>JAHLSL010000017.1:4975192-5070690 GCA_025920805.1 Petroica traversi
AGCCCCGCGGGCGCTGCTGTGCCCGCAGCTGCCGCGCTCTTGAATCGCCCGCCTCTGCTCCGGGGCCAGGAAGGGAGGGGTGTTTTCCCCCCCAAACCTGTCCTGATGGCTGTCGGTGCCTCTCCCGCACCCATCGCGTGTATGCTCCGTGAAGAGAGGCGGTTTCCTGATTTCCTTCCTCCCGGAGCACCACTCCTCTCCTCCTGATAACTTCATCTGTTTGCATCTTGGGCTGTTCCTTTCTTTCATCTATAAGTTAGCAACTGCAGAAAAATGAGCTGAATAGGCCCCCGCACTGAGGCTGTTTATCAAGAATCGAGTAGGGGGTGAAATCGAGGCAGGCTTTGCATCCCTAATTTCCCTTCTCTTCAGGATTAGAGTAAAAATAAGTGTAGAATCCTCTTATATGGTTTGTGTCTGCTGTTTTAAAATAAGTCCCCCTTTCAAGATGTGACGACCTAGCCTCTTGAGCATTTTGCACTGAGATCTTAAAAATAAATTTGTTATTTATAAATTTAGGTCCAGAGTTCTTTTCCTATTATTGTCCTTTTGCGGGGCTTTGATTACAGTACTCTGAATAGACTCAAAAGAGCTATTAACACTGTGGTAACATTTTTTTAGTGCAGCATTCTTCCACAGGTAAAAATCCCACTGAGTTGAACTTGGTCCCTTTTGATGTTAATAGTATTGTTCATATGTGTATGGCTACAAGGATTGCTGATTGACATAAAGGGAGCTGTTTTGAGTGTTTGTCAGCTTAATGATTATGATTTCTACCTTCTGAAAAAAATCACTCCAAGAGAACAAGTAATAGCTAGCTAGAGTAAACTTAAGATGCTTTAATACCAGTAATAACTAGCAAACGGTTGATTTGGTGTGTTTTTTTACCTCTTGAAAAGCTGTCCAAGACCTGTTTTTAATTAAAATGATATGCTCTGTATTTATTTTAAGGCACACGTATTGATTTTCTTAGCTTTACAGTCTCCTTTTCTTTCTGCTGTCACTGGCTCTTCCAGAGTGTCAGTGAAATTCAACAAGCACAGTTCTACAAAACTTAGCCTTCAGGAAGTTCTCATAAACTTGCTTGTGTCCAGTCCTGCAGAGGTTGAAATGGGGAAATGCTTCCTTAAGAGGGGCTATCTAAAAGACAAGCTTCATCCTTTGGCATCATGAACAGCAGAAAAACTGAGTCCCTAAGCTACAGAGCCAACTGGTTACAGAACAGCAGCAGTTTCATGGTACCCGGGTAATGTAGCGATGGCCCAGGAAGGGAGTTCAGCAGAAGCATTCTGCTTCAAATGTTGCTCTCTTCCCTTACAACAAGTTTCTGCTGGCCATGCTGCTTTCTGTCTGCTGCTGACCTCTTGGTGGGAAGTTGAGCTGCTTTCTCTTGCTGAAATTGCAACATTCTGCTGAGTTTCATTACCTTTGGGCTTAGAAAATGACCTTGCCTCCAGTGTTTTCCAAGCTTATGGATCGCAAAAATTTCTATCAACAGCTCTTACCTATGGCAGAGAGGCTTGCATTGTAAAAATATGATTTAAATGGCCTAGCCAAGGCTTTCTGCACCTGTGTTATAGTGGAGAAGAGAGGGAGTTCAAACTTCTGAACATCCAAGGCTATGTGTAATAAACTTCCAGGCTTCATTCATCTGAAAATAGACATTTTGTTCCACTTCTACTTGGATAATTTTCCAGTAACTGCAGTCAATTCATAAATCTTTTTGAGATTCAAGGAGCAACAAAGGTAACATTCTGAAGCTAGTTTGGCTTCCTGATGTCATAATGGGATTTCAGAAACAACACTGGAGAGCTTTCATTTAGAGAGGGTAACATGAAGAATAATTATATTTTTTCTATTAGTCAGTATCATCAGAATCAGTTTGTGAGTGTGGATATAGGCAGAATATTCATTTTTCATGGGACCAGCTCCCAAGTAATGTCTTCAAAGATGAAGAGTGTGGGTCACAGGTGGGGAACAGAAAAGTATTCTGGGAGGTACAGACATGTAAAGAAGATACTGTGGATTTTGATAAATAATTTGAACATACATTCTCTTTAAGCTGATGCTCAAAAAAATCAAACTAGGTTTATAAACAACATTCAAAATATATGACAAGGTAAGAAAAATTTCTGCAGTTGGGGCTTGTAGGGTTCTGTTTTGAGCTGGCATTTACTTTTGACATTAATCTGGGAAGCATGCTTTAGTACAGAAGATACTTCTTTTGATTAAGAAGGGAGGGAACAAAATAAAATGATGGTAGGTGTTCCTGTCACATGGGTGAGAGCTGTGAAAGTATTTACTGGCAGGAAAAGGATCTAAATGACTTACATTTTTAATGGTTGTGTCTGTAATGTGTAGCCTTACTGCAATTATTGGAAAAGGAAGTTTTCTACAGTTTAGTTTACTGTGTATAAATTTCAGTACGTTAAAAGTGATTTTACTGAAGTTTGTAGTGCATAACGTATTTGCCACTAGGTATTTCTAAAGCAACGCTGAATGCTTTCCTGAGGAAGATGTACTAAGTCAAACTATGGTTTCATTATGGAACTGGCCTTAAGTAGGGGGGAGTGAGAAGAGGGAAGGTGGGCTGTCTTCATCATCACAAGCAAAATTAACCCAAGAAAAGCAAAAGTGTTGGAAAACTGTTCATTGTGTACTCACACAATGGGTGGACACAAGAAAGAGGATGGGAGGAAGAAAAGGGGATGTGGGAGCATCTGATTGTTGTAGTCTGGGCTGTACAGGAAGTCAAACTGCATCATAAGGGGTTATTTCTGGCCTTCTAATTTGGAAGCAAAGACTACTTTAAATTTTTAAGAGTGACAGACTTTAAAATAAGCTACTACACTTGTATTTTTTTTAATAGACGCAATCAAAGTGCAAGTCAAATGACTGAATGTGGGGTTTCTTTCTCTTTCTATTTGTTAGGGTGTTCACATTTTAAAAATGTTTATCACTTTAACACCATTCAATTTCACTTGTCTGGTTTTTAAATTTATTTGATGGGTTAATTTTTTTGTGTAATTTGACTCTGAATTATTCCCTTACAGACAAGGAAGATATTGTGCTGTTACCCAGTTGTCATAGTTGATTGCACTCTACAAATCTTTCAAGATCCCTAGTGGAGTGAAAGGTAATTTGTGATTTATATTTTTTGGATCAGAAGATTCGCTGTATGAATTTAGTAAATAGACAAAACTCTGTGTTCAGTTTCAACTTCTCATTTATTTTGGCTGTTGATGTGATAAATTTACAGGGCTTGAGTTGTCAGTTTTGTAAAAAGAAAAGAACATCTTGATGATACTGTATGTGTTTTGACTTTACTTGAGAAATTTGTGGTGTACATTCTTCTGTAGAGGTATTTTTACAGGTAACTTATTTCCTCCATAGACTTCACCTTGTCTTTGAGACCTTTGTAAAGATTTACAGACTAAGTGAAGGCCATATCAACAGAATATTGATTAATTACTGTTGGGTAATCCAAAAATAGTTGTTCTGTTTGGCTAGTGAAATGAGGAAAGTATGTTCCATGTGTAGTATGAGATTATAGACTTAATGCAGGTGGGACAGCTCAGCAAGAATACAGGTTTATTTATTTTAACAGAGTTGAGGGGGGAAAAAAGGTTTGTTTCGCTTGCAGTGGTGTCTGATGTCTTAGTGGCACTACACAAACACTGCATTACAGCAACTCTGTGAGTTGGGGTTGTAAAGGAGAATATGCCAGCCCTTTGCTGTGCACATCACAGCTGCCTTTGATGGCATAATGTTTCATGATGGACTAAAGTATAGGGTGCTTTGAAGGCCTGACTTTGGTGAAGTTGTCCTCTTGTGTAGAAACTAATTGGCCCTGCAGATTCTCAGGAGCAGGTAGTAGTATTTTACTTTTGTGTTTCCTTGGTTGGATTTTTTTTAATCCAAAGGAGATAAGGTACTACTACTGTTCATCTCTGTAGTGCTTTTATTAATAGTAGCATGGCTCTTTAGAGAATTCTTGTGAAGGAGAATTGCAGGAAGATCCTCCCTTTTAAAACTGGCCTCTTTTGTCAGTGTCTAGGGGGTTAACTGGGTGTTGTACTTGATATTGTATCTACCATGGTGCTCATATTTGTCTGTCTTGGTTTCTCCTCCCTGTATTCTTTCTGAAGGGTGTGATAAAGCCTATCTTTTATCTTACCTCGCTGTTACTAAATCATGAACCTGTGTGCTCTGTAAGGTCATTGTTAGATCTTGCCCCTGAGTAGTAAAGTAGGGTTAGCTAAGGACAGTTTAAAGAGAGTTGTGGATTGCCATGGTCCACTAGGCTTGAATCTTCCCTTTTACTTCTAACATTGTCTGTGTGGTTTTCTGTTTGCAAAGCAGTAGTTCTGGAAAACTGTTTTGTAGGAGAAGTCGTTCAGTAACCAGAAAGTAAAAATAGACTTAAAAAAAAAAGCATGGACTCTCTGAAAGATCAGTTTCATCTTAAATTGCTTGCACTGATGACAAAGCTGAGTTTAACCAAATATTTATTGTTTAAATTACTCTCTAATTAGTAGTGTTGTACAGCTAAATGTGACACCAGATTTTACTGTAATTTGCTGCTATCCCATTACTGTGGCTAGAGAAGTATAGACTATAACTGTGGTATTCTTTATAGTGGCCTGGATAAGAATTTGACTACAACATTTTAAGGACATAAAATGTTATTAAGAGTATGAAAAGCTTCAGTATGTATTTAAAATGCATGATGTGCTGTCTTACCACATTGGAAAATTAGAACAGCATTTTCTAATTTGAAATACTCAGTTATCCTGTATATGGGATTTAAAATACATATTCTTAATTCAAGTTTTTGAATTCATTATAGGCAGACCTTTGAATTCTAACTGATTCAGCATGTATCCTCCTACTTCTGAAAATCAAACCAAAATTTAAATCTGGTGATTAAAAATGCTTGGGTTTCACATTTGTTTAAACACTTTTACTGCTTCCAGTTACTCATATAAGCAGGGAGTCATCAATAAAATGTCAGAATATACTAAGTATGTCCTTTAAACTTCTTTGAACATTTCAGTTTTGGATATGAAAGTTTCAATTTCCAAATACAGTGTTTTGGACTTTGTAGACATTATTTGTAAACAATTTGTTTGCCATTTCCTCAGCTGAAAGAAGCTTTTTTATCCCATTTGGCTTCTCCTTTTGAAGTTGTACTTAAAAGCTGTGTTTAAATAATACTGTAACTGCTGCTGTTTCATCATCAAGCAATTAAAGAAATATGCCCTGTATATCATTGATCTTTTCTTAGAGGACTGATTGCTTTTTCTTGTATGGCTTTTTTTGGATACTTTTCTTGGTAGGGTATTTCATTATTCAGCCATGAGTCTGAAATAAACCCAGTGTCTGGAGGGAAGGCAGACAGGCAGAGTGGGGAACCCACAACCAGAGCTAAAGAATGCTGTAACATTAAATTAATTCTTAAGTCCATGTTTTGTCTTATGGCTGCCTTGTCCCCTCTGTAGACAGCATTTGCCAAAGTTCAACATATGTTGTTGTTAGAGGCCGCTGCTTGGATTGAGGCTGGGACTGCTACATATCAATGTTACAGCTCCTTGTTTACAAACTCCAGTTGTAAGTGATTTTAGTATTAAACCTGTTTTGGATCTCTAATTATCTCATAAGTTAACTTAAGCTGTTGGGTGTTTGGCCTCACTTTCCCAGTGTGCTTTCTTGATTCTCTGTGTGAGCTTGAGGATATATTACAGAGAGCAATAAATGCTTAATGAAATTTGTGCACTTACAGATTTATTTTGCCTTCCCCACCCCTCCCTGCCCCCCTTCTATTTGCATATACTGAGACCACTGTATTTCCAAGCATGTTGAAAGTTTTTCATTTTGACAAGTAAGACATGTTTCTGAAGGCAGATATTTCATAGTCTCCAGATTTTCCACTGAGTTGAATTAAAAGGTAAGGTGAAACACATGGCATGTAAAAACATTACAGATTTTTATCACTTCAGGGTTTAGTCCCAGTGACATTTTAGAAAGTAAGAATGCTATTTAAGTGTCAGGGCATAACTGCAGAATATTATCTTAGTGTTGAGGTTGAGTAGTTGGGGGGTTTTTGGGGAAAAGTTTACACTGCTACCAGCGTGTTGTTCTTTTACTGTAGAAGAAATTGAACTATGTGAAAGTGAAGTTAGGAATTCTGCAGCCTTGTGTTGTAGGTGAGAAAATTCTTGGAGGTAAGATGCCTTTTCCATAGAAGTGCTCATAAAATGAGCTCTGTGAATGAGTTGTATGTTTAAAAATTTAATCCAAGGCAAAAATGAAATTGTGTTACAGAACACGGAAATAAATGCCAGTGTTCTGACTTGGGGAGAGTGGCAGGGTGACATGGTCTCGTTTTAAGAAACCACACATATAACATTGCTGCCCTCTTCATATCCCCTCATATATCCACTGGTTTTAGCAAATTTAGTAAAAGGTACATGACCCTGCATTCTACTTTGATCCTTGGACTATTACAAGGCCAGGAATCCAATAGAATATCTGCAGCCTTAACTAGGGACTAGGTATTAAATGTGAGACAGTTACCACTGAAGGAAGAGTTTGTGCAATTTTAGCCCTCTAGAAGCTGCTTCAGTTCTTGTCTTGTGTATTCTGGATTCTGTTCCTTTTGTTTCAAAAAGCATAATAAAGTTTTATAAAAATACACACACAGTAGCTGATGTATATTTTGCCTGAGCTGCTTTGTCTAAGAAAACCAACTCCGTATCTTGAGGAATCATAAGATTTGATGTACTGGGCTAAGAATTAAGAGTTTTATTTACTGCTTGTAATTGGATTTTTAAAGGCCAGTGTGAAAAAGGCAAAACGTGTTCCCATCATATTAGGAGCAAGTTTGCTTCAACCATTTTTTTTTACCTTTATAAAAATGCAGCTTCTTTGCATTTTTCAGACCTTCTGTTCAGTTTCCCTGACTTTTAATTTTTTAAAATGTTTCCTTAAGTTGTATTCCAAGGCAACACCTAGCATGAAACTGGTGGTACCATAAAATTACCCAGCGGTGATACATCATGTCTTGGATAAAGGGTGAGATGTGTGCTGAACATATCATGTTAACACTTTGGAATGGGACCAGATGAAAACAGTTTTTATTGGATGAACTGTTTAGTCACTGTCACGAGCTCTAATTTTCTGGCTTGAGACATCTTGTCTCCATAAACTGTTGAATGATGTGGGAAGATTAATATGCCTGGTGGAGTTGCTTGCAAAAAAAGAGAGGCAAAAAGGTTAGTATCTTGTGGTCCACATGTTAAGCTTATTGAAGTCAAAATCAACCTGCTTCATTCTTTTAGTGCTGTATGATCTTTGCTTGCTTGTAAAGAGTTCTCATAAAAAAAGAAATCTGTGGATCCTTTTTGTTCAAAAGCTCACAAGGGTGTTCTTATTTTACTCATATTTAAAACAACTGAGTTTTTCTTTAATGGTTTTGGTTAAGTGTTTTAAGACTTGAAGTAGTTATGGTACAGGGATTTCCCCTCAAGTGTTATTTTCAAAATTCTGAGTGGGTTTTCATGTCATATTATTCCCAAGGTTAACAACAGTTTGTGACTCTTGCTAGAAGGCTCAGTATGTAAGCAGTTAAACTAACAGCTCAAGACACAAACAAGTGATTTTGTATTCTGTGACTATTTTTAGATCCTTGGTTATGGCAAGAAGGTAAAAGCATAAGCACTTATTTTGGGAAAAATGTGATTTTTTTTCTCTGTCTGATTCATTTTGGGTGTTTGGTGCTGTTTGTTTTTGTTTTGTTTTTTTGCCTGCCTGTCCAATGCTCTGTTTCAGGTAATTCAGGCAGCATGCTTGTATGTGTGCCCTGATAAACTGATCATGAAGGTAGCATCTAAAAGGAAAATAAAGTTATTATTATCGGAGATCCTATTTAATGTAACTTCATTAATTGCTTAGAAGTGATTTCTTTAGCTTGTCAAGTCTTGCTTGTTCTTTCATCATACTCCAGTTTTACAGTATAAAATGGAATAAAGATGATCCCTCTGTTTTTGAGAAATGAAGTTGGTTTATGTGGAGTTTTTTTATTGGTATGGAAGTTTTGATTTCTTTCAGAGAAGAGCAGCTTCTGCTGACTGGTTGCAGGTTATACCTCCCATCAGTCTGGTGTAACCACTCATCCATCTCCTGTTATCTCTGTTGGCACTGTATGTGATTGTGTGCAGACTGGAAAAGCACTGAGGCATCCTAAAGAAGGTTTAGGAAGGAAATTCCCCAGTTTAGTGTTCCCACTGGGAAACTCCAAGCCATGTGCACTCACTCACTTCCCTGCCCCGCTTCTTCTCCCCTTTGGTGGGAGAATTGGAAGCACAAAAGTTAGAGATTGGGATTGAGATAAGGGCAATTTACTGGAAATAGCAATGAAATAAGAAAATGAGCAGTAACTGCAGCAATATTAATAACAGTGTTCAAGGGAGATGAATG
This sequence comes from Petroica traversi, assembly GCA_025920805.1. Lineage (NCBI taxonomy): Eukaryota > Metazoa > Chordata > Aves > Passeriformes > Petroicidae > Petroica > Petroica traversi. The sequence goes on from JAHLSL010000017.1 coordinate 4,983,671, forward strand.
ATTGACACGTGAGTGCTCCCCACATGGAGCCTGGTGAATACCTGACTGCATTGCCAGACTACACGATGCAGAAGGGACTCCTTCCCCTGTCCCCAGAAAATTATGTGAGACAGTGTAGAATAATCTTTGCCTCCTGGCCATGCCCACTCTTGGCTATTGTAAAAATTAACCCTGTCCTTGCTGGAACCAGGACATTATCCTTCACTTAGTCTATACCATTTATGTCATTCCCAAGTCCAGTTATATAAATAAATACATATATATATACACACACACACATAAGCACAGATATAATTTCAATACTCAGTGGCTGTCCCTCCAAGAGTTAATTTGATCCATGACTTTGGGCTCTATACATCCTAGGTGTCTTCCAGGGCAGGAGCACTGATGTCCTGCCAGGTGGTTGTGAGCTACATGAGGAGCTTTGTGTAGGTGCTTATGTGTGTATATACCTAGCATATCTGGAGCAGACCATATTCATTGCCCATGCTAGTTATGGCATATAGTGGTAGTGTCATTCAGTAGCGAGTATTACAAAATTCAACATTACAGACTGTTCTCACCCAAAAATCAAATCTCTTTGAGGTACATGTTGTGTTTCCCCATCCCCCTGCATTACCCACCAACTGCCCCCAGGTCCACGAACAACAACAGTCCCACAGATAGATTTGCCTTTGCTAAAGGAAGGACTGACAAACTGACATTCCTGAAATGCACCGTGGAGACTTTATCCCCTTCTATGGTGTGTGGGGGTCTTAAATGGACAGGACGGGCTTGATTGGTGGAGCCTCTGGTGTTAACTAAACCAGGCAGCCTTTGCTAAGTGTAGATTCCAGTGTTTAAAGGCCCCATCACCCTTTGCTTTCAATGTGATCTCTAGCAGTCCATTGTACTGTTCACTTTTCCCAGAGCTGGTGCATGACAGGGAATAGGATATACCCACTCAGTCCTGTGCTCTCTGGCCCAGGTGTCTGTGAGACTATTTTTTAGCGAGTCCTGTTGTCCAGCTTGGTTTCAGGGTTGCCATGTTGCCACAGGATGTGCTTTTCAAGGCCCAAGATGGTGTTCTGGGCAGTATCCAGGGGTTGTTTCCACCACTGTAAGCATATAGCACGTGCCTTGGTGGGTTTTCAGCAGTGTGATGTAATTGGTCTGCAGGGCCTCCCCACATTTATATTTCAGCCATAATGCACCATACCACAGAGGCCTTACCTGCTTGGCCTGCTTGATCGGGGGCATCTTGTCCATAGTTAAGTCTGCCCCTCAGTCACAAGCCTATCTGTGTGTTGTGTTGTTTCCCTGATGACATGAGGCATGATGGGCCCACCGAGCCAGAAATCAGTCACCTTTATGTTGCCAGTCTGTATCCACCTGAGCCACTTTAATCTTGACAGCTCAATCCACCTGTCATTGTTGTGGTGTTCTTTGGTTGTCCAGCTCTTGGGTATAGATGCATATATGTGACATACTTTTACAGCCAGCTTCTCTGGCTAGGTGATGATGTCTTGCTACATTTCAGCAGCCCCGACAGATTTCCCTTTGTGCTGTCAATTGACCTTTTTCCCTCAGTCCAGCCACCCCCAGGCTATTTTTTTGCCATCCATGAGTCAGTGTAGAGGCAGAGAACTGGCCATTTTTCTTTCAGCGATATCTGAAGCCAGCTGAGTTGCTTTCAGCTCTGCACCTTGATTTGATCCTCCTTGTTCCTCAATAGCTTCTGCAGCTCGTTGTGTAGGACTTCATATGACAGCTTTCCATTTTCAATGTGTGGCAGGAACTGTCATTAAAGGGAGCATATTGACTTTCATTTTCTGGTGGTTGATGGTGTGATAGGGCTCCTTCACCATGTGTTACCTTCTCCTTTGATGATGATAGTCTGAAATTTTTGCCTTCATGCCAGTTTGTGCTGACTTCCAAGATCCCTGGGTGATTTGGGTTTCCTGTTTGAGCTTGCTGTGTGATCAGCACCACCTGCCTACTCTGCATGGCATCAGTGGCACTGTGTGGCAGGGACTTTCCCTTTGAACAACGCGCCCAATATTGGCAGGGTTCCAGAAGAAGCTGTGCTTCAGTGCCAATCACTTCTGTGACAGCTCTAAAGTCCTTCATAAGCTGCTGGTATCTCAGCTGGGGTGTAACAGGCCTGGGATCCTTTGCATCCCCAACTGCAGAAATCATGGGCTTATCCTTGAAGAATCCCTGGGTGCTTTTCTCCAGAGATTCCAGGAAGGACCTTTCTCCCTGGCTACAGTGTAAAGCGCATTTTTCACATCTTGTCCTTTTCTGGCTGACCCAAGGGCTATTGCATGAACAATCTCCAGTTTAATTTGTTCAAAAGCTTGTTGTTTTTCAGGACCCCACTTGAAATAATTCTTTTTCTGAGTCACTTGATTGAGTGGACGTACAATCTGACTGTAATCGGGAATATGCATCCTCCAAAAACCCACAGCGCCTAGGAAAGCTTGTGTTTCCTTCTTGCTGCTTGGTGGGGACATGGCTGCTATTTTCTTGACCACACTGGAATCTGACAATGTCCTTACTGCTTTTTTACTCTTAAAAACTACTTTCCTAGATGATTCAGGTATAGTATTATTTGTTAGTTCAAGTACATAACTGATACTTGAAAAACCAAGTAGAAATCCTCTTGCTGAAGTTTTTGGGTGTTGTAGAGGCTTGAGTAACTTTCTTGCATGACAGAGCAGTTAGCTTGGTTTACATCCAGAAACAAAGTTGGAAAGTTTTGCAGTGTATATGTCTTTAATGAAACTAAAGAGAAACAAAATCATGGAATAGCAAATTTGTCATCTGTCAAAGCAAAGCTTCATGAATTTTAAATATTCTTATTAGAGCAGCAAGATTCTGCTGTAATGGGAATTCTACCTGTACAGTTTTTATAGTTGTTTGCTATTATTAGGGTATTAGCACTTTCTTATAAAAGACAATTCTGCCATTAGTATTTTTGCAAGCCTAAAGTTACAATTATTTCCATTTTTCAGTAACATAAAGTAAAATTACAGATTTTTTTCTTTAAACATATGTTTCCAGAGCATTATTAGCCTGAAACTGTATGTAAATTATGATAGCATAGAGGGAAAATGTACCACTGTGTAGGAGTGAATTGGAACTGAAGATACTTGGGATGTTTCTGACTATGATTCATTATTTTTTGTCTGGTTTGGAGAGCATAGAGTGTGGCTTTTGTACCTTTGATCATGTCTGTCTTATATGTGCAAAGATTTGAATAGCAAATTCAGTCAGTAACTAGATAGTAATTCTTTTTTCTTCAATACTAAATTTGAGCTAATTGGAGTAGTGGTGTCAGTGGACAGCATGGATCATACCAAGCTGATGCTTTTGAACAATTTGCTCCTATTGTGGAGCCTTTAAAAAGAAGAATGCACTTAGGAGGCTGAGTATTTCTAGTCTGTATGGGGGTTGTGTTAAGCAACAGAAATTTGGTTTTCATTTTCAGCAGTGGGTGTGCTGTTGTATGGTTTCTTTTCCCTCTCCTTCACTTCAGTTTATGCTCTAAAGGTGTGGTTCACTGTATTTTCTCCCCTTTATCCTTTCAGCTCCAAACAAGCCCTTTGTAACCTCTTCTCCCCACTTCAGTTTCTTCTGATCTTTTTTGGTCTCCCCTTGAATTAAAGTAAACACTGCTGTTTACAAAGTTCTGTGCTGCTGAAGAATTGAAGATGGTTTTTGCTCTGTTAGTCATCGCTAAAGAAACATTTGTAGTGAGTTGAGAGTGGCCTGATGGTTACATGCTGTGAAGTTATGCAAAACTTTTTGTCTCTGATGTGAGCAATAAAACGTTACTTGATCCACAGCTGGATTTTTAAAACGCTAAAACTATTTCAGTATGGACAGCTTCTTGCTGCTTTATGTGAAAGTGATCACATTCAGGGCTTTAGCTGAAATTGAAGCAGTCACCTCAGAGTACTGCCATTAAAAATAGGCAACGTAACTATTCCTATAATGAGATAATCTAACAGGCCTTACATCAACATGATTGCAACATAAAGACCCTTGTGTAGAATCTAAGCCGAATATGCTCCCCTATTCAGCCTGTGCTTCTGACCTTTTCTTCTGAAAACAGATGTTGCTCCTTTTACCCCCCGCCCCCAGACTAAAGGAGATGCCTGGCTGGCTATTAAGGTGTATCTGCCTTTGCATGAAAACCCTTTCAATTTACTGACCTGTCTTTGTACTTGAAAAGCGCTGCCATAGGCTACACTTATTTTTCAATAGCATGCATCAATTCACATGTCAGAACTGTCTTTGCTGATACCCTGAAGGGCTGGTAATTCTACAAAGGGCTAAAATACTCTGCAAGAGTTTTACCAGTAATTCAGTGCTTTTCAGCCAAGAGAATGCACTACTGTATTCAGTTTTCAAGTTTTTCCACTGATTTGTTTGTAGTTGCTTTTTGGACTAATTTTTATGCTCTGAACTGAAAGATCAAACTCTTCAAACTTTTAGTTTGCTGCTACACAGGGGGAAATGATAGTAAGGGAAAAGTCACTGCACTGCTACAGAGATCCTGGGCTTTGACTTGCATTAACTTTCAATTTCTGATTGCTCTGCTAAAGAGTGTTTGACTTTGGGGTGAGAACTAAGACAAAAGGAGGAATCTAAAGTAACAGTTTTTTCTCTTAGGTCACCTGTGCATTTTGTTCTGCAGCCTTTGGTACCCTGTTAGGATTAGCTGTACTTATTTCACCTAATGGTTAACGCTGGTAGTCTTTTTCTCTCACAGCTGGTGGGGCTTTGTGGCTGTTTTTCGAGCTTCACAGTGCAAGTGGTGATATTTAAAGGTCTGACTAGGTGCTGGTTACTGAATAGCATAAAGTAGAGAAAGTGAGAAGTAATCGCACTTGCAGTCTCAAATAAGGCAGCATTGCTGTGTGTTTGTACTTGCAAGATGTTTGAGGCAGCGTAGCAATATGCATGCTGTAAAATTGATTTACTTCCTGTAAATTGTTTTTATTTCCCCTTAATATAGGGAGATTTTTACTTAAACATTTAACTTGGTCTATAAAGCTAAAATATTTCTAAAACATATTCAGTGATTGTTGTTGATGTTGACTTAATACTCATGTTTTTCTTATGCAGTATTTAATTAGTGGAATTAATCTCCTCTGATTATGATACTATCATTGCCTACAGTAATACCACATTTTTAAACTGATCTCTCAGTTAAAGAAGTTCCTGCATCAAAATGGTTGGTTATAGTGATTTTCTAGAATCATTACTAGCTGTACACACAAGGGAGGATGCTGAAATAAAGCAGTAGATAGGCATGTGGAAAATAACTTTTTGAGAGGAATATAATGTAATGAAAATCATTATTCTTTTATCCTAAATATGGAGAGATGGATGCATTAAGAGATTTCTGAACATTTTGTAAGTATTTTCTTTTTGGTGGTCTTGTGACTATATTATCTATATTTGCTCTGTAGCTTACATAAGCTTAGGAGACTAGAGTGTTGTTAAGTGTGAGGTATCTCCTGACCTTTCAGAAAAGGTTGACATGCCATTGAGAGTTCTAAATCAGATCTGCCAAATTCTTGTAATAAGATGTCAAAGACCCTTGATTTTTTTCTCTTCTCCATAGAGTCTGAAAAATATTGTAACTTGATTTATTTTTTTATTTTCTCCCAGATCAAGAAACTTAATTAGGCAGCTTAAGATTGACAAAGCCTGCGAGTGACCTTATCTGATGTATTTTGTGATAAATACTTCTAACATAGCCTACTGAACTTGGTATGTTCTTCAAAAAAAATAAATATGGAAGTTGGCATAGTCAGTTCCCTGGGTGACACCTAAGTGCTTTATGTATTGTTTATGTCTGAAGGTGTTTCTGTCTAAGCCATTATTGCATTTTGAAAGTGTCCATTAGTTGGACTACCCAGCTGTGAGTAAAGGTAACCTTTTGATTTAGGACATGATACTTCTGTTTCCATGCACAGTTGAGGTGTTCTTTGCTTCCAGGTTTAAGAGGTCACTATGCCCAGTAAACTGCCACAAATTCTCTGCCTTTGTGACTGGACTACAGAAATGATGTTATGAGTTATTTGTAATCTGAGGAATTGTTGCTGCCAAAATTTCAGGGTGACTCTCTGAAGTTTTGTGTTAGGGTACATTCATAACCAGTGTAATGAATACTTTGAATACTTGCAAAAGCAGCATGAGTATTTGACCAAAATTGTCAAACTAGCAATTCAGGAGACAGAGTTGTTGTTGTTTGTTTTTTGTTTTTTTTTTTTTAAATCTCCATCATCCTCTTTGCATTATTAGTTCATATACTTGCAGTAGGCACAGCTTTGCAGCTCTTTTGTGCATTTATGGTCAGCTAGCTATTCACGTTTGAGTTACAGATTTTTTGGGTTAAAAGCACAAATTAGTTTACATTCTGAATGTAATGGTGGTGGATGGGGAGGAGATGAAAGAAACCCAGAATGCAAAACTTGTAAGTCCTGCAAGATGAATAAGTTGTGTTTAGAGATTCCCATCTATCTAATATCAAATGAAATTGGCCAATATTGCTAGATTTTCTTTTGCTAACTTATTTCAAAAACTTTCTATTAAATGTGATAATAGAGTGGTAAAAGCAAGACATAAGCAGTAGAATTTTGTGGTAATATTAATTTTTTCATGTATTTTAAATATTGGTCCACTCATGTTCTTTCTTATTTTTCCTCTTTTCATGCTCTTATACTCCACTATACAATATTCAGTAATTTAATTCAGGCTTTAAACTGAAAGACGATAGGCATAGATTAGATGTTAGGAAGAAGCTCTCTACTGTGAGTGGGATGAGGCACTGGTGGCTGTTGCCCAAAGATGTGGATGCCCCATGCCTAGAACTGTTTAAAGCCAGGTTGGATGGGGCCCTGAGTGACCTAATCCAATGGGAGGTATCTCTGCCCGTGGCTGGGGTCTGAAACGAGATGACCTTTTAGGTCCCTCCCAGCCCAAATAATTCTGTGAATACTGGAATTCTAGCCTCTCATAGCTAGTGATAACAAATATGTTGTTGACCTTCTTGTAATTCTCCACAGAATCCATTTCAGTTTTACCTGAAAGCATCAGATCTTTCAGTATTTAAAACTAAGTTGTAGCAGAAGAACTTGAGACATGATCTTACATGACTTTTTCGTGCTCTCCTTTATAACAAAATACCAGCTTTTTTCCTGTCACTAATAAATGTTTGTCTTGTCAGTACCTATTTTTTTTTTTTTTTTTTTTAATATTGATTCTGACTGTAAGCTAGTAAGGGAAATAAAATAGGTTTACTTATGGGTTTATACTAGACACTCTTCACTATTTGGGATTTCTTTCCTACCAAACTGGCTTTGCATGTTCTGTATAAATTAAGTATTATTGAGACCTCTGGACCATTGCTAAATTTGATTCAGATTGACCATTGAACTTAAACATTACTAGAGAAGAATAACAAACAGATGAACAGGCAATATGATTACATAGGTCGTATTTCTGTAGGAAACAAGGCCAACAACTGTAATGTTTCAAACTGCATTCTTGTTGGAGTTCAAAATAATCTTTGCCATTCTGTTCCTAACATATGGTGATGATTGATATTTCTTGTTCTCAGCTTGATTAGGTTAATAGCCAATTTTCTGAAATCTTTAGCCCTTTTGTCTGCCTTTTACTTTTAGGAATGCTTAATACTTCTTGTAGAAGTACGTGCTTGTAGACTGCCTTTTGCTGTCAGGCAAATTCTTGCTGTTGTATAAACTCTGTTGTTCATTGGATAATATAATTGTTCGGGTTGGAAAATACCTTCAAGATTATTGAATCCAACTGTTAGGTTAACACTGCCAAGTTCACCACTAAACCATGTCCTCAAGCACCACATCTCCAAGTCTTTTAAATACCTCCAGAGATGGTGACAACCACTTCCCTGGGCAGCCTGTTTCAGTGCCTGGCCATCCTTTCAGTGAGGAGATTATCCCTTCTATCCAATCTAAACCTCCCCTGGTGCAACCTGAGGCTGTTTTCCTCTTGTCTTATCAGTTGTACTTGGGAGGCAGACACTCATCTTGCTTACAACCTTTGTTCCAAAAACCACGTCAGCTGTTTTGCTATATCCTCTCTAAGCTTTATGTTCACACTGCTGAGTATAATTTAGCAACTGAAGTCTCTGACAGCTTGTTATGAGTGAAAGGTCTTATTTCCTCCTTTTTTTTTTGCAAATAGGAAAAGATGTTAACCAGCAGAAGGATGTCGCAAGTTAGGGAGAACTCAGTCGTAATTGTTACCTTAGTAACACTTAAGTAATTTGCTGAGTGTCTTTTAGTACTTGGAAACACTCCTCTGTTAGACCTAAATGACAACTGTTTCTTCTTTGAAACTCTTGCTAAGAAAGCAAGAGTTTTCTTAAGTGTATTAAGATTATTTTTGACCCAGGGTTTTAACACAGTTATTGGTATCTCCTTCACATTGTTTTTTCAATAGATCTATTGAATGTATTGTTATCTACCTTTAGTTTTTCCTTAATGAGTAGTCTTTTGAAATTCTGGCCTTGGTTTCTGTAGTATTTTTCAAGCATCACTCCTGGTAATATACTTAATAAATTACTGGACACTGCCATGCTACAGTAATGAAGTAAGCTTGAATGCCTTAGCCCTGTACTGTTGTCTGTTACTTGGTTCCCTGATCCACAGATTTGCTTTTCTACTAATTGATATTTTTAAGCAACAGAAACTATCCCTCAATCTATCTATATATATATATCTCAGCTTCTTAATTAAACTTTCTGACTGGAAAGTTGGTAGCAAACTTCTCTACTCCTCATTTTAACCAAGGACATGCTGTGATTCAAGTATAAAACCCCTAATCCTTCACAGGTATTACCTTGCTGTTTCCACCCAGGAGAGAAGCTACTAGTACAGCGCACTGTGGAGTGAGCCCAGCAACAACTGAGACCAAGCACACTGACAAATCCAGCCCTCCAACATGTTTTGAAGTGTTTCATGAGTAACAGGAGGCAGAGACTCTGTTAGATTCCAAAATTTGTCCTGGTGATTGTCATCTGAGTTGCTAAGAAAATACAGAATATGCTCGATCAAATGAACCTGAGTATTCCAGGCAGAGAATTAACTGAGCTTCTTTTAAATGTGAAAGGCGTGCTGTTTCTTATTCTCTGGCCTCAAGCATGTGGGAAAGAAGATAATTTCTAAGCAAAGGGAAAAGGAAATTGTCTCATATTTATTAAATCCTTTTCCTATCAGGAAGTATGCATCAGGATTATATGCTTGGCAAGCAAGAGTACATATTTTGGCACATTTTTCTCTTTGTAACTTTAACAGCCTGCCAGCATTGCAGGCAACACTAGCAACAGTCTGTGTCCCAGACAGTTTTGATTATAAATCCCAGTCTCTGCAGCAGGGCAGAAAGCTCTATGGGGATGGGTACTATTTGGTCTCTTTGACTCCTTTTCTTCCTGAATGCACTGGGGAAAGAGGGTAGGGGATAGATGGAGAAGGCAAGATTACGGTCATGCTTCTGGCAACCCCCTCTGCATCCTTGTTAAATATCCCATGAATAAATATCCTGTCTAAATTTGAGCAGAGTCCAGGCTTGTTGTGATGGAACCAATGGTCTGCAATCTAATTGTATCTGAAAGATCTCCAATAAACCATTGTTTGAGTGCACCAACCCCCAGAATTACAAATGGCATTGCCCACACAGGCATTCCAGAAATTGTGGACACAGTCTTTTCTTGCTTATCAAATGAAAAGTTAAAGGGTAAATCTCTTTTAAAGTTCTCTTGGGCAAAAACATAATGTTGTGAACTTTAATCCTCCATCAGGCTCAGACATGTATTGCTGAGTGTGCCATTTGAGGTGACAGGGGCTTCCCCATTTGCACAAGAATAGGGAAAAAATAGCTGAGCAGTTACGTTTGCTGTGAAGACTTTCTTTGAGTGATGACCATGCTGCTGAAATAACTTGGATTTTTCAAATAAAACTGAAGTGTGAAGAGAGGCAAATGAGAGTAGATGTCCTTGTATGGGAAAGATTCAGAGGAAGAGGCTGGTTGTCAGGCTTTTGATTTTCAAGAAGAGTTTAGTACCTTTAGTGCTTGCTTTTTTTATTTTTCAGATACCCAAATTGTTACATAAGCATGCTTAATAAGGTAGCTAAAGTGTTATGTTAATACAGTTTGAGTGCTATGTCAACTTCTTGTTCTTCTAAGTTACCTGAATAGAATACAGTTCTGAAATTTTACAGGAAAATTCCGTCTACGAATCCATTTTATCATCATTCTGTGGAATGAATACGGAGAGCAGCAAATAATGGAATTTCATATGTCTTTCCAACTTATGCCTTCAAGGAACCTTTGTGGTATTTAAAATTTGCTTTAAAATGTGTAAAGCCTACATATTAAAATCTAGGATATTCTCTTTAATATTTAAGTTAATGTTTTTAGCAGATAGGAGAGAAATAAGGAATATTTTGACAAATTGTAAAGTGATTTTATGGAGCAGTTAAGTTACATTTTCAGGTTTTGGTTAAGATGTGGTTTATTTCTGAAAAGATTTTTTTAAAGCCAGCCAGTTTCTTCTAACACTAAGGAGATTTTTAATTTGCATCTTAACAAAAAATGGATGCTTATCTATTGACATTCTTTTTAACTTCATGTAAGCTATATATTGTGGTCTGTTTTTATGGCATGTAAATTTCCTGTCTACCTATTTGGTTGTGTGAAATGCCTGACCAAAATTGTTGGTGCTCTTAGCATAGTTTTATCACATATTGCTGGTCTGTGGTTTCATCTCAAATGTAGCTTTTTAAGTCTGGAATAAGGAAAGCTGAAGTTACAAAGAGTGAAAACTTTAGTTTTGTGCCTATAGAAGATGCTCTTTGTTATGCAAAGGAATAGGATTAACAAAACAAATTATTTCTTTTTCCTCAGGGGCAAATTGAAGTGCTGCCAATAAAAGGACTCTTGAAATAACTGCAGTCTTCCTTAGTTTCCTTGTATCTGCCACATGTGAAGTGTTTTGTGTCTTTTTAGAGTCAAGGTATTAAAGGAGACTTTGTAATGAAGTTAAAGGAGGGTTTTTTTTTTTAAAATCTGGCATGAATTATGAAATTGAGTTCATAACATAACAAATGTGTCTAAGCTGTTTCCTGAAGATATTTTACAAGACTAGATTTCTCTGTCCAGAGATTCAAGAAATAGATTCCCAAAGGCAGTACCACAACTTGTCGAGATTGGTCTTTATCTCTGGGTCTCTATCTTGAGTCAAGGATCCTCATCTCTGAGGACTTGGTATTTCACAAGGGGTTGTAACCATAGGCAAGGAAAGAAAATTACATAAATTGTTACTATTTGCCTTAATTGTATCATATAGACCAGTCAATGAGATGTTAGTTAGTTAGCAGAAAAGTGTTATTGTTGATTTCACAGATTAAGTCTCTCTTATGTGTGTAGCATGAAAACAAACAGGTTTGATTACTTATTATAATTCCTTTGGCAGCAGTTCTTCATTTAGGAAACTTCTGCCACTGTACACACTTCTGTATTCTATCTTTTCCTTACCACATTAACAGACTGCTGCTTCAGCTTTCTTCACACATCCTACAGGAAGATTGCCCCTTTTTGATTTCCATTAGCTCTTTAGGTGGCTTCTCCTTAAATCGCATACCTGAAATAGTTCATTTTAGATATCAGCTGGGGAGTCACAAATTAAACCAAAATTGTAATGGGCAGTTGTAGCCTTATTAGGTGGTACCCAACATCCTTCTTCCAGGTAGAGAGTTGCTGTTCATTCAGTTTGTTAAAAGCTAGCTTAGTTTGGAATGGGCACACTTGATGTGCACTGCAGTGAAAAGTTGAATGAAAGAGCATTGTAAATTATTTTTTTGGGGGTACCAAATAGGGCTAGATTTAACCAGATGGATGCCACAATTTAAAAAATGGTGCTATCTTATCTACCAATTCAATCACGCACTTGTTTGGTATTCCTGAAGGAAAGTAACAATACTTACTGCTATAATAATACATAAAAATAACTCTTTGGAATTATTACTGAAAATACTTTATGCCTATGACATAGTTCTGGCTAAGCTACAAAGCTCTTAATGACTGACAGATTGTGAAGAATAGTAGAGTACAGTTTTTAAGCACTTATAGAATGAGCCTATGGCTGAGAACTACTGGCAAGTTGTAGATATTGCAGATATTAAGAAGAGTGTTGAAGGGAAATGCAGATGTCATACAATAGTTTTAAAAATATGTATCTACGCCCCGAGTCTCTGTAAAATGCAGGTAGCTGATGGCAACAGTTCAGTTAAGTAGAGCTGTAAACAGAGGGACAGCTGTAAAGGGATGAAGAATTTATAGTATAGCTTTGTAGTGTAATTGCAAGCTTAATGCAGAAGAATGTCTCCTGAGGCACTTCAGGAGGTTCAAGTGAAATAATTCTCAGTGAATTTAGGAGTAGCTGGAAACAAACTAACTTCTTGTTTTGTTTCAGTAGTAGTAGTAGTAGCCTGCTTTCCCTCTCTACCCACCCTCACCCCTCCAAAGAATGAAGTTTAACTGAAATGCTTAAACCCCTGTGAGGACTCATTGGAATGATTATACAAAAGTTTGCCAAACAGCTGGAGTTTTATAACCAAAAGTTAATGTTGAGGGCAAAGTCATAGTTTTAATGTTTTTGGAAGGAGGAGGTTTAAACAAAATTTGCCTTTGTTACATGCTTTGCTTAACAGCTTTTGTCACTGCATTGATCTGTAGGTGGGGCTGATAAGGGCAGCAAAACCTATCTAAAACCAAAGGATAAGATTCTCTGGGTGGAGGCTCTGTTTTGTCTGCTTGGGCACAAAGGCTGTGTGAGTGGCTGAGGGTGCTAATGCTGAGTGTGGTCTGCAGCCCACCCCTCTGCATCCTGCCCTGCCCTGCCCTGTCCTGTCCTGGCATTGCTGATGCTGAGGGAGGGTAAGACAGCTGCCTGTTGTTGCAATAGCTCTCTGTTGTGAAAGGCAGAGGCAAGCTAGAGCAAAGCTTCATTCCTGCAGGATCCTTAGCTCTGTTTCTGTTCTGGTTGAAGGTGGTCATGTTCCTAGGAAGCTGTCAAAGGTGGGTAATTTGGACAGAATGAAGTCAGGAGCACAATAACAGCGGTGAGGGTGGGGATGTCACTGGGACTCCTAAACTGTGGAAGAAAGGATGGAATTCAGAGCTGCTACTGTTGCTGCATCAAAAATGAATGTAACTGGAAAAAAGTACTTTTGTCAGTACTCCTGGGAAGCCTTAAATGTGTGCTGCCTTGTCCCCAAACTTTCAAATGAATGGTTTTACTCAGTCATGTGACTGGTGCCTCTTAACAGAATAGACAAAGACTAAATATCAGCTGTGCTTAAAAGTGTCTTTGTGATTTGCTTTTGAAAATACATTCATAATAAGTGATATCATGTATCTCCTCTGATAGCTTTTCTTGCAATAAGCTTCCTTTTGATTCTTTGGCTTTTCGGGATGTTAGAAATAGGATAAAGGGTTGAAGGAACCTTGGAAAGCTTTAGTGTTTCAATAATGTGTACAAAACTTAAAGCTAAGGTAATTTGAGAAATGTGGTGCTTGACCTATGATACTGCTCTATTTTGCTGTGAGAATTGGAGGAACTAGCCAAACCAGTAAATCCACTCTGTAGAAAACAGTATTCTGGAAAAAGACCTTCAATAAATCCTTTATAAATAAAATAAATATGTTAACTATCATGAAAGTCTTCAGTTTCGCAAAAAAAGGTCAATGCAGAGTAACCAGTCCAATATTGGAATAAAGGTGGTTATGTCATGGCAATAGAAAAAAACTTTTTACCTCTAAAGATGCCACTTCTCAAATTTTCTTCTTTCTAGTATTTCAGGAGGTATGAAATGTTCGCCTTTAAGACTGTTTTCTACTTATTTTATTATATACAACCATTTGAAGAGAGTTTATCATTAGTATTTGTTGACGTATTACTTGGATACCAGCCTTGGAGTTGCCTGACAGTGAGTCCTGAGGTGATCAAATGTGTCTCCCATAACCTTTGATGTAGTGTCATAGAAGGATATTTCTCAGTTTCTGCAATACACTCTGCTTTAAATTGGAACTGATTATATATTTATATTATATTCCAAATGCATCCACATTGCAGCTTACATATATTGACAAGTCAGCCATTGCAAAGTAAGATGCTGTGTGTACCCGGATGAAACAAGTATTCCTTGAAAATTTTATTTCTGTGGAATAACTCTCACTGTTGTGTGGAGTCAGGTGCAAACCATGGTATTATGTCAGTCTATTCAAATTTTGGAAAGGAGATTAGAAGATTCTCTCTTGAGTACAGATTTAGTCACTTCTATAGCAAATATTCCTTTAATTATCTTGACATTTTCAGAATTATCCATCATTTTAAGTGGACACTGAAATGGACCTGGTTTAACAGTCAGTAGGAAACAAAATTCCTCATGGTTGTTTAGTACCACCCTAAAGCAGCACTGCTGGCAAAGTGACAGTAAACTTCATTGCCCTGTGATTTCACACCAAAAATTTTGTTTACTGAAAATCCAGGAGTTGCAGACTCTTTCTAGAGGAAGAAACATCAGCAGTAATTAATGAGCGGGATTGCTGAGTGCAGTGTGTCCACGTGGATTCACTGTTATCTCAGGATGATACTGTGATGTCCCTATGGCTAGTGGTGATTTAGGTGACCCTGCCTGCCATTGTGATAGCCTGATATTGATAATTAATTGGAAGGGCACTGACTTCTAGGCTGCCAGATGATACATTTACTGTAGTTGTGGAATGTCTGGGACTGCACTGTTGCTCAAGGGTAAAAGTTAGTCAGCTTCTGTAAGTCTTATTTATATAAATATATTTGGCTTATGCTTAAGTCCATAGAGAATATTTGAAAAACACATTACAGTTCAGACTTAATTCTGAAACTGAAGACTTTTATAAAAGTGGCAACTGGCAATTTTTGGGAATTTATAAATAGCCTATATTTAATATCTGTGTAAGGTGTATATAATGAGGGACATTGCCTCAGTGCTCTCTGATAGGAAACAGCTTCTAAATTGGGGAGGTAGCAGGGGCACAAAGTTAAACAGTTAAACCAGTGATCAAAACTCACCTTCTTTTTTTTTTTTAAAGAGAAGCCTGATAGCCTAATTTTGTGGATGAGATTGCTGGAGTGGACTTTTGTCTTGCTTTGTTTTGTTTAGAATTTACATCTGTTAATTGGCAAGTGGCAGAATTACATTTTCAGTGCATGAGTCCCAAATGTGAACACTGCTGAGTTAGAGGTTCTAACCATGGCAGACTTGGTGTATTTGCTTATTGAGGCACTGGTGTGTCTGACCTAATTGGGTCATAAATTCCAGCTTTTGTTCTCAGCCTTTTTTTTGAGGGCTCGTCAGGCTTCAATTCTGATTGCTACATGAAAAATTGCTTCTCACTGAGTGCTCTGGAAAATTTAACTATAGTAACCTTTGGAGCCTGAAAAGGTCCTGAAAGGTATTGGCTTGAGTTAGGTACTTCAGTTTTTTTCAGGTAGTTGCAGTGCTGCTCTATTGCTTTACTCTTTTGACACCTACAAGTTGAGTGGTATCATGATTTGTAGCTTAATGGGAAAGTAACCAGAAGTTTTGCAATACTAATATTTTTGTGCTTATAAAGAAATAGCTCAAAATGTCTAATTTTCATTTAATTGGAAAAAGTAATATTTCATGATACAAAATATTTCTAGAAGCTAAATTAAATTTCTATAAATGAAGAAATAGGCATGATGCTCTTTATACCAGTTTTTATATGTATGTATACTTTTTTAGATAACTGATATGCTGTGGGTTTCTTATGGAAGTCACTTATTAACTTCCATTGTAAAAGCAGTTGCATTCAAAGCAGATTTGCTTCTAGCAGCCAAAAATTCACTTCAAGACAAGGAATATTTAGGTAACTGCCTAATACTTTGGCTCTGATAATTAGCTGGAGTGTCTTGTATTACATGATTGAGTGTCCATGTGGAGGATTAATTATACTATGACTTGTAGGTAAATCTTACTGCAATAAAAAAGAAATTACCTATGATTTGTCTGGAATTTTTTTCTGTCAGGGTTAAAGAAATACCTAATCTCTGTATGTTGTGAGAAATGCAATGCTGGCTTGCTCAGGTAAATTGCAAAACACACTGTAATGCAAATCAGAGCATTCCAAATTGTCAGCATATGCAGTACTTCAACAATTTTCCTCCAGATAAATGTGTGAGGCTCTGGCAGACTGTACAGTGATGTCTGCCATGTCTCCCACATAGGTTGCCCTGTAGCATCCTACTGCTGCCAAAAGGATGGGTGGGTGAGGCTTCTGTGCCTTGCCAAGGAACTTAATGGTTGATTGCTTGAAGCGATGCTTCTTCAATTTGGTTTCTTTTTAAACTTAGTTGTAGATCATTTCTAGGTTTATCTGCGTATCCTGACTGAAAATGCTAACACTGGAAATCTGGGCTTTTTTAACCACATCATTTTTAATTGTATCCTGTTTTTAAAATTAAATAGATGGGAGAACTGTAAGACTGGTGCTAGTGTTCTGCATGTGGCACACAAAAAGGCAGGATTCAGTGAGTTGCTCTGGTTAAAAGAAATTTACATATTCATAGCAATTACCAGTTGAAAATTCTTAAAAGGCTTTATCATTTACCATAATCTGAATGATTTTCTGACCAGTCTTTATTATAATAGGAATTTAAATGACGTCTCATGTAGGAGGGTATTTCCTGAGGAATCCTTGGCTGGATGGCAGATAAGACTATAGTATACAGAATTGCAGAATGGCTGGGGTTGAAAGGGTGATTGCACAGTCCAACCCCTCTGCTAAAGCAGGTTGTACAGGATCTGCTCTGTCACCCTCACAGTAAAGAAGCTTTTCCTCATACTTGGATTGAACTTCCCCTATTTGAATTTGTCCCTTGCCCTGTCACTGGGCACCACTGAAGACTCGGGCCCCATCTTCTTGACACCTGTCCTTAAGATATTTGTGTGTGTTTGATAAGATCACTTCAGTTGTCTCTAGGTCAGACAGTCACAGCTCTGAGAGAGATTCCTCTGTCCCCTAATCACCTTCATAGCCTGGACTTTGACTCTCTCCAGTAGTTCTTTGTCTTTTTGAACTGGGAAGCTCAGAACTGGACACAACTCCAGGTGCAGTGCAGCCTCATTAAGGGTGAGTAGAAGGATCACCTCCATCAACCTGCAATGTTCTTGCTAATGCATCCCAGGACACCACTGACCTTGTTGGCCACAAGGGCACACTGCTGGTTCATGGGCAGCTTGTTGTCCACCAGGATCTTCAGGTCCTTGTCTGCAGACCCTACTGCAGGTCAACTCCTAACTTTTACTGGTGCACGAGGTTATTCCTTTGAACTACATTGGGTTCCTCTCTGCCCAGCTCTCTAGCTGGGCACACATTTGTGTGCAAGTGTTTAAAAAATGTGTGTACTCACGCCTAACTCCTCAGTCTTGTTGTAACTGCTAATGGGTAGTGACAATTCTTGGATTAGCAATGTCTGGATCTCATAGAGCTCATAGATGTTACTTGTATGACTTCATTGACCTGGCACTGTGAGCAGGGCTTGTTAAATATATGCAGGTGTATTGATCTGACTGTGTTTGGCAACTCCTGATTGTCCTCCAGCCTGGTAGCTCCCAAGCCTTTCAGCATTCCTTCTACAGCTCCCGCAGTTGCAATGGCAGCTGTGCTTTTGGTCTCTCAGCACAGAGCTACGCTGCTTCTGTCAGATGTCCTGTGAGCTACTATGATGGGATTAAAATGACATTTTCTTCCATAAGCATCTGATTTTGATGAGATATTATTAGTGTAATTTAATATTAAAATTTAAAATTTTAATTAGCCTGCTGTCTGTGGGTGCATGTTTTGAGGTAAATACTAGAACTATTACTTGAAGGCTTTCATTTGTTTCTCCTGTGAGACTAGGATGATGAAGGGCTGTGAGTCTTCTGACAGCCTATAGATAATCAGGAGAAAGCATTTTGTTTGTTCACAAACTTTCCAGCAGGTCTGTAATGGATCTCTCGTGGCTGATGCATGTGACTATGTTGCTCGTAAATTGACCATGCTTGAGTGCACTGATGATAAAATAAATGAGTGGATTATTTTTTACAATAGGCTGTTATGACTAACAGTGATTAAATTATGAGAGAGTGCAGAACACATTCTCTGAGTGGCTAAAAAGAGAGTTGTCTGTTCAAAGCAGCAGAGAAAGGACATTGGGTTTCTGTATTCCTCTTCTGAAAGATTTAAGTGGTGCATAAAGGAGATGCTGAGCACTGTGACAGCAATGTAAGTTGACAAAGCCCTACTTTCAGTTTTGGTAAGTGTTAGGAGGTTTGAATTGTTATGTACTTAAGACTTGGAATAGGTCTTCTGGGTCCTCAAGAACTGAAAATAAACATCACCTATTTCAAGACCTTGCAAGTACCATTTGGTTTCTTAATCCTGTTGCCTTTTAGGGAAAATGGTCTCAAAATCTCATTTGTTTGTTGTATGAAAAAACCCAAACCACTTAACTTGTATTTAATATAGTTAGTCCAGAAATTTATAGCATTCATTTTAGTTCAGATTTTCTCATTTAAATTGCTTACAATTTCTTTCCACTGTACTGTTACTATGTAGTTCAGATTTCCTCATCCACTGGTAGAGGAACTCTGAAAGCTGTTGTAGCTTTTGCATTACAACAAACAAGTGAGTATAATATGTGTGTGCTTACAACATGCTTTCCTTACTCTTACAGTAATATCAATAAGGGAGTACAGTAAGGAGAGGAACATTCACCTAACTCTTTATGTCTAAAATGTTTAATGTTATTGATGCATCTGATAGTTTAAAAATTCATTTTTATATTCACAGTGGGAAAAATTCAAACTGTATTGCACATTGCCACTATTAATCTGAGTGGTTTCTCTACAAAGGGAGGTCAAGAAAATACAAGCTTAAAATATAGAGTTGCTAATGTTTGATCTTAAACTCATTGAGTAGTTACACAGTTCCAATACAAAGGGAGTAATTTGTTTGAAGTGTTCTGGCAAGATGGAACATACAAGGTTGTGGACTAAGTTGTTCATTTTATTTTTATGCTATTCAGCTGCAGAGTTTGTATGAAAAGTTTCCTTGGAGAATTCATGATCCTGAGATAGTAAAATACATTGGACATTCATGGGGAATTTGCATGAAAGACCCTAACTGGAAAATCAGTTTACGGTTCTTTTGAAACTCAACCCTCTTTATTGAGAGACTTTAAGAATGGAAAGTTTGGTTCCATAATAGTTGAGTAGTTACTTTTCCTTTAACATTTCATTCACCAAAAGTACATACATGATTTCAAGAATGAAAGGAAATCCCTGTGTTTAAGAAAAAGCTTATGGTGCTGTTCAATTTGTTAAACTTATTTAAGATATTAATAGAATAATGCATATTAGAGCTTTGTTCTGTTAAAGTTTGGCTTAGAACAATATGGAGACTTGGTAATGTATCCTGTAAGGATCAGAACTTGCTGTGTCGGTTTTGGCACTGGTGATATCTAGGTTAAAGCTAGGGAGGGTGTATTATTCATATAGTAGTCATGCTTCTTGTTCATACTGGAAATAAATCTGTTGGCTCACTAAGACCACCTTTGATTCAATATTTCAGTCAAAATAATCTTACTTCTGCCTAGAATTAATCTCTTTGCATTTTTGCTGATTACATATTTGTAGTTTCACAAAGGTAAGGAATAGAGTTTAATAAGGGAAATTAAATTCTACAGACTTTCTTTCCAATGACCATTTCTGCTCTCTTTTTGAATGTTTTCAGAATGTGTTCATCCTATGGTCAAAAATGGGACTGCAGCTACTGTTAATGTGGTTAAGGGAATTGGATGAGGTACCAAAATGCTGCAGTTTGGGGTACCAACCCCAAATGTAACAGGTATATCTGAGTTTTACAGTTATTCCTTTTTAATTACTGTTAGCTGCTGAAGTAGTTTGGGTGTATACAGACCCCTTACTGCTTTGAGATACTGGAGAAAAGCAGCTATGAGAACATACATTTTCTAGAGATTTGTGATTTTAAAAAGGGAAATGTTGCGTAAGAAATCCATGTGTTTCAGCAGTACCATTTTTTGTGATATGGTTAGATCAGCAGAAGAAGTATGTCAAGTACTGATGCTCTTTAGTAGTTTATGTGCTGATGGATGTGTCCAGAATAGCACTGTGAATTGTGATGTAGCATCTTCTGTCTTAAGCTGTATATAGTTTCATTTGGGAATTAAATGCTGCCTGTTAAGAGCTGATATAAATATAGAAATTTGGACACCAAACTTAAATTCAGAAGAGGGATAGCTCAAACATCAGTTAGATACATTTGCACTGTTAAAGTAACCCATTGGGAGCTTCTACCGTGCCTGGAAGAACTTATGGTACATCTTCGTATTCTTCAAAATAGGGTGTCAGACTGTTAGTGTCATGGCAGAGCTGTAAAGGACCACTGAAATTTTTCTGATAGGTGTACAAGAGATTAGGGAGTAGGAGTGGGGAAACGACCTTGCTGCTTTGTATTACTGTAAGTGACCATAATGGTCAACCATGTGTTGACCATTGAGTGTCACAACAGCAATGCCAAATGTAAGGTTACATTACTGCTGAAGTAAATCCATTTTAACAACTATTGAACAAAAAGAAATAGAGGCTTTTGGAGAAAAATCCTGAAAATACCTGTGTGCAGCCATATGCACACAGTTTGACAAAGCAGTAAGTACTGCCAACCAGTTTAAATCAGAGGATGTATTCTTTAAGATAGTTTTATCATCAAATCAGTACAAACTGTGTGTTTAGAAATCCTCAGAAATAATGCCCTTCTGCAGACTGTGCTGACCTTTTGACATAAAAGGTTTTTCACCCCCTTATTGATGGACTTCGTCAATGAATACTGGCTACAGGGCAACTGATTTAAGAGTAGGATATGTAACACAGTGGAATACTTGTTCTAGTTTTTTAAGAAATACAACTTCTCTGTTTCAGTACAAGGTTGGTTCTAGCTCTATTTAGAATGTACCTAAAGGTTAGAACTAACCTTGAGGTTAAATGAGGTTTTGCCATATATAGAACTTAGAATTCCTGGTTATTATTTTTAGAAAAAACTCACTATTTATGAAAGATTAGACTGAATATTTTAGAAGGGCTTCACTGATGTCTCAAATAAAAATTTGAAACGTCTTTAGAAAGTGGCTTTATGGGGTATTACAGTCACTTCATTAATGAGCTTAAAAATTTTAACGTTTTCAAACCAGTTGTCAGATCTGTTTGAGCATCTATAATTAAAGCAGCCTAAAAGAATTTTTAAAACACAGCAATACAAATTTCTTTACAAAACAGCTCATTTTTTTCTCTAGAAGTCTTTTATAAATGTTAGCTTTTTTTTCCATGAACTTAGTTTTTAAATGTTAAAAACTTTTCTTGGATCATTCTCAAAGTGCTCAGAGCTAGAAGAAAAACTTGCTGTAACAGAACTTCTTAAAATTTGTTTGCATTCCTTTTATTCTTGCTGTGTTTCCTGAAGGGATTAAACACTAAGTAGAAGAAATATTGCACAGCTTCCAAGAAACTTCAGTATTCTTTCTTTTTCGGCAGGCCCATAATGCTAGGAATTAATAAAAAGACAAATGGCATCTTTCCCTCTTACAGTTTTTCATTTGATAATTGATTTTTGTTCCTGCTGGGTTTATTTTCATTTACTCAAGGATGTATTTATTTTCATATACGACAGGATTACTACGGATTAGTTAGAGCCAATTCTCAAAGTGGTGTCATGGTCAAAATTGAGAGAAGAAAAAGACTGTGATGTTTCTATCACCTCTGCAGGAGGTCTGCAAGCAGTAAAACCTGCTCCAAGTTGAATAGTGAAGAATATATATTTTTGCTGAAACTTTATATTAGTTCTTTGAACTGGAAAATTTACTCCTTCAATAAACACAGTCCTTATTTAGAGCAAAGATGAGGGCTATTCTTTGTGTGCTGGGCACATTGCAGCTCTCCGTGTATCCTAACGTGTACTGAGATTAACATAGGCTGTGCAGCACAGCATGGGCTTAAACCCTGGCTCAGATTGAGCAGTCATAAAATGGATTGGTGACTTAGGCTATTCATCCCGGCCATGGCAGTTTAAAGGAGGTCGCTGACAACGTCAACAGAGCATACAATCCTTTTCTTCTACATGGGCTTTGCCTTGCGGTTTTTGTCAGGCAGAATCAGAACTATTTAGGTCTGCCACTTTCATCTCTGTTAATCAGGGGCTGTTCTGGAAGAGATTCCTTATGAAAGGAAGTCTGGTGTTCGTTTTTGATACCTGTAATCCCTTCAGTTAGGGAAGGCGAAGGTCTTCATTAGGCTATGGATCAAGAACATAATCAATCCATGCTTTTCAGAGCAAGATACTTAGGGAGATGTGAGCAGAAAAATCTGGTGATTTGTAACATTCTCAGATTTTATTACCACTTTGTTTAAAGAGCGTTTCTGTCACTTCCCCAAATATTTGGGTTGTTGAAAACACTCAATGGAAGATATGTTATGTTGCACAGAAGAAGAAAAACTTCTGTCTCTCAGGACATCTTTGTGATATGTTGGCTGAACTGGTTTCCAGTTGCTTTGAGCAAAAAGAAAATCCCAATACTAGGCAGTAGTATAGTTCTCATTAAAAAATTAGGTGCAGGAAAGCATTCCCTATTTCTCAAGCTGTTTCATTCATATGTATTTGCCTGTGTCTTAAATTGTCATTGCTTGAATGGCTTTTAAGTACTACATTTGACTTTTTTTTTGTTTCGATCAGTTGGCAAATAAGGAGATTAGCATTATTTTACGAATGGCTTATTTTACTTGTTCTTCTGTGGATATGATTTGAAAAAAAATCCAGCTTGCATATTAAATTGCAAAAATTGTTTTATCCGTTTTGTTCAGGGGAGGCACTAAACTGTCTGAATGTAAGCCAGGCTCTTGACACTGTTTGGCATCTGACTTTCTAGCAATGGTGATGGAATTAAGAGTGGAAGACATAGTACTTAATTGGCAATCAGGAAGATACTAAAAAAAGCAAGTAAGATTAAGTGGAGGTACTAGAGGGGAGGGAGAAGAAAAGAGGATGATGAAAGAGATGCTTATATGTGAAACTAATATGAAGCAAGACAGATTCAACATGTTGCAAATAGTGAAGCCCACACATCATAGCTGAAAACAATCTTGTTGGTATGTCTTGGGAATTTTAGGGGATTTGTTTCCCATTACAGGATTATGGAATCTTGTGCTACAACATAGCTCTTCCTTCACTAAATGTCTCTTGATTGTATGACTTTATACATATTTAAAAGGCTTAAATGTTCATTTTAGTGTTGAGTAACACAAGCTGGTAATACATTTTCAGAATAAAAATTATATAAATAATATTTTTGAAATCCTTATGGATAGTTTAGCATACTTTCCACTTTATGTGAAGTATTGTACAATATTTTGTATATTTCACATAATCTTTGTGGGACAAAATATATTTTTTTCCTTTAACAATCTTAAACTCTTACTTGGAAGTTGCACCAATTGTGCCATATTTTACCTGTCTGTATATCTTAAAAGGAATGCCTTCAGTTTCATTCTCTCTTTCCCTTTTCCAGTAAGTTTAATATTTAACATTTTTATATCAAGTGTTACAGTGTATTCTGTAGGCATGTGCAGTCTAAAATTCATTCTCCTTTGTTAAAGAAGACAATGAAACATTGTTTTAATTGGCATGAGAAATGCTGCAGTTATTCTGTGCGGAAAGAAGACTGCATATTCTTTTTGCTTCAAGTATTGAATTGTTTCTGTGCAAATGTGGTCATGGGGATTAATGAAGTTGCACGGAATCATGTGATGACAGCAGTACCTCTCTCGTAGGATGAATCTGCCAACACAGAATCCTTCACCTGATGAGGATTTGGTTCATTTTTTACATAAATTTGGTGAAATCTAATTCTGTTGAATTGGAATGTAGAGTTAATGTTGTCTGTTTCCTCCACACTTAAATTGGACGTCAGTTTTTCAGCGATGTCATACAACATGAATAAGCTTGGAGAATTCAACATGAAAATGTTATATCACTTGATATGCACAACCTTTCAGCTTGTGTAATAGTTTTCAGTAGAAATTAAGCTGGGAATACTTCTAGTTTTATTTATAATTTTAAAAGGAAAAAGCTAATTTCGTAACTTTTTGTAGGTTTTATAACTCCCACATAAACCAGTTCTGAAATTCTGTACATGTAATGCAATTTTTGTGCATGTTTAGATGAACTCATACTGTAAACAGGTCAAAGACACTGTCTCCATGTTTTCTCTTCTATATGAAGTTGGCAAGATTGCTTTTTTCTAAGGAAAACTAAACTTCCCCTGTGGACCATCATCCTTAGATTTTTTGAGAGAAGTGCTCTCTGTGTTTCAACTGAAAATAAATGAAAGGCTTGTGATTTTGTCTCCCTAAATGGAACAATTAGAAGTACTTAATGCCAATCTTTAAGAATAGAGGCCTTGAAAACTATTTTTGTTTTGGTTCTGCTACTGTCCTAGTGAGCATGCCTTTCTCCTCGCAGCGCTCAAGTTTATCTATCTCTAAAATTATTTTTTACTAAAATCAGAAATATTTCTGTATATGGGTCAATTTTACAACTGCCACAAAACACTCAGCTCATCTTTCAGATTGATATTTTGCACAGGTGTTTGGCCTTCGAGGTCTTCAAAAGAAAGTAAAGGAGACATAATTCATGATCTTTTTTAAAAATAGGAAGCAGCTTACTCTGTAGGAGCTAGTGAGCCAAAGATGTTGTTGAATTATTGAGGTAATCAACTCCAATCTTGGTGTTGAATGGAACTTAAGGATGTGTAATAAGCCAGAAAAACAGAAGTGAACTAATCAGACTTCTGTCATTTTATGGATTTGGAGATACAGTAACACAGCTTTTCCGGGAAATACAACTTTTCACTTAATTCATTAGGCAATCCAAAGCAAGCATTTGCTGATTAAAAAGAAATACATTAAATAATTACAATTGCAAAGGAGGAAGTACTCTTGTTTCAGTCTTAAAATAGAGGAGCAAGTCTTGAGACTTGTCACAAAATTGATGACAAAAGTGAGGAAGCTACTGGAAGAGTCTTAAAAGTGATGCTTGTGTAGATGCTGGATCTCCTGCAGCCTGGCACTTGAAGGACCAACACCTGGAGATCTTGCGGGCTGACCAGCAGCATCTGTGATATAACTTAGCTTGTACTGGAATTCTGGTGTCTTCCCACCCTGCCCCCTCTCTGGCCTCACTGCAGCTTTTTGGCTATTAGACAAATCATGACCTTCTTTCCTGTTTTGTCTTCAGCGTCTGTTTCCTGTTTTTTCCTTCCCTCCCCCACCCCAGTTTTTTTTCTCCTGACTTTCTCTGCTGTGATGTCTACTTTGTTTCACTGCTAGCTTGCTTTTTCCAAGTTCTTCCTTCATAAAAGCAAGCAAGCAAGAAAGAGTTGAGAACTATAGCATCAGTCCTTCCCTTCTAGTGAGTTTTCGTATCCACTTGTTAGTGAATGTATTAAATGTTAATTTGCGTGGTATTCATAGTCCCTCCCAAAACTCAAGTCTGTCACATTGATGTGTTTCTCCCAGCCAGATACACACTATTTTTTAAGTGCTGGAAGTTTTCACACAGTTTTGTTGAGGTTCTGTTTAGGCAGAATTCTGAGACTAGCACACCTCAGACTTTATACAGGTCAGAGTTCCAGTTTTTGATCTCTGACATCTTACTTTGAGAACTAATAAGGTACTCCTGATTTGTGAAAGAACATGATGTAATTTTAAACAGGACAGGGACTGTTGCCCTTTTGCTTGATGTGTGCTCTCTATTGCTTCTACACATAAGTACGGTCTTGCAAAAAATCCCAGTTGTTAACCAGTATACCATGGTCAAAAAAATATATTGAAATTAATTTTGTCTGTACACTTTACCAATTTTCACTTTCTCATTGCTTTATATTTCAAAGTACTTATGATTTTAAAAATCTGAGTAGGACAAGGGGAATCAACTACAGTGAGCTCAAACATGCTTTTGTATTTAACATTAAATGCATAAGAAGAGTACCCATGGAGAACAGCAGGGTAAACTTGCTTTCAAGCATTTCTTCAGTCAGCACGTAAACTGAATAGCCCAAAGGGAAGCAAGAAACCCCTAAGCCACTCAAAGTCTTTTCAATGTAGAGTTCATTCTGTATGCGTTTGTGTTAATAAAATTGTAAGATGATAAATTACTGCCAACTTGGTGCTGTGCTTGCCTAGGACTGTTTCCAAGCTTCAAAACTTTTCTGCATGTACAGAATGAGAACTGAAAGTACAGCCCAAGAAGGCAGAATAAAGCCTCTACTGGGCCTGAAAGCTTACTGTGACAACACACCATCCCCGTTTGTATGTGGTCATTAAAGTGCTTTTCTGCAATGGGTGAGGCTGCTTTGGTAAACTGCAGTTTGTCATGTATATTCGTATATTTATATGGGAGTATAATTAAATCTGTGGTTTGGCAAGTCAGCACTCTTTTTTCCATGTCTACAGGACAGTTCTAAATACTCCTCCCTACCTTGTTCTTGGTGTTCATAAATGAATTATTCTTTTAAATCTTTCTTATCTATTGTCATTCCCTAACTCTCCAAAGAAAACTTTGTTTAAATAGTTACTCCCTGGGGACTTTCATGCATATCCTGTTATCTGTTTTATATTACAATCTTTTATTCTGGGAATGTCCTTCCAAAAAGCACAAAACAGCTAAAGCACTTAGATGACTAATAAACATATTAAGTGCTGAAGTCCAGGCACAAAACCAGCATTATTAGCATTGTCTTTTGCCTTTTTCTCCATTAAACTTATTTCTGGCATGTGGATTCAGAAATGAACTAAACTCCTTTAACTTCATCTCGGCCAGAGGTGTTGGAGGAGTTGCTGTGTTGTTAGTTGTGAAGCCACTGCTGTGAAAAGTGGGAAACTTTTAGAAAGTTACTCATGTTTTCAGTCTTCTAATCAAATACCAGCATTTAGAAGAGCCCATGGGAGTGATGAAGTTTTGGCTGCCAGTTTTATTTGCTCAGCTAAGAGGCATCTCCAATGCTTTTTGTTGCTTGGGATTGGCAGAGTTAACTCCCACAGGAGCAATAGATGCATACTTTTCAGAAGAGCAGTGTTATATCCAGTTTCAGTACTTCTTATATATTCAGTAAACTTAAATATGTAGGAAATAGTTTGCAGTGTTGTGCTTTGCATATATCATTTGAGGTGCATTATAGTTATTCTGAGTAGGTGGGAAACACTGAGCAAATTGGTTCTGCTTTTTGAAGAAATACTTCTGTTCTAGTCGCACATGAATGACTCAGTTAGCTTGTGCTAGCTGCAAATATAAAAACTAAAATACCAAAACACCACCTCTCAGGTAGCTAACCTCTGAGGTTTGGAGAATGTGGGAGAACAGTCAGGGAATATTGAATAGCATTTATTCATTGTAACAGGAGCTGAGAATTATCCTGGGTTTAACCATTGTAATTTTAATTTCTGGTAGTTGTTTTTGGTTTGGTTTTGGATTTTTTTTTTTTTTTGTAAATTATGTTATACAGTTAATAACCTGGGTATGCTTACTTGCATGTGCATTAAGCTCTCCACAGGTCCTTCAACAGATAATTCACATACTGATAACAAAGCAAAAGACAGAGCTGCAACTTTCCAGCAGACATTCAAAAATACTTAGCCATATAGTTTGACACAATGCACTTATTTGGAATTTGGACTAAGCTTGTTCAAGATTAATTGCCAGGGATGTAATTTAATCAAGTATTTGAAACTGAATTCATTATTGGTGGAAAGTGTGGCAGTATCAATTTCTGTATTTCAACTTGAATCCTGATTCAGGAAAACAGACACTTTAAAAAATAGTGGCAGGAGATGATTCCCCTGTCACCTGCCTAAAAGGCTTTATAATTTTATTGTCACTTTTTTCAACTCTGTTTCACTCAGTAATGGCAAACATGTACCAGTATTGTTCAAGTGGCTTGCCTAAGAGAACTGTGCCCTCTGTGGTGCTTGTATTTGGCCATAGCAAAAATGTAATGCCCTTTAAAGTGGAAATATAGAACTGATGTTATTGCAGAAGAAGTCACTTTTGTGGTTTTGTTTGGACCCTAAAGCTTTGTAAACATTTGTCGACTGAACTCTAGTCTTGTACATGCCAGAGCAAACTGTCTTAATGCATTTGTCAGTTGGATTGTGGCCATTGTTCCTAAGTTTGATGAGCTGAAATAAAAAGCTAGCAGGCATTTTGAATGTGATCTCAGTAGCATCCACATCTGTATGACATTCAGCCTCGATGTACTTGTGAAAAAAATTTAATGGTTGTATCTGCTTATGAAAATTACTTTTAAATATGTGTGTACTGATATGTCACTACTGAAAGCACCGACTAGTTGCTTCTCTTTTTTTTTCCCCCGACACTGAATCCTGGTATTGCAGAGATTTCTCTTTTTGCATGCTGTTGTACACTTCCTGAACATGTGAAAGGGTAATAATTCTCTATATGACTTCCACTGAAGAGGAAATGGATACTTGTCAAAACAATGATGTGCATCTGGAATTCCACCATTCAGGAACTTTATTACGCTGGAGCCTTCCAGTTTGCAGTACAAAAAATTCTCAGGTACTAGTACATTATTTTTCACCAAGTTGGCAAGTGTTTTGATTAACTGTGCTATTGTAAGTGCCTTGGAAGCGTACTGCATGCAAGAGTGAACTTAATGTTGTCAGTATGAAAAGAACCTGTTTTTAATCTTGCCTATACATTATAAATAGAAAGAATCATAGTTGAAAAAAGAATTTTTTTTATGGTGGCATCTACAAATCAATCACCTCCAAATCAGAACCTGGCAAATAATTTACAGAACCCAAATGGAGTTGTCATTGTCCGCCCCCACTGCCCCACAGCTTCCTTATTAAGAACTGGAAAAACTTAAATGCTTGCCTGTGCTTCAGTGAAATTTGTGACTGTCATGGAAACAGCCATTTGGCAAGGTGGGATAGAGTGGAAGGAGAGGAATAGAGTTTGGAGGGTCAGCATTGCTCGGAACAACCAAATATTCACTGCTGGTTTAAGTCTCTAAAATTGTGGTTATCATGAGGGTTTAATGTGAACAGCCAAAACCCACTGTAAATTTGCAAAGTTGATTTTAAAAATAGGGCAGAGATTTTTCTCAAAAACTGTGTTGTTCTTAGTTTGTTGGACAGATAACAGGAATACAGAGCTGTCTCTTGACCCGTGGTCATTTTCTGTCTGCTGGAATGAATTTGGAACTAAATCCCGTTTTTCCACTTGAGCATGTCCTTCTCTAGCAGTGTCAGGGCCTGGGTGGGGTCACTTGTTCAATACAGCTTTTCAAAACGGCTGTTGGATTCTCATCAGATTACAACATTTTGTTCAGTGCTGGGGAAGAGCACAAAGCTATCTTGATAAACAGATTATATTTGTGCATATGTACTCTGGCAAAGACCAATTTCTTGATTTAAAGAAATTTGCTGTTTGAGACTTATTTTTTTGCTTGATATAGCAGTATTTGTAGTATATGTAGATTGAAAATACAGAAGGAACAAATTTGTGTTATCTCTGGTTGTGACAGATTTTTGTTATCTTGGTTGTGCACCAAGAGAGCTGCAGGATGTATATTTGCTTAAATGTAATCTCAGTTTCCAGTGTGGGCATTGCAGCTTGGCTACATGTAGCACTTGAAAAGTATTTATGTTCTGATTTTCTTGAAAGCCTTGGGGTTGAGTTTTGCATGTTCTGCGGGTGCTGTTACAAAGATGATGCAGTTTTCAATGAATTTCATTTAGTTTGGAGAACAGTGCTTTCTAAGATTATTTTCTATGTTTTATTTCACATTTTTAGACTGCTGCATAGTGTCAGGAGATAAATTTTAACAAAATGGCTTTTAAGGAGTTCTCACTGGTTTTCATGCCTTGTAGTATCTTTGCTTGCTGGAGTGTTCCTTCAACTGACTTATCCATTAAATCTAAACCTTTATAGTTGTATATGGATTTCAGTAACCAAGTTATTCACCAGGCAAAATGGAGATGGACTGTGGCAGGTGTTTTATGTAAAGTTGAGGCACTTGGGTGATAAGTAATAGGTATGTGTTGTGCTGCTTTAACAAGAAAAAAGATTTCGAGAAGTAGTAATAATCCAGGATATAGTTTGAGTCTGGAAAGAGTTGAGGTGATTTCCCCAAAGTTGCTTTACAGAAATTTGTCAACATAATAGTTTTATTGTGAAAATATTCTATCTAAACTACAGATACTCACGCTGGAATTTTAGACAGTAGTTTTTTCTGTAACATTAAATTTGCTGTCTGTATCTTGATTTTTTCCTTTGTCTTTACTGCAATCTGCAGAGTTACACTAGTACTTGTGTTAGGTTATTGTTTCAGAACTACCTTATAAATTCTCACCATCCTATGTGGGAACTTGACAGTGTTTTTGTGGTGAGTCCTCTGTATTCTGTGTATTGCAAGGAATGGTTACACAACTACAATAATTTTCTCACAGTATAAAAATGAGTTCTAGAAGCTTCAATACTTAAATAAGGATAAGAATGTGTTTGGGAGGGAAATATTACATGTTTGCAAGTTATCAAGTGTATTATGGCATGGATATAAACACGAAGGCTAATAAAATAACTGTTAATTTGAATAGTGACTTCATTATCTTTATAAAAGGATGCTTATGAGTATAGTTTCTATTAGCTCAGGGGCTGCTAGCCTTTGTGGAATACCTATAATTCCCTGGAAACTAGATTTGATAGGCATAGGATTCTTTGGGAGGACACCTTTGTGTGCCATTTCTACTCTTGGAGAAAAGCTTCAACATTATGTGAATATGTGTATGTATTTAGACACACATATGTTCATGTACATCATGTACACATGTAACTAATTTGTACTGTCATGGAGTCACGATTCACTGTCTGCCTCTCAAGTTACATTTATTAAAATATGTTATGTTAATATTTTATGAAAGCATTCCATCGTTTGTCATAATCTGGGAATTAGACTTGAAATTGGAGTATTGTTGCTGTTTAAAGTTTGACCTTTGAAATGTGCTGCTGACTTTCAGAACTATTATGGCACCATCTGCTGACCAACACACAGATGGGCAATGTCAGTTTGCTCACCTGGTTACCTCCTTGAGAATAAGCTCCCATTAAGGGGGAAGCTGAAGCAGAATTATGAGGGGAAAAGGCAATTCTTTTATGGGCTTACAATTGGAAAAAATTTTACTAGAGATATTTTACAAAGGCAAAAGTCTGAATACAGATTTAGTTGTCTACTCACCTGAATTATTGCTTAAGGTTTCTCCATGAACTGTGAAGCTTAAAAAGAAAGGATTTGGGAGGTTTTTTGGCTATATATGGCATAGGATTGTTCTTGGTAGACTGTTTTTCAATGTGTTACCTTCTAAGCCTGCAATGCAGAGCCATCCCAGCCTGAGATCTATCCAGACCCCAGCTCTGGTGGTCTTGTCACAGCCTGGGAGACCAATGGACTCTGACAGGCTCCTGCCCTGTGGCTACTGCAGAGATTCACAAAAAAGCCGAGTCTGCAGTCTGTCTCTTCAGCCTCTGCAGTTAACCCTGATTTTTGTGCACAGGGATCATCAGGGAAGGAGCAAACTGGAACAGTCCTTGTCGCGTTCAGTGTGTAAATATTTAGGTTTGGGTTCAATTGCTAGATGTCTCTTTGATGAATCATTTAAAAGTAGGTGATTGGATTTTGCATGTAAAAAACATGTGCCTGTTTCCTCTGTTTTTTCTGTTGTAACTTTTTTATCATATTCAGTAATTCGCTACTCTTGATCTATGACTTATGTCTGATCTATTTTGTTTTAGGAATGTGCTTAAAAATGTATGTAATCCAAATTATTAGATTTGGCTTTCTAAGTATATTTGTTTGTATGAACACTTCTGTGTATTTATGCACACAGAGAGGGATGCAAGTTCCTGTGGGAGAACTGAGGCTTTTTTGGGTTGATATTTGACTGCAGAACAATATTTAATTTGGAACTGTATGATATAAATGTTGCAGCATGATCTAAGGCAACTTTAGAGATGTTTTTGCTTTCTTAAGGATCTCAAAATTGAAAACTTAATTCTTTAGTAGAATTTATTCCTTGGTGTTCAGAGCACTCCATATATTTTCAACTTTAGTAATCCACTTAAATAATGATTAAAAGGAGAAACTGGATTTACTTTTTGCTTTGTTTGCTAATAGAGTATGTGCAGGTTATATTGGCACCTTCAGCAAAATAATGCTACACAGAATCATGGTATACCATGAGTTTTCTTGCTTCCATATCAATGATAAAATACAAATTTTTAGATTTAGCAGAAATCTAAAATAAGGTTATTTAGTTAGTACTTTCAGCCAAATTTGAAATAAAATTATTATACTCTACAGAAAACAACTGACTTATGTTTTTGAAAAAATTAGTTGTGGTGCCAAGTTCCTCATGTATTAGCTACTGTTTAAACCAGATTATTTTACACTTTAAAATTTGAATAACTGTACCAGATAGGGTTTTACTTCTTTATTGCTTTTGTATCAACAAATCTTACATGTTGAAGGCAGCAAGCTTGAATGGTGTGTCCTAATCAACTGTGAAAGGCAGATCAGGCTTCTGCTGAGCTTTAGATCAATAATATGACAAGAAATAAACAACTTTATTTGGGAGCTTTTTTGCTTTGTTTTAGGCAGTTGAAATACACATGACCTGGTTTCAGGTTTTCATGTATATTTTTTCAGATGCTAGAAATTTTCTTTGATTTATTTTTGGATCTTTTATGTGTAGCCCATGTGAGATAAATATTTGGAACATTTATGAATGCAGTGATTTAAAAAATATATTATTAATACTATGGTTATCCAGAAAATTACATGACTTGCACAGACACACATTGGCTTTTAGTGCACTGAACTGTAATTTATTTCTGTAGAAGTAGGTTGAATTTTTTCCTTTTGCCTCTATGACATGATGGTTTCTCTGTGAATCCTAATAGACTGATAGAGATACAACTATCAAAGCGATTTTTATTTCTTGAGTTTGCTGTGAATTTCAGTAAAAAACTGAAAAAAAAAGAAGAAATAAGTTTAGGACTGCTTTTTTCTACTTTTATATACTCAGAAAATAAGTAAAATGAGATCCAGAAATGCATGGAAAAAGGATCTGGATTTGTTCCTCTGTGCTGATAAATAAGAAATACTGTAACAGAAGCAGTGAATTAAAACATGCATGATCAAAGAAAACTTCATTTCACTGTAGTTGGTTTGAATATTGTCTGTGATCTTTGAGCTGCAGTTTTTTCTTTCCCTCTCTCTTTTTTCCTTTTTTTTTTTTTTGTTTTTTGAACTTCATTTTATATTTCATATGTCTTCTTTTTCTAGTTTATTTATGGTGTTAGGAATCCTTTTGGTCAGAAAACTACATTTCAGGAGTTTAAGCTAGAAACTGGAAGAAAGGAATCAACCAACTGACCAATCTGTACACTGAGAGGAAAGAGCATAAGGAAAGAATGTAGCATCCTTTTCTGCTTTCAGCTGTGGTATCCAGCCAGCCCTAAGTTTCTTCTCAGTGCAATGAAAAGAGAGAGGAAGGGATGAAGGGAAAGGAGTGAGAATATCTGTTGTCTTCAGTTGCTTCCTGGTCAGCACCCTTGCTTGGGGAAGCTGGTAGAATTATAAATGGGGCAGATCATCTGCTTCCTGTAAAAGTTGGATCTGTTTTAACAAACTCACCTTCCTTTCAGAATTTGTGAAGTGTTTTATAGTACTTTTTGCCATCCCACCTCCATCTTCATCCTTGCAGTTTAGGTAGTCATTCAGTCAGCATGAGCCAAGTTTTCTGGAGGTTTGTAAAAGATAAAGCTGTTATCACTTGTGGTTTAATGTGCATGGGCTTAATGTCAATTGCAAAATCTACCAAGATTTTCCTTTTCTCTATTCAGACGTTGGTAATCCTTTATTTGAGCATCGCCACAAGGTTCCTTCTCTTTAGTCTACTCTTGCTGTAAAATTGTTATTTTCCTTTCTCAATTGAAAATGAAACACAGATTTAATGTTACCTTGCAATACAAAAAGGTGAGATAAGGAGACCCTTATCCTGCTGCAGTTGTTACAGAGCTTGTGAAAGATTATAGAGGCAAAACTAAGTAGTGTGCTTATGCAGTGTAGTAAGAATAAGAAGAAGACAAGAAAGCAAGAAAACATGGAGTTGAAGTTGAGAATTCCAAATTTGCTACCTGATTTGATTTATTTCTTCCTGATATCAGTTCTGGGAGAAACGCTGTCTGCTCCTTGTTTCCATTTGCTTTCTGGCACTCTGGTACACCAGAGCTGTCTGAGATCATGTGATGTCTTCCCTATCAGGGCAGGAGGGAATTAGGAAAAAGCCACTTTCAGAAAACTTGGTTTCTTGATTACTTAACTATAGTGAAGGTAACATCAGAGACCTTAGAAACTGCAAGAATAGACTGATGGCAGAACTCCATGCCCTCCTATCTTTGTTTTTTCTGTGAACTGCAAAACTGGACGGTCTGACAGAGCATTGAGATAGGGAGGGCAAGACCCAGTTTTGTGTTTCTCAAGGGATAGCTAATTCTTGTACTGACATGCAACTCGGAAAAAAGAAATGTATCAAGGTAATGTGGTAGAGAAGGTAGGTATTTTGCGAAGACTATGACTTACACTCTTGGTCAGTGCCCTTGTTTAGTTAACTCGTCCATCTCTTCACAGTTAATTCAGAGACTACTGGGAGTATAGAGAAATATACAGGCTCAGCAAAGAGGTGTGCCTCTTTTTGTAGGGTCTTCCTCTTGATTCTTCTTCTCTCCCGTTCCTCTCCCCACCCCAAAAAGCACTGAAGTTACTAGCATTGAGCTCCTGAAAGAAATCCCTCCTGCTGTGGGCATCAAATAAAGGCATTAAGTGACCTGTCTGAAGAGGCCAGACCTCTTCAGACAGGGCTGTAACAAGTTTCTCTTGCTTCTGCAGTATAAAGCCAAGTTCTCCTTGTAACTATAACTTTGATTATGAGAACTTAGACTCTTAGAGATACAAAACCTTTCTTGTTTCTCATTGAGCAAGTTTGTATGATCCACTGCTATTCTATCTAAATTTGATTAGTTAAGATGTATGACTTGGTATCCTTGGTTTCTTTTATTGTTAGGACGTTATCCTAGGGACGTGTTTGCAAGGTGACTTATTTTGCTTAGCTCTAACAAATGTTCTGGAGATGGCTCCTTTTTGACTGTATAATCAAATTGTGATAGTAGTTTTGAGAGAGGTATTGTCCTGATTTTTTTTATGGTATGTACATATATTTCATGTATGTCTGCATATTTTGAAATGTGAGACAAAAAATTGCAGGAAATACAGTGGTTTCCCTGTAACGTCTTTGAAGATCTGTATAACAAGTCTTATAAAATTGTTTTAGCTACTTGTTGAGAAAAAAATTGGTTCTTTCTTAGAGATATATGAAAAAAATTCACCACCATCTCTGTTAATTGTGAAACCTCCCTCATGAATTTATTAAGCAATGTGGGTTGATACTCTCTGATCAGCAGAAATTTCAATTTTTCTCAGGGAAAGTTGAATTTGGTTTTCTAGTTATTGTACATTTTTCATTTTGATAATACAGTTTTACATTATTATGTTAATAAGATGCCTACCATTTGGAAAGAACAGGAGCATATCTGTGTAAAAGGTGATAGCAAAATGTAATTTGATTAGTAGCAGCTTGAAAACTAGCATAGTAATATATAGCTTTAAATAGCAAATTCTTTTATCTCAACACTCAAATGGAAACCTGCCTTTCAGAGTTCTTTTACCTCTATAATAAATAATATTTACTTAATGTTTAATACTCTATCACAACAAGCTTTATTAGAAGTGTTGAAACTTGAAGGTTTTAATAAAAAGTGGTAGAAATGGCTATATAACTGTAATATTTAAGCTTGAAATGTATTCAGAAGTCTCTAGTGTAGCAATAAATGTACTAACTTTTAATTTAATTCCCCATTGGGGAATGCTTTGATTTTAGATAGTGAAGTGTTCAGTGAAGAACAAAAAACCCTCTCACACCACATAGCTGCTTTGGTCTCAAGATGCTTCATGTGAATTTGCCTGTAGACAGTTCAAGGCTCCTATGTCTCGGCTTCTTAGTAAGATAACTGTCAAGATGGTGTTTCCTTTGGCTCAGTGTTGCTCATTTCTGTGGCCAGAATGGCTTCTCTTGTATATTTAGGCCTCTATTAGCTTCCTTTTTTCTTTTTTTTTCATATTAGGCAATGAGTTAGTTTAATTGTTTCTGACTGCCTATGGATGTGCACTGAAAACCTGGAGGCAAAGTGTTGTTGCTGCCTTGTGATCTAGACTAGTTCTCAATTGGCTTCAAGTGCAGTTTAAAGGGCTGTGCAAGTTAATTGCATCAAGCCTGAGCTAGATAACCTTCTTGACTTTTTGGCCACGGGTGGGGGAGGGAACTGTTGAGTTCAGCAAGAGTTCTGAACCTCAGAGCCTCCGCCTCTAATGGCATGCAGTGATGATAATTATAATGGAAAAGGTTCCCTTGTTATAAAGATAGAAATGTGATTGTAACTAAACTGCTGAACTTCAGGCCAGACAAACAGACCATCAGTTTAAAATCATTGTTTTCAGAAGATTGTAAGTAAATACCAGTGACAAATAATGAAATCTAACCATTGGACCCTTGTATGCTTATTTTTGTTGGCTCAGTTCAATAAATTGAAAAAAAATGTTTTATTACACTTTTAAAGCTATGCAGCAAAATACAATACCATGCAGATAACATATTTTTATATTCTAGCTAATATTTTTTCAATAAATAATCTTAAGATGAAAATTGATTATTACATATCTCGTTGTTACAGCATTATGATTTATCTTTAATTTCACTGAAGAAAGAGGGAGCAGAAGTGATGAGAGTAAAAAAGTTATATATGATTTTATGTTGATTGGTATGAACTTCTTATTAAGAACCCAATCTTACCTTAATTAAAAATGCATGTTCCTCAGCATTATTAGTAATTTCAACAGTACCACTGACTTATAATTTACCTATTTTTTATATTCAGTATCGTGCTTACTGTCTTTTTGTCCTGTTCTTTCATAATCTTGCTCTTTCACTTCCAATAATTTAAGTTGGTGTCACCAAATAGTAAGGGGGTTGTACCTACCAGTTATACTTGAGGAGGTGAATACTCTTCTGAAAATTCATTTTTTGGGTCTACTAAGGAGCTCAGTAAAAAGAGAACTGAAGTTACTTCTGAAATAATCTTGGCCAATAATGTTAGGAGTACTTTCTAATAAAACAAATGCCTTTCAGTGAGCACACTTAAAATTTATCAAGAAGAAGGAAACTGTAGATCTTTTATCTGCAGAGTACTAAGTTTTTGCTTACTGGTCTTACTTGTGAACTGAAAATTTGAAAAAAAGTATTTCTTTAATCCTAATAAATTTAATAATCTACAAGAGTTTTTAAATTACTACAAATTACTGCAAGTAATTAGTAAAAGTAATGATGCTACATAATGAAACTGTCTTTATGTTTCTTCTTTTAGTGTCAGTTGTAATAATGACAACTGAAGTTGGTTCAGAGACCGAAGTAAAGAAAGATTCTGATCAGCTGGGACCAGACAAAGCTAAGGAGAAGCCTGAAGAAACATCAGAGACTCCAGGAGATCAAAAGTCCAGGGAAACATCCTCTGGAGAAGCTAAAGATTCTTCTGCCCCAGCACCAACTAGCCAAAGTAGTCCAAGTAGCCAGAAGAAGGAGAAATCTTCACCTGAAAGCAAGGGTATTTCTCGTTTCCTTCCCCCTTGGCTTAAGAAACAAAAGTCATACACCTTGGCAGAGCCCAAAGATGAACCCAAGAAAAAGGCCACAGGGGAAGAGCAAGTAGTTGAAGAAAGTGAAAGCCAGGCACCAGAGGGGGGGGCTCAGCCAAGAAAGAGCTTGGAAGAAGCAGCTGAAAACCGGCAGAATGCTAAAGGAGACGACAAAGAAAAACACTCCGTAAGCAGTGCTGAAATACAGGTACGTGTGGCAAGGCTCATACATACTTAGGAGCCATTTTAATGAAACCTGGTTAATGAATGATGTAATTAATGTAAAGCTTTCTTAGGATCATACTGGGGAAAATATGGCAGCTGTCCCAGTTACTAGGCCCCTGTCCTGCTTTTTGTGAAGTTGCACATCAGTTCTTAACGTTCAAACTTCATATTATTCCAGCGTGAAGGCACACAGAGAATGTTTTGTGTGAGGAGGGGGTGAGACAGTTGGCGCTGGTCAGCCTGGGGAAGAGGAGGAGGAGGAAGGGGTCTTATCAATGTGTATTAAGACCTGAATGGAGGGAATGCAAAAAGCCAGACCCTTCTCAGTGAAATGCAGTTAGATGACAAAAGACAACAGACCCAAGTTAAACGCATGAAATGATATTTCAAAGCCCAAGAGAATCTGTTTTAGTCTGATGGTGATAGGACTTTTCCTTGGCAAGGAATGTAGCCAGGTGGTGCTGGTGCAGATGATAGGCCTCCTAGGGTGGTAAAGAGGTGAGTCAGACATTGAAACAGGTTGACCGGAGATACTGTGGAGTCTTCCTCTATGAAAATAGCCAAAACCCAGCTAACAATATATGGGCCTGGGCAAACTGGCCTGTGTGTCTCTTTGGGCACTGGATTAGGTCTCAAGAGATCCCTTCCAACCTCAACCGTTCTGTGATTCTGTTTCTCTTGGCTCTCATAAACATTAGGTTTTAGTTTAGTATGATTCCTGGAGCTTCTTAATAAATTTGTTTCTCTTAGGAAGAAAGCCAGTAACACATGTTAAAAACAACAAACCTCATTTCAAGGAAAGGGAAAAAAAAGGCACCTTCTCTGGTTAAAGAGCAAGAATATCTGGTCCCTAAAAGAAGACTTTAATGCTTATGCTGATTATTGTGTTTCCAGTAGGTGCATAACTTCAGTAAATGGTTAATGTCTTATTTATTAGTAGCTTCTGAAAGGAATTAACAGATTAAAAATATCCTCTTTCCTGAGTTTGTTTAACTGTATTTTTATATAGCCTCCCAAAGAAGATGGTAAAGAAACAGAAGTAGAGGAAGTGGCAGAGAAAAAAGAAGAAAAACAAGAAGAAAAAAGGGAGACAAAAGAAGTGCAGACAGCTGAAATCAAAATAGATAACATTCCTCAGAAGTCTCCAAAGAAAATCAAAACTGTGCAGTGTAAGGTGATGCTTCTGGATGGCACAGAATACAGCTGCGACCTAGAGGTAAGGCAACAAATCATTATATAAAAACCTTTTCCTATAGGGTAAAGAAAACTTGCTTTCATTGAACTGCCTGTTTAACACTATCACTAGGAGTCAGTTAATGTTTCAGTTTCAAATTTCATCTCTAAAACCATATCAATTTATTCTCAAAAATGCCCTCTGCAATATACTAGCTGATTATTTGACAGCTCAAACTTGATTTTTTTTTCCTAAAGCATTAAGGTTTTCCTGAAGGTAGAGTGACATGTGCTAATATAGTTTTCTTGAGTTCATTATTTTTTTAAAAGTTATCTCAGCTGGAGATAGACTTTAAACTTTTTAAACTTTAAAGTTTAAAAGAAAGTTTTCTTCAGAAAGAAAAATTCCGTTATAGGTATAGAACATGTGTTTATATTTAAAGTTCTGTTCCAATTCCACATTTTCACGGTGTGTGTGGATTGTTTGTTTTCAATTTTAAATCACTGGGTTAGATATTGTGTGTAATTTGTCTGTTAAATCTGACTTAAAATCACTAACAGAAGCAGAGATTTTTGGCAGAATAGAAAATAGTTTCCTGGGTTTTATGGCTTTAATATCCTTTGAATATACATATGTGTGCAAGTTCTAAGTCAAATAGTAGTTTTTAAATATTTTACAATTCTGTCCTATATTTTACACTAGACCATCTGCTTGTTTGAAATGGGGGGAAAACAGTTATTATGAACTCCACTAGATCCATGTGATAAATTGAAAAAATTTCCATTTTTGTCTAACATATTGTTCAATCTTTGATGTAGTACACACATTATAAGTCACAGGGTAATGCAGGCTTCTGCTTGAAGCCTTTTGTCTACTCTTGTGCTGTTTCATTTTCAGTGTCCATCAGTCAGTCCCTACTCTGATTGTGGATTTCATTGGGCTTCTTGGTATTTTAGTTGCTTGTGTACAAGTCCTTTTGCATTCTATCCTATAGCACTGAATGGATACTCACCTGTCCTTCCTTTAGAGAAGGCTAAAAAAAGATGCCTGTTTTTAACACATGCCAACATTTAATCACAAATTTTATTTCCTACATTAGTACAGCTGGCTTTTCAAACCTGTTCTGTAATAAAACTCCTGCTATCAGCTGAAAAGTTCTTATTTGTTGTTTCTCCATATGAAATACTGTTTGGGAATGTTTTGCTGCAGTTTGATTAAAGTTTTAAAAGGTTTGTGTTTTGTAGTTGTTAGTAGTACAAGATCTCTAAGGCCTCCATTAAAAAATTTCTATTCTTGAGTAGAATTTCAGTGTATGTTCCTTAAAGTACAATATTTTACTCTTACATGGATCTTTCCCTGACCATGTTAGATGTAGACCACAATAAATCAGGCTGACTGTAAAAAGCAATAGCAAAGGCTTCATTACTGTTAGTTAAGTCTGCTTGCTACTATGCTATGTTTCCATAGGAAAAACTTTATTGGCATAAGCAAAACAAGAACATGAAAATTGTACTACGGAATAGTTTCTCTCCACAACACATTGCATGGGCTGTGCATACTTGTGGTCTGAAGTTGCAGGAATTCTGTCACCACATGTTCTTGAAAAGTATTTCTATTTTTGTATTAGTATCAATATGTATAGAGAAAACAAAAATTGACTGCAGGGTAGTAACCATGGAGTTTTATCTTCCTGGGCTTTTTCCCCATCCTAAAATGAGACTGAAATGAAGTGGTGGCTTACCACAGATCTAAGAATCTACCATTTTGCATATATATCTAGGAGATTCTATTCTGCAGTATTTTAAGTCTGTCATGATTCAGTTAAGTCATTTGGTAAGCAGTAAGTTTTCTCATTATTTGCAGTAATAGTTTTCTGTAAGAACAATAGTAAAATTAATTTAAGAGGGAAAAAAAGTGGTGAAGAAACGATTTGTTTTAAATATTCATTTGCTCTATTTGCAGTGCTGACTGCAATTTTATAGATGAATTCCTGTTCTTAAATACATGGAGAGTTTTTTATGCTCTACTACCATATCAAAATACTTAAACTCTCAGAAAGCTATATCAACTGATAACTGAAATTTTAGTTTGTGCTTTCTGCAAAAGATCATAGTAGATTTCTAATACTCCTTTTAAGTCTTCCTTCAATATTTAGTATTATGATAAACATTGGTTTATTTCTTCTTTTACAAAGTTACTGAAATGATACAAGAATTAAAAAGCAAAGAAACAAAATTTTTGCAATCAAAGACCAGTTTACCTTGGTTGATTTTCTAGTAAATCAGGTTTTAGTTTGGAACAATTGTCATGAGTTTCACATTCCTGATGCCTCTTCCCGTTAACTAAGGAATGTAGACCTTCTTTATGTTTAAAATATATATACTTGCTAATGCAAAATGAAACTGAAAAACACCCTATTTTCATTACTGTAGTTTGATGACTTTTGTAGAATCCTGTCTAATTGCCATTCTAAACCTTCATGATAATCAGAGCTAATACACTGTTGGGGATTTTTCTGCTTGATTTGCAATCCTATTCCTTTTTTCTTGTAGAACTGCATCAATTTGTATTCACATAAATTGAAAAGGAGTGTGAAAGAAAACAAAATATGAAAACAAACCCCCATTCATTATTCTCTGTTAAATTTTGCCAATTGTTCATTCCTACTGTCTGTGTCTTCATACAAGACAATAGCTGGGAACAGGCTTAAAAGGAAGGAAATACATGATGCAGTAGCTTCAATGTCAGCAGACACATCAAGATTCTCATCAGTAACTAAATATGAGAATTTTGTGGCCAATTAGGAGATACAATATTATAAAATTAATTAGTAACAGTGGTGTAATCATAATATGAGGACTTAGAACTGAGTTCAGCTATTATATACCTTAGATTCATTAGAATCTAAGTTAAAAATCTTGAATTAATAAAGCCTTGTTTCTTAAAAAAAATTAGTGTTGTTACATTATTCTTAGAACATAAGCAGTTTCAGTGAGAAAATCTTTACTCTTCCATCTTGAGTATGTTCTGATTAGTAAATGGTTAATGGCAAAAGCTTGAAGATGTGATTTGGAAACTAATGGAAAAAGGGAGGGTTACAGTTACATGTGGGAGCATTTGAGCTAGAGAGACAAGTCCCATGGGACCTTATAGAATACACCCAGTGAGGTGGCTGGTGTTGCTTCAAGGCCAAACTTGACCATATTGGAAATGTCCCAGCTGGCAGGGGAAATTCCTGGGATTTGCTGGGGGAAAAAAAGCCAATGTCTTTCCTGTTTTCAAGAAAAAAAATTTTTATGCCACCTTAGGTTCTTAAAATTCTCAGTTTTGGTGTATGGCCCTTTTAGCAACATAGTTGGTTTTAATTTATTCTTGCTTGTAGGAAAAAGCAGCTTCATAAAATCTCACCCATTCATCACAGTTGTCCAAGTACCCGTTTTTCTCTAGTTTTTTGGTTGGGTTTTTTTTTGCGAGTGTTTTTTGGTAAGTAAAATAAATCCTGAAGTAACTGAGAACTCTTAGGCTTGTTCTGCACTTGAACAATTACAAGGCTGCACTTTGAGATTTCATAATGCCTGAAAGGACAGATGAGTTCAGGTATAATATCCCCGCATTTCATATTAAAGGGATCTAAAATTGCAGCTCTTTTGTTACTGCTCCTTGAATTCCATGATATATGCCAGTTGTTTAGTCTGACACCTCTCTCTTCTTTTCCTTCTATTTTCCCTGATTTTAAAAAGCACTTATAGATTGAGGTGCTAGATGAGGAGTTCTGACAGGTTTCTTTTTACTTTATTTCCCTTCTTTTTTCTGTCCACCTTGTTCATAATTTTTCCTGAGAGAACAGAATATCCACTGACAATAGTTTGTGTGCTTAGGAAGAAATCCCATTTCAGTAGACCAGAAACTGCTCTCTAAACTCCTGTCCATGTGATAGTTAGATTTCTATCTTGCTTATATTCCCTTTTGCTTAGTGAGCTTAATTTAGTTTTAGACATGTTTGTGGTTATGTTTCTTCAGCTCCAGTGATTTAAAACAATTAATTTTTTATAACATGATTTTCAGTTTTGGATTTGGAAAGAAAGAAACGTTGTTTATATAATGTATTGTACAAAACACAGTTTTTACACATACACAACCACCTTTCCCCCACTTTCCATTCCCCCCCAACAGTGAAGCCGATTTTTTTCTTATTTTGTAAAGAAACATTTGGTAAAAATATTAGATTAATTTCTCAAAGATGACTGAAATAGTTTATTTTTCAAGCTTAAAAAAATTAATAGTTCAATTCAGTAAAGTGATAGTTAGCTTTTACAGAACATGTAAAAGAATTGTATTGGAAAAGAGGCTACAGCTTTTGCTTAAAGTTGGTGTTTAACGAGAGTTCATCTGGTATTAGTTTTTTTAAAAATGTGTCATCACTGAGACTTAGACTAGGCAGAGAAAGCTCTTTAGAGGTTATTCTGGACCAGGCTCTCCATGCTTCACTAAACATTTTTACCAAGTGACAAGTGGATATCCTAACTTGCTGTAAATTGAGTTGAGCTGTATTCTGAAACATTTGAGTTCTGTAGTGTGAAGCTGAGATAGCTGGAGGGATTAATTTAAGTGAATTGGTGAAGTCCTGTAATTGTAACGTGGCTGGAGAGCATGGGTGTGTGTTGACATACATGTTTTCTGTCTTGACTACCACGAATTGGTTTTTGTAATAATAATCTTCATATTCTCAAGGATCTTCTTGTCTTGGTGTAAGGCAAGATCCCCTGTAAGCCAGAGAATAATGCTATGTTATTGTTAACTGAAAAGGACAGAGGTGG
This sequence comes from Petroica traversi, assembly GCA_025920805.1. NCBI lineage: Eukaryota > Metazoa > Chordata > Aves > Passeriformes > Petroicidae > Petroica > Petroica traversi. The sequence goes on from JAHLSL010000017.1 coordinate 5,027,925, forward strand.
AAGTAGGTTTTGCATAAGGAAATAATATATCCTGTCTCTTTTTTTTTCCTGGAATCTTCAGATAGCAGTTGAATTTTTGGAGCAAATATATTTAAGAGACTGAACATATATGTATTATTTAAGGAAAAATATATAAATCAGCCCAAATTGCAATGTAGTTATAAACTTAATAATAGCACTAAAAAAATTGCATGTATGTACATTTTGTTCTAACTGGAACTAGTTCAGTTTACTTTGGATGGATTTGGTACATGTGCAAACTTAGCATCTATTATGTTGATAAAAAAGGGATTTATTATAAAGTCTAGCTAATATGAAAGTGATGTAAGTTCTGCCTAATAAGGCATTTTCTGGGAGTCTATATTGAATTAAAGCACCATTTGAAAAAAAAGAAGTACATGTGACATGAAGGATGCATTGAGAGATGCATCAGAGTGAACAAAAACTGGCTTCTGTGACAAAATGTTCTGAAAGTGAATTCCTGTGGTGAGTGATTTCACAGAAGAGAAATGGGTGGAAGATGCTCACTTAGGAAAAATATAGCCTTAAAATGTTGAGATAGTATACTTATATATGAAATTGTGGGGGAAAAGGAACAGTTCACTCCTGGTGAATTAGCATGTCTTTAATGGGATTTTAAAACATCTTTGCAAACGACTGCAATTTGATGCTGTTTCATAGTTCAGAATTTGTCATCAAATGTTGCTGTAGGAGTACAGGTACATTTGACCCCTCCTTGTTTCTTTGTCACTTGAGTTTTGTGCATTGGTAATTACTTTAAGTTCTTTTTTGCAGCCACCTAGTGTTGCTTGATAGTGGAATTATTTCTTCTGGCTTGTTTTTGCATGTCTTTCCCATTACCTCAGACATGCTTGACATTGTTGATCTTTAGATTTCAGCATACAGCAAATCTCAGGTATTTGTCTTTTTTGAGGCTACTTTGTAAATTAATTTATCACCTCTGAGAGTCCTGTATTCTTTTCCCTGAGAACTCTTTATTTTGCTTTAGGAGATCTTCTGACTGGTGTGAACTTGCCAGCTTGAACTTTAAGTCAATAATTCTTTATCAGTAGAAGTGTTTGAACAGATATTTTAGTCTCTTTTGTGAGACATCTCACCTGTCTTTGTTCTTTCATTACTTTAGAAGATGCAAAATTGAAGGAGCTGTTTATAGTCTTTCTGGAGTATAGCTTCTCCAAATATCCTTGTTTGAATGTCAGTGTAGATACAACATCTGAGGTAATCCACTGTTGCCTAGAGAAGCCCATGATGTGAGAGCATTATTAAGCTAAACCTTGTGCTGGGTGAAACCTGTTCCTCAGTTCTTCATAGTTTGAAATTCTCACTGTAGAGTTTTGGGGTTTTTGATCTTTCCCAGAAATGAACTGCACTCAATTCACCAGCAGAGATGCTGATTGTAATCTTGCATGGTTGATAAAATGTGGTCTGTAAATAATTACTCTGCATCTTGGCTGCTTGCTTTGGGGAGTTCAAATTTGAGTGGGAGTAGTGTTACAAACATTTAGACCAGCCACTCGCCAAACTTGCTTTATATTGTTATTGTGGAACCTGTAAAATTTTATAAGGCAGCAAAATATCCTCTGTTACAATGTTATATTAAATTCCTTTAACTTTTAGTATTTCAGTTCCTTAAGTCCAGAGGTTCTATATTAATAAAATAGATTGATTTTCTGTGCTCTGTTGCTTTAAAGGAATCTTCTGAAATAAATCACAAAATAATATTGCATGCCAGTACTATACTAAAGAATGTGAGTTACATATACACAATATGTGTATTCATAGAGCATGAGCAATTAATTATTTTAAGTTTAAAAACTATCGTAACTCTTAAAGGTAACAGCTACTTAGCTTCAGACTCTTCAGAGTAATATGTGAATGCCTGGAGAGATGAAAAGAGGAAGAAGCTATTGTTGAATACTTCTGCAAGAGCATGACTTAAAACAACTTTGCAGGTTGTGAACTGTTAAAAACCTTTCTGTTACCTTTCATTACTTTAAAGAGAGTTAGAGGAATAACAGCCTGTAAGTTCATCACAGAGAGTTGTCAAGGTATTGAGGAAGAAGGCTAATGAGTGGCCAAAAACTGCAACTGAACCTTTGTGCTTGATTGAAATGACAGAACTATATTAAAGGATAAAATTACCTTGGTTCATGATTCAATAGTGTAATATTTGAGATGCAATGGCAGTTGAGTTTTAATAGCTTGAATGAGCAAACTATTGGAATGTTTAAGACTTTATTTTTAGAGCAATTTTAATTTTTTTAACATCGTGCAAATGAGGTAATTTAGACCTACTCCTCTCCTGATAATTGAGGTCTTTGGGAGGTATAAGTTACTTACCAGGAACTACATGTATCTCTTGCTTTCATGGGGGAAATAAACTTGCTTTTTTCTTCTCAGTCTGTGATTTTGTAGATAGTTGTGAGGAAATTCTGTCATTAAATTTGGGATCTGCATATAGACTTGTTCAGGTTTCAGTTTTAAATATACACTGTGTTTTAGTAGAGCATAACACAGTTTAAACAAACAAAAAGAAGTGCTAAGTGCATAATGATTACTAGTTAGGAGCAAATGAAGATCCTATTGGGTTTGTTTACTGCATTCAGTCAGTGGTCTAATTAAATATTTATGACAAAAGGCATTTAAAGGATGCCAGCACTGACCGTATTTTATGCACGTATGAACAAGTGAAATATATTAGAGTTGACACAGACTCTATGGTTACTTACAGTTTGCTAATACAAAGTAAAAATATGTTTGCTCAATGTACAATTAAGATCAGTCTTTAACTCTGAATTAAAAAAAAACCTCTGAATGAAGCTGATATGGAACAGATGTTTAATTGTAGCTGAGTTTTGATTTGCAAATCTTTTTTCTGACTGCTCAGATGTCTGGTCTAGGTTTATTCAAACACTAAGTGGTCTGTTTAAAGTATGACATCTTTTATTTAGAAAAAGGAAAATAGGCATGATGTTAAATTTGGCACATTCTTAAAATATTTGTCTAGATTCAACAGACACCACTGAAAGTAATGTTTATGTGTGAAGTCATCTTAGTCCCTGGGGTTTTTTTGCCTTCTGCAGCATTGAGCACGGCCCCTTGCCAAGGGCTCCTTTGGGCCATTCTGCCGATTTCTGTACTGCTATTTTTGCATCTCCAAGGCACCACTCTTTCTTTCCCATTTCAAGTTTGTAGCAGGAGTGGGCTCCTGTATTCCTTTGGTTTGGTTTTCCCTAGGATTCTTGTTTGTACAGGGCAGCCTGGTTTGCTGCAGCATCAGGAGCTGGCACTTCTCAGCTCTCCCTGCATGCAGTACAAGTGCAGGCCACGCATGAGAGCACTTTTCATGCATCACGGGCCAAGAAGCACAACACAGCAATTTTTTGCGGCCAAAAAATATGCTTGTCATTGATATGTATCATGCTTTTGAAAACAACCCAGACTGTCACACATCTCCTCCTCTTTTGTGCATGACCAATCCTTGTTCTTCAAGTCGCAGGAAACAGGGACTGCCTGGTTCATATTCTGGCTTCTCCTTTCTGTGGCCTTCCCTTTGCCAGACTGCAAGGGATGTTTTGATTTTTTTAAACAAAACTGAAGAATGCATTAACCTGGTGCTGCCTATAGAATTGCATAATGCCTGTGAGCATTGGTTCTTAAACTGATTCAGAAAAATAGAATGAAATAAAATCCTTTTTCCACCTGTAAATATATGGACTTGAAAATGTTTTTGGAACTGAAAAAAATCCTGGCATTTCAGGCAGATACCAGACTCACAGTTAGTTTGCTCCTGTGCTTGCCTTTAGACATTTGTGGTTAGCCCCTTTGGAGATGGACCATCGCTCTGATGGAGTACTGTTTTTCTCAAATGTAATAAAATGTTTAATTACATTTCTCCAAGGGAAATGACTGGAGCATTTCTTAAAATGAGTACAAGAAGAAAAAAAATCTCTGGGGAAATAATAGGTATTGCAAACCTCAAAATATTTGCAGTCATTCAGTTTGGGAGCAAGCATATCCTGCACCCAGCTAAGGGTTTGATCTCTGAGGAGATATGTGGAGTTCTGCCATTTTGTGGAAACCCAGATAAACTGAATGAACACAGAAAGCTTAAAAACTCTACTTGTTTCTGTTTACTTTTTTTTTTTCCCCTTCAAATTTCTTCAAGTGGTTAAATTAGTTTGAGATAATCCACAGCTCTCATGCCCAGGAATGCTCCTTCCAACACAGTGGCAGCCAATGCCTAGGCTGGGACATGATTATCCATTCCATCCTTTCTGCTGGTGCAGGACTGGGAAGAAATGTTCAGATTTTCCTCCACATATACTGCTATAGAAAGGAGAAGGCAGGAATAAGAGCAGGATAGACAGACTATTTCAGGTGGAAGGGACCTCCAATAGTCATTGAGTTCAGCTGCCTGATGACTAACCCTTTAAGGGTAAGGAAGCATCCATGTCACAAAGGGCTGACAAAAGGACATGTCCAAATGACTGGTAGACACTGACAGGCTTGGGGCATCCCTGGTGCATTCCCTGGTGCAGCTTTGAACGGTTCTCACGTGTCCTATCACTGATCCCAGGGAGAAGAGCTCAGCACCCGCCTCTTCACCTTCCTCAGGAATCTGTAGGAAGCAATGAGGCCACACCTCAGCCTCCTTTTCTCTAACCTAGACAAGCCCAAAGTTCTAAGCCAGTCCTCATAGGACATTCCTTCCAGCCCTTTCCCCAGATTTGTTGTTGCCCTCTGAACATATTCAAGGACCTTCACGTCCTTCTTAAACTGTGGGCCCCAGAACTGATCACAGTACTCAAAGTGTGGCCATACCAAAGCTGACTGCAGCAGGATCATCACCTTTTTTGTCTGGGTGAATGAACATGGTATTTGATGCTTCCCAGTTTGGGATTTGCCCTCCTGGCTGCCTGGGCTCTCCCTGCTGGCTCACTGAGCTGCTGCTGCTGCAGGGCTGGGCTCTAGCCACAGCTCACCCAGTTTATGCTGTGTCCAACATTACTCTGTCCCTGGTACAGAATCTGACATTTGCTAAATTTCATGCTGCTGATTGCCCAATGCTCCAATCTGTCCAATTGCTCTGTAAGGTCTCTCATACCCTAAGAGAGTTAGCAGCACCTCCCACTTGAGTATCATCAACAAACTTGATAATGGTGCATTCAACTCCTACATTACTATCATAGATAAATGTATTGAACAGAACTGGTAGCTGTGAGTGTTTATATTGCATCAGTAGTTGGCAACGCTTATATAGCTAAACAGATCCATGATATCCTAATTCCCAGTTGCACAGAAATTTCCATTGTGTATGGCAGCTGTATTTGCTTTGCTCTAGTTTGCTCTTTTTTCTTAAGAAGGAGGTAAAGGTCAGAAAAACGCTACCTCTGGTTTTATGAGGTGATTGCATTATGAGGTGGCATCTGCTGTATCTAAATACAGGCTTGAAATTGGTACTAGAATAACCATGGTCACATGTGTTCTTTTTATGTTCTCACTTAAGAGAAAGCATAACTTGGCAGCAATACAAAATACTGCTGATCTGAGTACTCCTGTGCTTTAAACTGCTGGCTCTGTGAGCATGTCCTGACTTCTCAGCCTCTCCTTATAGCTAGGTTGAATGTTCACCCTTTCTTGTGGGAGCAAGCATGGACTTAGTCTGACTGACATTTCTGCATTAGAATTTGGAACATGAATATTTCCTTGTTTTCAGTGCTAGTATTTATTGTGCACATATGTGTATATACCTATGCATAAATGCATATATATATGCATACGTATATCCTTAGATAGTGATTATAATTTTCACATTGGTTGTGACTATCACTTGACATCTCAAACACCGGGTAGAAAATGAAATGGAATCCATTTTAAAAAGTAACGCTTAAGAAGCATGATGCTTCTTAAGAGTGCCCTGCTCTACTAAAATATTTCTAACTTCTAAACTGACTGGATCACAACAGTTATCTTTATGTTTAGAGTCATTCTACTAGAAATATGAGTTTTTCCAGAAAAGTTATGTTATCTTATAATTTAAACTGTGTAGTAATGTCTGTTCCCAAATGGTTTACAAAGAATTTGCACTTGGAAAGTTTGGTTTTGCAAATTAAACACTCCTTTAGATTTTTAAAACTATATATGTGTATGTAAATTAAATAACTAGGAGTCTTTCAATTTTACAAGTAGTTTATAATGAAAACCACTGCTGGTACTGAGAGGCTTCTTAGGCTTTTGAATCCATAAAGAGCTCTATAAATACTAGTTGCTGATGGTATAATGTCTTTTCATTTTGCTGCTGTCTGGAATGTAGACTAACAAACTTGGCTTCATGACATGGTGGTGTTTTTCCTTTTGTGGAACAACCATGAATTGACAGAAAGATGTTTAAAGATATAGTGAACACTGCTAGTGTATCCAAGTTCTTTGTGAATATGACTTCCTAATAAGAAACTGTGCAATATTTTACACCTATATCTGCAATATATTTCCTGTAGATTTACTTGCTTTATGTTTCTGTATGTCAAAGACTTGGTATTAACTGTGGGTTTTAGTATATAAACATTATTTAAAAAGCAGCTAATTCCAGACATAGGCTTGATATGATAGCATATATTATTTTTGCACTAATATATATAGTATATAGATTTCTGAAATTTGTATAACTGAAACTTGCATTTGCAAGGTGTGATCACTGACCTACACATTGCCTTTAGAAAAAAAGTGGTATCTAAGATTCTTTGAACTCTCTCTTCCTTATATTTTTTTCTACTTTCAATTTACCCCTCTTCTATACTGATAATTTTTCTTACTAAGCTGAAAGTGAAGCTGTCAAGAAAATTAAGTGTTACTTCAGATGCTTAGAGGAAGTAATCACCTTCCTTGAGAAGAAAAATTTTTTGAAAGTACCAAACAGACTTACAATTCTTCAGTCCCCATTTCAGAAGTCACTCTGATTTCTACATTCCACTGCCTTGCTATTTGAGCTACTAAATGTAATCATTTTATGATTTTGCTTCTGTGAAAGCTCCCTGATCTTCGTGAGTAGAATGTCTGCTGGACAATGCGATTTTTAAATAAAGCTTTGGATTCTTGGGGAATAAACCAACAATGCCTTTGCTCTTTGCTCAGTGCATACCTTCTTTTCTCCCCTCTCCCTCGGCTCTTGGCCTTTGCCGCCCTATGCGCGGAGCCGAGCTGCAGGAGTGGCGGAACGGGCACGTGGAGTGCTCTGCCACTGCCTGCGGGGACAATGGCCACAGTGTCACCCAGGCCTACACAGGGGCAGCCCGTGGCGTTTCTCTGGAATGGCAGTGCTCTGTGGCATCTACTGAAGTCTGTAGGATAAGCAAATGCAAGAATTCCTATAAGCTGACAGGCTTCTGAAAAGGCTGTGTTGTGGCCTCAATGGTAAATGCCACAAATAGCAGAGCTGTCATGAAGGAGTTGGTTCAAACCAACTCCATGGAGACAGCATGCCAGTCGTGGTCAGATTTGAGCTGTGGAAACAACTTCTCATCTTCCCGCCCCTGAGTGTGTGGTGTGAGCCATCTGCTGTAAATCTTCGTTTTCTATCAGCTGCCATCTCCAGTACAACAAATCTTTTCCTTAAAACCACAGAATTGGAGCCTAGACCTGCTTTTCATTACTGGCACTACAGACATATGGAATGTTTGCATTCCCAGTTTCAGGTACGGGAATAATAGAATGGTTTGGGTAGGGAGCCAGCTTAAAGATCTAGTTTTAAACCCCCTGCTTAGGCCAGGGCACCTTCCACCAGCCCAGGTTGCTCAGAGCCCCGTCCAACCTGGCCTTGAACATTTCCTGGGATGGGACATCCACAACTTTGCTGGGCAACCTGTTCCAGTGCCTCACCACCCTCACAGCAAAGAATTTCTCCCTAATATCTGATCTGCACCTACTCTCTTTAAGTTTAAAGCCATTTCCCCTTGTCCTGTTGCTACATGCCCTTTCTTTCTGTTCTCTCTTAAGGAAAGGTCTCAAGAAGAACAGATAAAACTTCAAGACTGACTGCCATTTGCTTAAACTTTGAAATACTGAGCTCACCAAATGAGCTTAACCGTGGCCATTTTAAAACGCTTTTTAAGAGTACATTAAAATGGTGATAGTCTTCAATTACTAAATTTATAAAGTAGCAGACTATGATACCGAGACTAATCTCAAATAAACCCTCCAGGTTTTTTTCTGAATTTTTGACTTCCACAAATAATATTTTTAAGAAGAATAAACTTCATGAAGATTTCTTGTTTTTGAGCATCTAATGAATTTGTTGGGTACTGGGATTTCATAAATACATGGATAGAAAGCAGCCATCTTATTTTCTGCCCTTCAAAACAAACTTCTGCAGTACAGACAACTAGATACATTGCCTAAGTTCAGCTTCTGATTTAATGCTGCTTCTGCTTCTTAGTTCTCTGCTTGTTCTTTTACTGTTTTGAAGATAACACTTTGTTTTTCAGTGCATTCATATCATGTGATTCATAAGTCTCTGAGATGTATAACAAAGTGATAAAAATGCTAAAGTTAATGAAAATAAACATGGTGGAAACTATATTAAATTTTAGAAGATAATATTGAAAATGTTGGCTCAAATAAAGAAGTCATATTCCATTATTTTAAAAATAAAAATCTAGATAAACTAAGACTATTTACTGACACTTAATAATGCAAAATATTTAGGTCTTTTAGGAACCAAATTTTCCTTGTGTGTATATGTTGTTGTTGTTGTTTTGGCTTTTTTTCATGTCTTGAAAAAAATTTGAAATTTCTCTATTTTTTGTCAAAGCTGTACATATCTTTGAAATATGGGAATAGTTTTTGTAAGAAAGTCTGTAGTTTTATAATCTGCTTTATGTATATTTTGAATTTTCCTGAATAATATAATTGAATAACGGTTCTTTTAATTAAGGACCTTACTGATTTACTTATATTAATTTTCTCTTTTTTCTTATTTTTCTTTATTTTTTTCATTCTTTTCCTACCCTCCCACCCCTCAGAAAAGAGCAAAAGGACAAGTGCTGTTTGATAAAGTATGTGAGCACCTCAATTTACTGGAAAAGGACTATTTTGGGCTGTTGTTTTATGAGAATTCAGAACAGAAGGTAAGCCTGTATTATGAGAGTTTTGTTTGTTTTTCATCACTGCCACTCACTTCAATAGTTCAGTGAGGTATATTCTATTAAATGTTTACCATTTCCAACACTTGAGTACATTTTGCTTCCTTTTCTCATAGATGTGTAAGAATGCTTTGTTCATGAGCATGAAGGAATCTAGCCCATAAGTCTGTAATGACTAGGCCTTTGAGTTCCTTTATTATTAGTTTTAAGCTTAAAAAACTTCTAAATAATATCATAATTTTAGTTTTTTTATGTTATTTTACCTTGTTGCTTTATTTGTGCTTCTCACTATTGAAAAACTGTACAGTGCATATGCAACAAAATAACATGAAACAGCAGTCTCTCTGGCAAGAGAGAAAAGGTCTAATACTAGACCGGGGATCCTTGACCTGTACCAGAAAATAGCCACCTGAGTAGATCACAGGAGGTAAAATAGGGGAGCCTTGGGTTTTTGAAAGTTCAGCAGAAAAGTCTGGATTGGTATAGAGTTATGTCTTCTTTTCTTCTCCACCCCCCCCCACCATTTTTTTTTAATGGACCTCTGGTTGGACTAAGAGTTTCTTGATATTCTTCAGTCATTTGAATGGAGAAACAGAGTTCCACTCTTTAAAAAGACCCCATCTGTTTTTTCACATATCTTTTTCCTTGGAGATACTAAAAATTTGACTGGATATTAACCTGGGTAACCTAACTCAAAATGGCTCATGAATCACACTTGGACCTGTGATGTTCAGAGGTCCCTTTCAGTGTGAATGAGTCCTTGAATTCCTTATCTGTTGACTATGAACATAGTACTGTAGCAACGCTCATAAGTGAGATATTTACATAAATTAAGCAAGAAATATCTCATAATGGGGTCCTTATTAAAAAATAGAATAGGTCACTTCTCACCTGAATTGTGGACAGCAGCAGGCTTTTATTTAAAAACTTCTGGAGAAATCTGGTCCCATTTGTTATGAAGACTAAGCAGCCACAGTTGCTGGATTTTGTCTTATTCATACAGCTAACATTCCTAGTGTTATTTGGAGAAACTTAAAAAAACTCTTTCCTAACAAATTTACATGTCACACCTCTTATGTTCTCAGAACTTTTGCTGGGTTTAGGGCCCTCTTTTCTGTTCACCACTGTAGTAAGTTTGAGTTACTTTTTAACTTCAGTAGCAGTTCTTCCTGATGCTTTTTTTTTTCCGTTACAATTGTTGCCTTTTTGGATTAAAATGCTACAAATCCCTGACCTCTGGGCCAGCCACACTAAATGGTGAATGATGTGTTTTTCCCATTCTTGTGCACTCATCACAGCCACCCGTTTATGAGCCAGCTGTTGATCCTGACAGCAGCTGTGGCATGTGGCAACTGAATGCCAGGCACTCTTTTGAATTAGAGCTGCTCCCCAATGCACCATCGGGGTACCATTGGAGGAGGAGTCCCATTAACTCTTCTCCATGGGTGTTCTGTGCAGCTGGGAGAGATGTTATGTCTTCCAATCAGACTGATTTCTATTAGCTTTAATACACATTTTAAAACTATTAAGGCCAAATTAGTAATTAACGATTTCTTTCATTTTTTGCAAATGTTAAATTTATTAGCCTGAAGTTTAGTTGGAGATTTCATTGCATTGCACCCTCAGAAGTTCATGAATGCTTCATTCACACTGTAATTGGCCTGTAGAAGTGTTAGAAATCTTCTGCTCTTATGTTTTGGGCGCCAGCTGGAAATGCTGCTTTTCTGGATTTGTACAAAATACTTTTGTGCTGGTAGAGAACATTTTGTTCTTTGACAATACATTACTTTGTCTCATCTATAACCTTACCATTCACAAATTAAACAAATAGATTTCTGCCTACTGGAGCAAAGTGGTGTGTATACACTTTGTCTTTTGTTTCAAAAGACAGACCTGTCTATTCTGCATTAAGAGCTCTAATTTAGGGTAAATTCTTCTGTGGTGTTTGTTTTTGTCCATAACAAAAGGCACAGATGCAAAAAAAAAGCCCCAGCCCTGTAATTATGCTTATAAATGGAATGCAAGCATCTGATTTTATTTGACAGAGCAGTAATGAAAGTTGGTGGCAAAGTCTGCTTCCAATAAGCGTATTTCGTGCTTGGGAAAATCAGAAAATGAACTATATAACTTGTGTAAAGAAAGGATTATTCTTCTCATCTTGCACCATAGTCTGTTTTCTATCTTGTTTTCTCCTGTTTTGTTGTGATAAAAGATGAAGCACTGAGAGTAACATACTCAGGAATCCTATTTTTCTATTGTAGTAATTCCATGCTATATTCTCTATTTATTTACTTTATACTATATCTAAAATGTAGGGGTTTAAGATACTTCTAGTTGTAGTTGCAAGAATATGGCTGTGTGTAATTTCAGAATGGAATTCTTGCCAAAACTGAAAACCTAGGATGATAACTGTAGCTGAAGTGAGTCTCAGTTAAAATTACTTGAAGATGTACATTATCTTCCAAGGCCTTTCCCTGTCAAGTTTCTTCTAACATAAAGCAATTTTTCTGACTTAAGCATTATAAATGGTATCCAGGATTTTGAGAAATGCTTTCTAACTTTTCCTTTGTTATGAATGTTATGGACTTTGCCTTCTCTGGAAAAATTATCATAGCTATGGAAAGTAGAGATCACAGACAAAGCAAGAAATGTGAAAATACTGTCTTTTTTTAAACATTACAATTGTAATATATTATAAAAAGGGGCTTTTGCTTTTAATTTGTAAATAGTATTAATTTACTACCTGGTACACTTGTGATGAAATCAACTTGGACTAAGCTCATTTACTGGTGTTATCTGTGTTAAAGATTGCATTACTGCAGAAACGTAGTTGCACATTCACCTAATTCATACAGACTTGTGAAACTAGACCAGCATTTTTGTCTTCTTGAAAGGGCTTCTAGTGCAAAATCTCCTCGTGGAGACTGAGGGATATGGTATCAGGAAATAATGTTGCATCTGGAATTTGTTTTGTATCAGAGACAAAGGTGGGTCACATTATACCTAGGATACACTGCTTTGCTAGGCTAGGTGAGAAACATTGGTGGAAATCGACCTTTAGCAACATTTCTGCTTGCCCTGCGGGGTTCCCTCGGATTTTAAAACAGGATACCTGCAGTGGTCTGTGAAAAAGCAGATATTTTCCTCGGCCTCACAAGGCAGTATCTAATTCTTCCCTACATTTCTCATCTGTGTTTGAAATGTTGCAAGACCAGCTGTCAGGCTGAGATGTATGCATGTGAGTTTCTTCCATGAATGTGCTTGTGTGTGTGTGTCTGGCCATGGGAAGTAAAGGTTCAAACGCTCAATGAAGGAAAGTCTCAGTAACTGTAATTAAAAGGTTTATGTTTCTAGTCTCTCAAGCTATTTTTTAACTTGTATGGGTAAAATTGATAAACAGGATTGTCTGAGTTACTGATGAATGTGTTACTGATTCCTTAGTCTCACTTCCCAAAGTTAAATTTTTGGATGATCTGTTACAAACCAGTCTTTTTGCACATATCAATAGTAACTGAAATGCTAAGAGCTATTTAATAGGTTGCACAGATTATATAAAAATATTTTTGGTATTGAGGATTTTAAATGATGGCTGTGGTTTGGTTTTTTTTTGTTTGTTTGTTTTTTCAGAACTGGCTAGATTCTTCGAAGGAAATTAAGAGACAAATTCGAAGTAAGTGCTTCTGTATTCAGATGTCATGTTCCTTTTATTCTTCATAAGCTCAGTAGCCTGGATGATGATTGCTTACAGCTTTAAAATAATTTCTATCTGATAGTGATGTATTCAGCCTTAAAACAGAAAGCAAATCTTTTATTTCCATCCCCCGTCCAAGAGAGAGTCACTCAATATTATGCTGTAGAAGCGAATAATTATATTAGTTATTAGTATATCACTGTAATGATTAATGATTATATTTGAAGCTAATCAAATATATTATTGCCTCAAAATCTTCCCTTCTTGTGTGTGACTAATAGTTGATATTTTTGCATCCTAAAACAGTAGATGTTTTTCAACTTTGTGATGGTATTTGGTTATGGGATGGAGAATGTGATCATGCAAAGATGGTCATGATCGTTGCCATAGGATTTTCTTACTTCAAAGACTCACCAGAAGGCTATGAACTTGCAAAAAGAGAATATGTTTTACAGAAATATGTATTTTTCAATACTGATCAGTCCACCCTTGACTTTTTTTATATGTCCATCATTTTCAGAATGGAGATGGAATAGAGAGCATAATCAGACTGAATCTGATTGAAATGTCTTTCTACTTCCTGTACTCAGAACGTGATTTTACTCTGTTTGCACAAAACTCTGAAAAGCTCTTCACTAGCTGGGTAGCTTTTGTAGTAAATGAGGAGTTTATGGAGAGTAATCTAGGTGATACTCTGAGTCTACATACCACAAAATAAGTGGCCACTAAAACATGCTAGACAGCTCTTGCCCTTACTGAACTTCTTCCCATTGTTTTACTCATTTGTGGCCAAACCAGGGTTTTTGTTGTTGTTTTGTTTTTAATGGAAACCTTTTGATAGTACCAGATAGGCAATTTAGGTAGGGAGAAGAGGGTTATGATAATATTTACATGCTGAGACTTACAACATGAGAATTTAAGTTAAGAAACTACTTGACTTAAGAACAGCAGTGTGTTATTTATAATGACAAACAGATGGTTTCTTTACTGCTGTTAATTCTACTGTTTCAAGGCTATACTCATTTTTTCCAGAAGTCATAGTGATGTTAAGTCTGTTTTCTTTAGATCTTTGCCCATTGATGAAATCCCTTAATAGGAAGGTGTGGTTTATATTTTCAGTATAGAAATGAAAGTTACAGAAGCAGCATCCTTGGAAGCTATTTTTTTTTTTGATCCATCCTTGGAAGCTATTTTTTTTTTTTTTATCCAACATGCTCTTGTGTAAGCAAACTAGACCTATTAAAATGGTGATTTTAATGGCTGCAAGTAGCAGCCATACCTTTAATTAAGGAAAAATTACTACTGGTATTGGAACTTCTGCTAGTGTTCAGTGAAAATCTATTAGTTGTCCAAATATGCAGGATAAAGGCGGTTTGGTTTTAATAAACCACAGAAGATGGAGGATGTTGTTACTTCTTGCATCAACTTCATTGATACAAATGTTGATATATTTTTGTCTTCTGTAGCAAAATGCATGCTATCTAGCCTGCAAGTTAGTGTCACAAATTTCCAGTGTGAGAATTGACCTGAAATTCTTTTTGGATGCACTACACAAAATTATTTTTAATACTATATCATATGCACTTCAAAAAATTATATTAGAGGATGTGATTTTCCATACAGCATGAAGACCTACATTTTATACTGGAGAGCAAGTCGAAAGAGGAATATTAAATGAGGAATCATGACTGGATTTTTTTTTCCCTCTGGTCTATAGTATTTCAGAGTTGATAGCCATAATGAAGCAAACAGCCAGGTAGGAACAGGATTTTAAGGTTTTTAAAATGACACTTGCTTATACCAATATGCAAGTAATTAGCATACTGTTAGTTGTGTCCTTGTCATTAGCCTATTAAAGTTTCCAGATATTGGAATGTACTGCAGTCACATTTCATCCTCCAGCTGAAGGAAGTATCAAGTAATTAGACTTTTTTATTTTCAGGCTTAATTCTAAATATATTTGTCTTTAATCAAGAATGGAAATCCGGTGTACAAAAATACTCATTAAGATACCTGTAAAACCTATTAGTCCATTTGAAAGTTGGAAATGACAAAACTCTTAAACATGAGATTAGCTCAGTTGGATAGAGCCTGGTGCTAAAAAAAACAAACCAGCCAAGCTTGTGGGTTCAATCTTCTATGTGGGCCATTCACTTAAGAGTTGGATTTGCTGATCTTTGTGAGTCCCTTCCAACTCTGAGTATTCTGTGATTCCTCTTGTATGGTACAAACCGAAGCACTAGCATGCCAGATAAGTGTATTTGTGCAAACACATGGATCTGAACACACAAAGGTGACGCTTTTGGAAACATAGTTCAGCATATCAGGTCGCGACATAATATTTACAACAATCTGTCTCTCTTTTAAATGTGAACAGCACCAATACTCTGCACATTTATGTGCCACCTGTGACTGGGAAAGACGAAATAAGAATCCTGTAGTCTCCCCCAAATCTTGTTCTGCAGGATATCTCTTGCTATGTCACTGTCCTCAGGTCCTCTGTGTGATCTCTTACCTGTGCAGGTTAGCCTTTGGCTGGGCAATTATGTTGGATCTCAGCAATTACTGATGTTACTTCAGCTAATGAACATGATCCACAAATTACTGTCTCTGTTCTCAGGGCTACAAAGGTGACAAAAATCTTGTTTGCTTTCAGCCAGCCTGATCTCTTCAGGAAAATGAATTCTTGACTTTTTTTAACTCATGTACTTGGCTATCCACTGGCATGTGTTAAAACCTCTAATTACTTCTTTCAGGGACAGGTAGGTAATTACATTTCTGTCACTATCTTTTTGAAAATTGCTACATCTCAAGTGCATTCAGGCTTTTGCAAAACTGAGATGCCCAGCTAGAATATTGTGATGGTACAGACAATAGCAACTGACCTTGAAATAGTCAAATCTCAGATTACACAGAGGGTCTGTTGGGTCACCCTTATACAAAATTCAATTTGAGAATTTATTTATTTAAACCAAAGGTAATAAATAGTAGGTCAGTTAAATCTTTTTCTAGTCTGCAGCATGGTTAGTATTTTTACTACAAAAAGTACTTCCACATCACATATCCTGTGTTCTCTGTCTTCTAAGAAGTGGAGAGAGTTCAGGTGTTCTGAGGACAGGACAGGCTGGGGTACTAGGAAAAGTTTGCATTTTAAGTGTGCAACTCTGGCTATCTGATTTTAATGCTAACAAGTGTATGGGTATGCTCAGGCATCAGAAGATGGTGGTCACTTTATGCAGGTTCACTTTATTGTATATCCATCTATTTTATATATATATATATCTGTAAGAGTTGCAGCTAATTTTGATCTAAACTGATTACACTAGAGTACAGTGTACTCTAGTGTAATCAGTTATTTCAATCTCTTTATTGTTGAAGAGAACTAAGTACTGTACCAAGGGAAGAGTTTCTTGCAAAACTTAACGTACAAGAGATCATGAATAAAAGCCAGAAAAAGCCTTTACTGGGAAAAAAACCCCTCACTAATTTTTCCCAGTTTAAATAGGATGAATCATGTTAATTGTATGCTGCTAGCTGGTTGGTTATATTTGCATTCACTTGCTCTAAGAATGTGCCTAAAGTAGCCACAAAAGCATTTTTGATGTAACAAGCTGGCTAGAAAAATTTTTGACATTTCTGTAGCCCATACTACTGAGTGTCAAAACAGAGAGCCTTATCGGGAACAGAATGCTAAATACAATTTTAAATCAACTTTGGGGTTGCTTTTTTTTGTCTTGGCTACCAACTCAATGAAGAGCAGCAATAATGTGCATTATTATGTGAGGACAACTATGATTATATGTCTCAATTGTGCAGCTATAAAAAGTAAGTTTTTGTGAGAAGTAGAAATAAAGACTGTGCACATTGTAATAAATTTGCTGATCTATATTTAGGGGATAAGTGTGCTTTCAGTAATAAAGTAAAATACGTGGTTACCAGTAGTCCAGAAAATATTTAGTATGGAATCAACTCCAACATTTTTCAATTAATTAGCTATTTAATCAGTGTGAGCAGATACACGAATTTTTTCATAAAGCCTACACACTCAGAGGATTTACACACTTTTTATAAAGGCAATTCTTTTTTATAAAGAATATAGTTTTTCAATTTTTTTTTCTTCCAACCACACCTAGGTCTCCTGGTTGTATTCTGAAAGGTATCTGTAGAAACGCTGACAAGAAAGAGCAACAGTTAAAGGGGATTCATACTTGACTAGTTTAACTGCAATTTTGGACCAGGAAAACCTTGAAGACTGGTTTAGTACCTGTGTGGAAGGACACATCCTTCATCCATTTCTCTACAGCTCTGTTATCATGACACCTCTCCTTGAATGCTTTTCGTATAGATATTTTGGCCCTATTGCTCGTATTCATCAGTTTGGTTTCCTCAAATATCAGCATCTTTTCATTAAATTATGCTGATTCTCTGGGGAGATGATGGAAGTAGGTTAATCTATTCCATCTTTAACTGTGTTTGTTATGCTG
The DNA here is from genome assembly GCA_025920805.1 of Petroica traversi. NCBI lineage: Eukaryota > Metazoa > Chordata > Aves > Passeriformes > Petroicidae > Petroica > Petroica traversi. Next base: position 5,045,261 of record JAHLSL010000017.1, read on the forward strand.
TATGTATTCATTACTGTTAGACTTTATTTTTTCAAGGTGTTTTTTTGTCTTAATTGTTTTGCACTGCATTGCGGTTGATGATGCAGTGATAGATGAGACCTCATTTAAGGGTTCTGCCTTATTTTGTACACAAAATTGTAATTTTTCTAACAAAAAAACTTGATAACTGGGCATGTTAAGATACAGTAAAACCCTGAGCTCTCAAGAAGAAATAGTGGCTTAGCAGCCAGGTGTCAAATGAGGTTCACACTTAAACAGAAATTGAAGTGCTTCAGTGAATAGCCATGTCTTGAAAATAAAAATAATTTTTTAAATGTTGGAAAACATTAGAAATTCTGACACACTTCTTTACCTTTAGCATATATGGAATTTTAGAACAGTTTTTTTTTAAAGGAAGTGACCTGAAATAATGAGATCAGCACTTTTTTCTAGCATTGTGTTGGAAATGGCATTTCAGTCATTTTTTGTTTCTGTGGAAAGACACATTTTTCAAAGCATGATCTATCTGTGTAACACAGATTTCTAAAATAATTAATTTACTGTCAAAAATGCTAACATTCTGAAAATGTATTTTAATTATTGATGTGTGCCTTAACTTTCAAATCTTAACATTTCATTACAAACAGCTCTGACTAAAGACAACATTTTATGCTTTTTTCAAATAATTAATCTAGTTTTAAGCATGCATTTGCTTAAAAAAATGCATGTGTTATTTACAATTTGAACACATGAGAATTTAAATATTACTGCTTATTATAGTTGTTTAATGTGGTGTTTCCAAGAAAAATGCTTTTAAGTAGCAGTAGCTAATATTTTTGTCTTCCATGCATTCTCAATGAATAATTTATTATCTTTCTGTTATCTACAACCACACAGAGCTCATTTTGATATCTCATATTCACAGTTACTGTACAGTCTCTCAAACTAAGTTTAGACAGGAGGAGATTTAGCCTTGGAGGAGCTGGAAATAAACACAAATTCAATGCCTTTGAACACATAGTATCTTAAAAGTGTTAATATATTATGGTCATTTTCAAATTAAAAATGTCTTCTGATATTTGTGTAGCTTACTGTAAAACATTATTTAAAAATAATTTTTAACATTTTAATCTTTCATTATATCTGTGTGGGTTTCTATCTGCTAATGAAAATAATCTATGCCTCTGACTAATGTACAGTAAAAAACAGAAAAAAAACTTTCTTTGATTTCAGTGGTTAAGATTTATTTTTCTGTCTATCATTTTTCAGTAAAGTTTTTTCTTTGCTTACTTCAACTTATTTGAGATTAACAATCAGATATTTTCCATGTTTAGGTTTACCTTGGATATTCACCTTTAACGTGAAGTTTTATCCCCCTGATCCATCACAGCTGACTGAAGACATCACTAGGTATGCACAGGTCCTAATTTTAAACTTTAAATTACTGTTAGTCTAATTTGAAAGCCACATAGAATTTCTTCTTCAGTTTCTGGGTACTGTACACTATAGATATTCTTACATACATCAACTGCTTTTTCAAACAAAGTTGAAGAGGTAAAATGAAAACTTCTGGAAGAAACCTGAGCAATAATTTAATGATAAGTGGGGATATGATCTGGGCAGCAGAGAGTGATTGTATGTGAAAGAAGCCAGTGGTTTATTGTCAGATTGCTGCTTTATTATGAAACAAATGAGGGCATGGGAGTCTTGAGTGAAGCTCAGGGGAGCCAAGATACTTCAGTAATAATTTAGATTAGACTGATGAAAAAGTTAGTTTACACATATGCTTTAAATAAAGCCATAAAATATAACAAAACCTGAAAATACTTGTCTTCCAAAGTTCTTAGATAGAAAATACTTGGAATGCAGTGGATACTAAGCACCTAAAAACAGCATTGCAAGGCTGGTAACTGGAGATAGAGGACAGGGAACAGACTCATTTTTCTCAGGAGTTACAGGAAACCTACTACATGTTGGATCAGTCTTCTGCACAAAATAAGATAGCTATGCAAGTGTGCAGTTAATATATTGCTACAGATAGTCATTTGTAGAATCATAATACAGACTGTATTTACAAGCTGCGTGTGTTTTCTTTGAAAAATTTCAGCAAGTTGGTTGGTTTTTCAATTGCATGGCCAACTCATAAAAGTTTTTTTTGGTTATATCTTAAATCTAAGTTTCACGAGTAAGACTTTCCTTTCATTTACCTTTTAAAAAAATCTCTGCTAAGGTAGGATGTCTGCTGATGTTCAACTTGTTAAATTTGGTAGAAGACTCTGTATGCAGTACCTGAGAGATTAAATTCTAATACATACATGGTTTAAGAAAGGTAATTATGGTTTCAGTACTAAACTGGATTTCTTTTGTGTATTGTAGAACTTGATTAGCTTGTGAACTGCATGGGATATATAAAAAAGAGTTTCAAAGCCAAAGGGAAATGTTAAAGAAGTGCATAGCTTATATTTTTAAATCATAGGTACCTACAGGCTACAGTGTGAACTGAACAAATTTCTAAGTCTGCTTTTGTTTAAAACTATATAGCTTTTTATTAATTTATATTGGAAATCAGTATTTTTCATGCTTTTCACATTTTTTATGGAAGTAATACTGACTCTTAAAAATCAAGTGCAATTTACTATGTCGTAATGATGCTCAAATAATATAAGGTATGACATTCTGAACGCATTCACTCACTTTAAAACACACTTACACAATTACATGCGTCTTGATGAATTCTGCCATATTTCTCATTATCTGTCATTGGTAACCCTTTGGTCTTCTTTCTCTTTGGTTGTTTTTTTCCCCTTTCCTTTATCTTGCAGGTATTTCTTGTGCCTACAGCTTCGTCAGGATATTGCATCTGGCCGACTGCCGTGTTCTTTTGTGACTCACGCCCTCCTTGGTTCATATACCCTGCAGGCTGAGCTGGGTGACCATGACCCAGAGGAGCACCGCAGTGATTATATCAGTGAATTCCAATTTGCACCCAATCAGACTCAAGAAATGGAAGAGAAAGTGGCTGAGCTACACAAAACACACAGGTATGTCAGATACAGTGGGATTTAATTAAGTCATCAGTGCCTCCTCACATTTATGTCAATTCTCTTAAGAGTATGTGTAAAACTGCTGAAGTAAACTTAATGTTGCTTTGGAAATAATTTGTTAGGTAACTAAAAGCTCTTACTTTTGTGTGTTTAAAAAGTTGAGTTTGAAAATAGTAGGTGCACAAAGGTCTTGGTAGAGAACTTTGGAAAAAAACTATTTTTATATTAACATATGAATTAGCTTAAGTAACATACAGGTAGAATATTTTAAAGAGTGAAGGTGGAAATCTGTACTCAAGTAAAATAATATGCTCTGAAAGAACACTTTACCTGTAGAACAAAAATGCTATTGATACCCTAGAAGGTAAGGTTTTTGTATTAGTCTGAATTTCAGGATTTTACTCAGTTTTGACTCTGGTTTTTTTTGCCAATAAACTCAAGGCTTATTCAATGGTTTTAGGGGCTTGACTCCAGCACAGGCGGATTCCCAGTTCCTAGAAAATGCTAAGAGACTCTCAATGTACGGAGTGGATTTGCATCATGCCAAGGTACTGGGGATAGGGTTTGTTTGGTTTTGTTTTAGGAGAGACATGCTAAGTATTAAAGAAAATATTGTATATATAGGTTATTTTTTAAAAAACACATATGCTTAATTTTTGGCTGTAAGCCTTTATCTCTTGGTTACAATAATTACTCAATTTATAAGTAACATCCATAGAATTTATTTTGTATATAAGTTTATTTAGTGCATAGACATGTGAAGCTTGGAAATAGTATTTTATTCATAAGAGCAGATAAATACATTTAAAATGTAATATTTTTTATGCGAAGGAGATAAGGGGCCAATAAAGTAAAGCCTAAAGGAGCATGTAATTGTTTTCATAGTACTATGAGAGTTAAAAAATATGGGGGGAGGTCCTGGGGAAGGATTTTGATGCTATTTCCACTTCCTGGGGTAGGTCAAATAAAATTTTCATTTTAAGTGGGATTTTTTTTTTTTTTAGTTAAAACCCCAAAAGACAAATGAATAACCTCCTCCCATTCCCTCTCATAGATCCAGAATCTCAAATCATTAGAAAAGTTAAGGTATTGTAAGCATGTTAGTCCTGCATTTAAAAAAGAAAACCAAGACTTTTAGGTACTTGAAAAACATTGTTTAATTTTGCTTTGTTAGTTAGGCCAGCAAAGCAACTCTGTAGTGACAGTGTTGGCCTTTGATGTAGTTGATCTGTTGTTGGGGAGGACATGAGATTTTGTGTAGTGTACCAGTAAGTGATTAGTTTTGTAGTGTGTAAAACTTGCATCAAATTCTGTCAGTGAAAGAGAATGCTCAGATATCTGTCCATTGCTACCTCTATCTTTTCTGGAATAGTATGTGACTGTAGAAGATCAGCTTGATGACCAGCTTGTTGAGACTTTCACTGGCTGCTTTAAGTTGGACAGGCCTGGTTTTCATTTTTCTTCTTTTAATATTTGTTGAAATTACTGCTAGTACACACACTAGCCATACCTTTCATGCTTTTAAATTGTTAATTTAGTCCCCATTACCAGAATATTGAAGAATTTCCCAGAAATGTGGCGTATGAATGCCAAAACCATTACTTAGAGTCTAAAGTCTTTCCTATAAAATGAATATACTTGGATATTTCTGATTTAAGAATCTCATTGTCAGAGTCAGGTTTGAATATGAAACATGTCCCAGTTACAATGTTCCCTCAAGGTATGTCAGTAATAATTACTCGTTTGGAATGTTATTAAAGTGATTTTTATTAAATTGTCTCATACCTGGTAGGATTCTGAAGGTGTGGATATCATGCTGGGTGTATGTGCTAATGGTCTGCTGATTTACAAAGACAGACTCCGGATCAACCGCTTCGCTTGGCCAAAAATTCTGAAGATTTCCTACAAGCGAAGTAATTTCTACATCAAAGTCAGGCCAGCAGAAGTAAGTAGCACCTTTTAGTCCTGTTTATTTTGTGAGATCATTTCTGTCCAACGACACGAAAATATTCTCATTTTTTTCCTACAGTTGTCCTCATAAGCATATGATGGATTCAAGCAGAACTTATGAGTGATTTTTCCTCTTCAGATTCTGATGATTTTATTAAACACTTGTCTTGATTAGTAAAGGCAAACCAAGAAGAAAATCTATTTTCTCTTTTTTAATAGAAGCTTTCTTGTTATTTTATTGGGTTTTTTACACAAAAAGCTAGTTATATGGGCCTTATTCTGACTGTGCAAATTTGCAGTCCCAGGAGAGAGGACTGTCCTCTTTGAATATAATTGTTCACTAAATGTCAGCACATCTAGTTTATGGATGTAACCAAAAGTTTGAATTATCCTGTAGGATGTTAAAACTCTTTCTGTTAGCTGCTGTGGAAATAGTGGATTCAACTTTCCCTTCAGTTACTGCTGAAAGTTGCTGAAGGAGGTGTGTGTGTTTACATTTTAAACCCTTTGTAACAGGAAATTTAACAAAACCCTCAAAATGTCAAATACGGTAATGCTTTTTTAGATTATACTCTTAAAATGTTTAAGGTGGCTCTTACTGTGTGAATAAATAAAATAAAAGAGACAGCCAAACACCAATTTTACTACACTAACATTGTAGTTATATAAGTTTACTAATGCAGATGTATTGTTCTTGCATTCACTGAAGCTGTGCATAAATGAAATCTTTCTGCTAAGAAACTATTATATAGTGATTAAGATCATATAAGCTTAACACTGCAGTATGAATTTCAGACTTTTATTAAATGCAAGCAAAGTGTGAAGCACAACCTGCAGTACAATTGCTTCATGCAATTTATCCATCATGACATAGCCCTATAATTGTTTTAAAAGGCTGGATATTGTGATCTTTTAAAAAAAAAAATTGAAAATCTTTTGAAGTCTTAGACAGGAGTATTTACACCTTAATATGGAACTATCTGAACTCTACCTATTAATTAATAGCCAGCTTAAGAAAATGGGTTAATTAATTTGTGGATTCTTTCCAGCTGGAACAGTTTGAGAGTACTATTGGGTTCAAACTGCCAAACCATCGGGCTGCTAAAAGGCTATGGAAGGTTTGTGTGGAGCACCATACTTTCTTCAGGTAAATGATAATTCTCTCCTTCCCCCACTTTGCAAGGTATGCTCATATCTTTCTTTTAAAGGATAGAAGGAAAGTAAAGATTTCCCCCTTCTTTGCCCCTTGCACTAACACCTCATAGACAGAAGGTACCCGAACAGTAATTGACCCCAAATTACCAATTCCTAAAGTCTCAAGCACAATTTATCAAAACTTTCAGAGTTCTAAGAGGATGGAACTAAGCAAGTCATCGTGCAGATATGCAAGAACTGTCTGGCCTCAATCCTGTGCCATGTGCTCTGGGATGAGCCTGCTTGAGCAGGGAGGTTGAATCAGATGACCCACTGTGGTCCCTCCTGACCTGACACATTCTGTGATTTGTGATAAGATTTTCTGAGAGACTGACTTTTCAGAATGGCCATCTAGAAAGCCCCTATGCATCACCACAAGAAGTTCTTAGGGCTTGACAGTAATCTTCATTCAATTAACTTGAACATTCTGTTCAGTGTCAATGCTTCTAGCTGAGCTTTTCCTTATTTATGAACTAGGCTGAGTTCACAATCATTCTTGAAAGAGCAGAGAATAACTTTTAAACAGACTATTTACTTATGTAATAATCCATAACATCCTCTGCATTTTTTTCTCCAGCAACTGAGGAACACAGAGTTCTGAATTGGTCATTGAAACTAGGATCTATTTGTAAATGAGCACTTTAACAAGGGGGCACAGAGTTGTTCCTCCACGGAAAAGTATTTTGAAAAAAAAACATAGTTGATTTTTATAATAACATGCATTCCATGAGGGAGTGCATGTGCTCCCTGCAGCCTAGGACTCACAGACTTCGGTTGAATCTCCTATGAATTGGATAGGTATTGAATCTGAGTTTTTTCTTCAAACCACAGTACCTAGGGTGTGTAAATGGTAAACTTACTCCTTTATACCCTTTTGTGTTTAAAAAAAGCAGTTGTGTTTTACAGTAGGTGCAATCCTCTTGCTGAATATACTTGCTAGACAGAACTTCAGAGAGCCTGGGGAGCAGGAGGCCTACACAGGTGATTAATGGAACTGCCTCACTGGATGGTTTTCAATATTCAGATTTTCATTGAATGTAGCACGTTCTTGAATGCAAAGTAAAACAAATCTCAGCAGAACCAGTCTCCAAATGCTTCATTTAGAAGCACTTCTATTTTACATTCTGATCAGAGATTTTTCTTTTCATGTTAGAATTCATTTATTAGCACAGTCCAGCATTCTTTTCTTCTTGAAAATTTGAAGTCTGCTTTGGCTGTGTCTATTACAGCAAGTAGTAGTTCTGTCCACGGTGAAAAGTGTATTAATACTCTTCGAATAATTCATGTGATTTCCTTTGTTGGCAAGCTGTTATTCCCTAGTTTTATAGTAATAAAATAGATACGAATAAGGAGAAAGCAAATCATATGGAAGTCAAAAATCCTAAACTAACAAGAGTTATACCATTTGCAAGTCTGAAAGCTTTCAGGAGCGTTAACAGGTATGAGATAATCTTACTACAGAAATTCTGACATAATAAAAATAATTGGATTTTATTCCAATCAGAAGTGGCTTCTCCTAACCAGGAATGACATTATAACAAGAATTATGTAACAAATACTTGAACCATTCTGTAAATCCATATACTCCGCTGATGTCATCAGACAGAAAATCCTCAGAAGCTCTCATCCTGATTTAAAAACAGTAAAACAAAGCCAGCTCTATTTTCTTTCAAAGATAAAAAGCAGAAAGCAATTGCTACAGTCAAAGAGACTGTAGCTCATTCAGAGCATGTGTAAAGCTTGCGTATGATGCTGCAGTAAATTGTATACAGTTTAGATGTATATTTTTAGATTCCAAATCTCTTAGCATGCCCTATATAACATGGTAAGATTCTTTGTGTTGTCTAATGTAATGTTTCACTTTGTCTCAAATAATCACATTAAGATCCATTTTCTTACAATGTATAAGAAATTCACCAGTATATGAAGGTATTTATAAAAATTGTAATGAGCTGTATTGAAAATGACAACCCCAAAGGGCATTGTATTCACTTGTTAGCAACTCGGATTTAGAGGATTCAGTACCATTTTCTAAGAGCAGCAATCTACTTTAAAAATAGAGCAGACTATATATCTACATTAAAATTTTGAGGTAATCTTAGTTGGCAACTCTGGATCCTTCCTAACCAGTGTCTGCAGAAACCTGTTTATATTTCTACTTTATGATGTTTTATTTGACATTTTCGTGATTTTTTCAATGTCTCCCCAGAATGTCTTGAAGTGGTAAAGCATAGTTTTCAGTTATTTTATGTAATTAGGCCAGTAATACAAAAATCTATTCAAATGCCCTAAATCAGGAGGTAATGAATTCTCTTGTTTTTTCCATATTAAAAGATTAAAAGTTTATCTCAGCAGGGTGGAAGATAAAAATGACAGTTAATGCTGCAGCCTTGCCAAGACTGGAAAATCAAGAACAGAAGGAACCTTGGAAAAACCATTTTAGCCTTCTTCCTCTTAGTACATAATGCACTCCCTCTTGGAAATAATGGGGAGAAAGACTGTTTTATAGAAGCAATGAAAGTGAAGCTCCAGATACTTGCAATTTTGTTACATAAGTGGCCTTAGTGCAGAAGGGTGGATTAGTTTGTCTCGAATTGTTTTCTTTATAAATGTTGGAACAGATTAAGATTCAGGTGCATGCATCTTAGGTATGGGGGATTGGATGCCTCTGGCTAGTGCCCTGATAAAAGTCATAAACATCCCCTCTTAGGGAAAATGGGGGAAGGTGTTTTTAAGATTTAGGTTTACTTCTTATTATCCTACTCTGATTTGATTGATGAGAAATTAAATTCATTTGTCCCCAAGCCTAGTCTGTTTTGCTCATGAGGGCAATTGGTGAATGATGTCTCCCTGTCCTTATCTCACTCATAAGCTGCTTGTTACATCTTTTTCTCTCTTTTGTCCAGCTGAGAAAAGGGAGTGTCTTTGGTGAGACCCTGGTATCCAGCCAGGGTCAGCTCACCACACTAGCTCACTGTTCTGTTTGCTATGTATCTGAAATACCTTTAGAATGACTGTTATAGTCTTCAGAACCCAGTACTGGATACTGTCTTTACACATGCTGGATCAGATGCTGCTGACACAGATATTTCTTTGCAAATGCTTCAGAAGAGGAGAACAAAGTCAGCACAGTTTGAACTCTTGCTTGCCCATCTGTGCAATCCTCAGTACAAAGAGCACATGAATTGCTGGTTCCGCTTGAAATAAGTTGATGTTCAGTGAGCTGCTCATTCTTTGCAGATCCTCAAATCAAGAAGCTTTGTCTGCAATAACCTGATAGTTTTATACACAGAGAGAGTAGGCCATGATGGGTGATGATGTATTTGCAGCATTACATTGATCCAGGAAACAGCATCAAAGGCCTTTCCAGAGAAGTGGGGACTGGGAAGAGTTCTTGCAGTAATGAGTCCTTGCTTTATCAGCAAGGATAGCAGTGGACCCTCAGTGTTGCAGTTGATGTTCAGATTTCAAAAACAAAAGTACAAGCAATAGGGATTAGATGCATATGAACTTGAAGTCCTTATACTGAGGGAAATTCAGGGATGTAGAGAGAACTTTTCTTCAAACTCACATGATGGTGGTACCGAATCATAGAGTCAACCAGTCTGGAAAAGACCTTGCATCAATTCCAACCGATGACCTAACACCACCTTATCAACTAAACCATGGCACTAAGTGCCACATCCAGTCTTTTTTTTAATACCTCGCAGGAAAATGACTCCACTTCTGGACTTTCTGACAATGACTCCAACACTCATGGTACAAACATACATACCCAGCATTAACAGCACATGTAACTCTCTTTCTCCCCTTTTTCACAATATGCTTCTTCCGCCCACTCCTTATATCCAGCAAACATCAACCTATATAATTTTATAAATAGCATTGTAAAGAAACCAGAGTCTGAATGTAGACTATTAAACTTGTTGCTGTTGGGTAACAGCTCTCCAGTCTTCTCAGTCTTTTTTCACTTTATTCCCTTCTATACAGCTTTGAGATGCCATTCCCAAACTTTGAGAAAAAGCAACACTTGTACTGGTACCTCAGAATATAGGAAAGACAGAGGAAGTTGAATGCATAGTTTTCACAATAAGTGACTGTCTAAGGAGAGATCTGAGATGTAGTCTACATGACCTATAATGGCTTCAGCTTTCTACAAAAAATTAAAATTTAACCAAGATAGCACCGAAAGATAGGAGTCCCAGATGCTTAGTCATACTGTGGAAGAATGTGATGGTTATCAACATCTCTTTGACTCCAACTGCAAACAATAAATACATGCATTGTTTTAAAGGTCTTTGTAGAGCTTACAGTAGAATCCTTCCTTGGAGAGCACAAATTATGCACTGTGAACTGAAGTACAATACGTAGCTTCAAACTGCCTCACCTAAAATTAAAGCCTTTTAAACTGACTTTCCTCATACTTACTTTTTAGACTCGTCTCACCAGAACAGCCTCCAAAAGCGAAGTTTCTGACCTTGGGTTCCAAGTTCCGCTACAGCGGCCGCACGCAGGCACAGACACGGCAGGCCAGCAACCTCATAGACAGACCAGCTCCGTACTTCGAACGCTCCTCCAGCAAACGTGTTTCCAGAAGCCTTGATGGAGGTATGCAACCTGACTTGTTTTTTCACTGTTGTGATTGCATTATGTCTTGTCACTCTGATCTGACCAACATGTGGAAATATTAACATAGAGGACGGCCAGAAGGTCATTTGACAAATTTCTAGACTTCAATTTCTAAAGCCACTTTAGGTACTTGTCAGTGTTAGGTGACCTAAACATTAAGTTCAGTCACTGCCTATATGGTATGGCACTGCTGTGAATATATGGAGAATTCTAAATTGGGCATGTAGCATCTGTTTACACTACTCGTTACTTTTTCTAAGGGATATGCACACACTATAGATTCTTAATAGAATTGTTTGGTCAGTGGCATCTTTTGGGATTTGGGTTAGCCTGAGCATGTCTAAATAGAAAAGGCTGAGCAAGTTGTTTCTTATAGTTTTCCATCATTTTGTTCAGTGTATTTCTATCCTAGTATATTTTTTCAGTACTTGAGTGTTTAGTTAACAATTTTTACATTGACTTCGAATAACTAAAGTTTTGGGGTTTTTTGGACCAAACTCATGTTTGGTCTTCTTAAGCAGAAATACATTTTGGTTTCCTTTATTGGAAGCAGGCATTCTTGCCAAAGGCAGTGTAGCAGCACTATGTGTGAGAGATGTAAAAGCCCATGTCTTACTCAAAATCACTTCTGCAATAATATATTACAGAAAAACATAGAAATAACATGAAGCTTGACTTAGATTCAGTTATGCATAATACCTGGAATAAAAGTGAACCATGACAGTGATGTGAGTTTAGCTACAATTGAGCTGTCAATTTTATCTTTAAAAGTCTTTGACTTAGAAGAGTTTTACTTCTGCAAATACTCATTCTACTGTACAATGACAAATGAACAAACTGTGACACTTGCTTAGGAAACCTACCAAGTTTTACCTTCTGAAAACTGAAATAAAAATACAAGACAAAAGTGCTTGCACTGGTATAGCACGTGATGACTTCTTGTGGAAACCAAAAAATCCATCACCACATCAGTGTTACCAAGTCTGGTTTTGTTCCTCTTCTTCTTTTGGTTAGAAATAATTTGAATTCTTCACAACTCTGAACAGTTGCATAATCAAGCCTCTCTTGTGCATCATCTACAGAATATAGACATGCATGTGTGTTTGTTCAGGCCCTAACTTTGACTCTTATAGAAGCATTAGGGTCAACAATTTGAGCATGGTGAAACATTGTTCTGAAAGCAGCTTTGCTTTCTAGGGACTCCTGTGGAACAGGTTGAACATGAATCAACAAGAGAGTACCCTTAGAGCAAAGAATGCCAACTGTCTCCTGGGCTGTGTTAGCAAGAGCGTAGCTGGTACATCAGAGGAAATTATTGTTCCTCTCTATTCAGTACTTTCTGAAGGCCATGCCCAATATATTGTGTTCATCTTTGGACTTCACAGTATTAGATGGACAGTGACATGTTTCAACGAGCCCAGTAAGAACCAGCAAGCTGGCCAGAGGGCTGGGGGCCTTTAATGTATCAGGAGAGGCTGAGGGAACTGTGATCCTTCAGCTTTGAAAGGAGAAGGCTCTAATGAGGTATTGCTGTCTACACCTACTGACAGGGAACCTATAGAAAAAACAGTGTTGTTTCTCCCAGGGGATAAGGCAGTGGGGTGTGCCTGCAAGTTGAGACACAGCAAATTTCAGTTACAAGTAACAAATTTTTGCTTGTTTGAAAAGACCTTGGAGATACTTTAAACTCCACTGGGCAAGCCCTTGAGCAATCTGGTCTAATTTGACCTTCTCTGAGCAGGGGTTTGGACTAGGTGAGCTCTGGATGTTCCTTCCTACCTAAATTACTCTGACTTGTCAAAACTTACTTGTGGAATTTGAGGGATGTATACCCAAGAAATGCTCTAGTTGCCACCCAAGAAGGGAACAGAAGTTTAAGTTGCAGAATTTACAGAGGCTCCCCAAAAGCCTTACATCCAAATGTCACATTTCCCATTAGCTGGTCTTGTCTTCCTTAGGATCTTAAGGGAGTCTCTGGTGTGAAGCTTAGACTTTTCAAAAAAGGATATCCCTCAAAGGTACTCCAAGAAACACCTCTTCCTCTCACTCAGCTTTGTAAAACAAAGGCATACAGAGGTATTACACAACATTACTAAGTGAATTAAGTCTATAACTCCTTCATTTAATGAATTCTTTTCTATTTCATTACTGCTATTTTGACAAAGTCAGTCATCATGATTTAACAAAAGAGCCATTAGAGCCTGCTCATTAGTTCTTTTATGCTGAGTCAAATAAGAGGCAGATAATTTAAGAGCTTTCACTCTCTTGTGCTTTGACTATATTTAAGTATACATACTATATTCAAGTATACATACTTAGTATTTCCCCCTTCCATTTCTTGCAAGCATATAAGGAGGAGAGCTCCTACTTTCAGCTGTTTGTGCAGTTTTGCTAAGGTTCCAGTGAAAAATACTGTGACAATTTTATGCATAGCTATTTCTAGATTGCATTAAAGTAGTCCTCTCAAATAGTGAATTTTCACAAAATACTCTTTCATAGTTCTCTCTCTTTTTAAAATGGTGATTTACGCAGCCAAAAGAACAATAACTTTAGTTTATCTTCCCAGACTAATCAAGAAGTTGATAAACACTTGTACTGTGAGGGTTTTTTCCATACATAATAAGTGCAAGTTTTATGACAGGGTGCATTGCTTTTCATACGTGCAATGGGAACCACAGACTTTTTGTAAAGCCAAGAAGCTGAAAAATACTGTATCACTCAGTAACTAGTCTGTACTTACTATTGCTGTTGTCATCATAAAGTGCTTTTCTTAAGATTTAAAACCCAAATGTTTCAGCTTAACCAAATTAACCAAAATTATTTTGTTCTCTAATAGCTCCCATGGGTATTTCAGACCAAAGTCTTCTAAGAGACTTCTCTGGTACTGGAGGGAAGGCTGCTGGAGATAAAATCATTGATCTTGAAGCTGCTGGTCAGGCCAAGTTAAAAGAAGGTGGCAGAGAAGAAGATGAAAGTCCACTCAAAACTCCACAATTAGATCTGACTCAGGATGGAAAGGTATGTCTGACTTTCACACAAAAATTATTTATTTATGTGGTGTGTGTGTCCATGTGTGGTTATTTACTGCCTATCAGTTCTGACTATCATACAGAACATTATAATAAAATATTAAAGGAAAATTGTCAATTGCTTTCTGTGTGTTCAACTTAATGTAAATGTATATAAGCAAAAGAGAATACAAACTTCTAAATGGCACTGACCTAGAATTTCTTTTATTGCTATCAATCTAATTCAAATGCTCAGTAAACTTGCATGAGTTCTTGAAAAAATGTTTCAAAGGGTAAACTATGTTTTATTCAGTTCCTTAGTTTGTTTAGATGTGAATAAAAATGTTAATATACCATGGCTGTATACACTCTACAAAGTTTGGTATATTGTGATTGAGTTTAATTACCATAGGTAACAATTTTGTTTTAGTAGCCATTGCAGAATTATTTCATCCTTTAAAAACGTGTATGTTGACAAAGGTATAGATTTATGTGAAAAGTTAAGTACTGTGGTCTGTACCTGTTGCAAATGTTTGCTTGTCTTGTTTGTTTGAGCTACTGGGGGAATAGGTCAAAAGATTTAATTTAAATTTTGGATGATTTAACGTAAAAATTTCCTCCCAATGTGCCAACTAAAATCTGCTTCTCTTTCTCTCTTGGAAATAATTTCTATTTCAGCAATTCTTCAGAACTTAATTTAATATTTAAAGAGTAATTTTGTCCTCAAACATTTTTGCAAGTTAGCTACCCATTTTATTCTTAGTGAGACTGCTGAGTTTCTCTGTGTAGTTCATGTGCTCCCACTGCATTCAAGTGTAGGAAGAGAACAAAAACTACAGCTGCTTTTTTATTTTTTCTTTTTTTTTTTTTCATTCTGGCAAGTGGAAATAATTTTGAATTAGGCGAGAAAAAAGGCACATAGTTTCTTTATGGGAGAAAAATGGTAAAATAAATTACTATGTTTTGCCTTCGGGTTTGATAAAGAGGTGCTTCTCCCTTGTTTTTAAAGTGTTCTATCTTTCAATATTTTAACCAAAACAGTGATGGAGGGGAAGGCAGTATTTCGGGAATTTGTTCCAGGAAGCTGTTCAATATGGTTTTGTTACACATGCTTATTCTGTGAACAGCTTTTTTTTTTTTTTTTTCCCATAGTGCAGATGCTTCTTTTCCTTTCTGGTTCTCTTTAAGTCTTAGAGAAAACAGTTATAAACCCAAGAAGTGCCAGCTTGTCTTTCTTGTACTGCACTGTCCTCTGACCTTTCTGCCAAAGCTTTGAATGTCTGTCTGCTTCCATCTGTTTTAAGTGACTATTACAGTTCAAAAGTGCACAGTTCTTTACAGCCTGAGAACAAAACATTTGTAATGGGTTCCTTTCATAATCCACAGAAGTAAACAAGTTGGCTGCTTGTAAAACACAGCAGGATTTTTATTTCTATTGCGTTAGTAAAGCTATCCCTTCTTCTGAGTAAAAGTTTTCACTAACTAATAATTTCTTTTCTTTCCCCTCTTCATGTGCCTTCAAACTTGCATTTCTGTTGTGCTCTCATTTCCCACTGTGCACAGAATTTTTTTCTTCAGCTCACTCACATACACCCACCATCACTGCCCATCCATTCTGTGTCATCCCATCTCACAAACTTGTCACCTGTCCCTGAGATCGACATGCTTTCAGATATTTCAGAGGAAGATCCCTTTGAAGAGTCCCTCTTTACCATTCCAGACATTTCAGAGTCCAATTCCATGGAACAAACATCAGATCATAATAAAACCAGAACAGCTTCACCTATTAATACCTTTGAATCTATGAGACCCCTAGCTAGTCGAGGCTCCCCTGCTGTTGAGGGCAGAATCCATACAAATGACTACAAAAGCACTGAGTTGTGCGTCTCATTCAGCTTCTTCAGATGCCTTTCTTTTAGTGTCCGTTCGCTGCTTGATGAGGATGGCTATATTACTTTTCCTAGCCTTCCTGATGTTTGCATTTCTTTCCTCCCACCTGGTCTTCAGCACTATATTCCTATTACCTCTCCTTCCTTCATCCCGTCTTTTCTCCTTATCTTTGTCCTGCTTCTGTCTGCTTTCCAGTCTATCCCTTTTTCACTCACATTTTCCCTTCCTCTCGCTCTGTCCCTCTGGTACCTGGAGCCTAAGGTGACTTCCTTTAGTAGCTCTAATGGCAATGACCTGAATGACAAAGCAGAGGAAGAGGAGGTGTGTAATTTTGCTGCTTAAATGTTGACACTTGCACATTGCATTTATGCTTGTTCTCACAAGGCTTGCTCAGTTTTGCACACTTCCTAGTTTAGAGGTGTGTCTGTGTACCTGCCTGTAAATATATATATATAAATACACAAATGCACATGTTTATCTGTATCTGTGAAAAATTGTCATTGTGGGATTTTTAGTCAATAGATAGCTGATGGTTTTTCTGCCTAATTTCTTACAGCATGCATAATTTCATTGAATTCCACAGATACTGAGCTGCAGGTGGACTTGCATTGTAGTTAAAAATAGCACATAAATCTGAATACTGAAAATGCTCAGTTTAACATTAGATATGTTATTTGATACTATTTGCAAGTCCTGTTTGCCCTGTCAATTGGTTTTAAAATGCCTGTCTCTTGCATGCATTGACTGACATGCACATCTCTGAAGTTCTGTTTAGATCTGAAAAATTAAATTCCTAAAAGCTGAATTCAGAAAACTGCGAATACTTTACAGTGTTTTGTTATTCTAGATTTCAGATGTTTCAGCTTTACAAGGGTGTGTGCAAAGCTGAGTCTGTCCAAGGCACTTTTTCTTTTTTTACATGCTTTGATTAATCTCTAGCAGCAGTTGAGACTGATTTAATTCATTAGCTGGGATTGCAGGTCATGTCAGACTGTATCACTGAAGTCTGAGCATTCTTTGGAATACACTGCTAAAATGTACAGAAGCCTCAGCCACACTAGTATATTGCTCTGATCATCTGGAGTGGCTGACAAACTGCCTCCTTTCCTTATGTCTGCTGCACATGTTACAGCAATTCCACTAGAAAAAGGTCTCCTATTTCAATCCTTGGAGAACATATTAAACCAAATTATTACAGAATCAAAACAGAGGGGGATCTATTTAATGTTACATTTAACAAAGTTTGCTAAACCAATGTGCATATGAAAGACATGCTCAATATGACATGATGTCATTATAATACCAGTCTAGATAGAAAATATTGAAAAACATGACTTAAAGATTTTCTTGATTTTTCTGTAGCCTAATTCAATCCCTAATTTGTAATACAGTTAAAGAAAATAGAACCCCAGATAAGTCAAAATTAATAAAAATGTGATATGTATCACATTGTATGTGCATTGACACAGAATCCAAAATGCAACAGTATGAGCAGTAAATCCCTCTTCAAATTTATGAACTTGCACAGTGTTGACTTGTAAATGCATCTTTTCGAAGATTACCAGTTGATATTTGTACTTGTGGAAAGATAACTGGGAAGTGGTTCACTTTTTAAAGAATGCTGTTTCTTAAGGCATTCAGAATACTTAGAGATAAGATATGAAGATTAGCTACAGAAAATCACTGAATGAATTGCAATTTAAGAATAAATATATTCATTTAATAAGTGGGGTATGTGTGTGTGCAAATAGTTCATCCCAAGACAACAATATTCATAAAATTTAAGACGGTTTGTAAATTCAGTGCTTAAGTGTTTGACTTGAACCCTAGACTCTTTTCACAAAAGAACTCCTGGATTAGTTTCCATTTTCCCATCAACTTGTGTCAGAATTTAAGTCACTTACCATAGAAATTATGCATATCATTTTTCTTTGTTACTCATTCTTAAATTTTCACCTGGGAAACAATTAGAAGTACAGCAAGAAAGGGACATAGTGTGAAACTTCCATTTTTCATGCCACTTATGCCAAAAATTACTTCAGCCATTCTACAACAATGTAGGTGCAAGAAGACCCAAGTCGCTTAATTCGACATCTGGGGCCGAAAAAGTAAAGGTCTGTAAAATCCAGCACGCTTTGCAGCATTTACAAAGAGATGAAGCCTCTGTGTTAGTCTGTAAGCCAATGTTAACACTTCCTTTTCTTGGTAATTTGTCATGCGCTCACACAGGTGGAATATGAAGAGGAGGAAGCACAGCAGAAGGTGCTTGGTTGTTCTTTTACATTGAACCTGGCTGTGGCTGCCTGCCTTGTTAGCACCCTAATTTTTCTGTGGGTTTTGTCTGAATAGTGCCTTTTCACCTCACCATTTTATTTCGTTTATTCAACTGTCTGATTGTAAGGGTCCTTTTTTATTTACTTGCTGGTCCATTTTATGTTCTTTATGTTTTGTTTTGTTTTTGTTTTTTCTTTTTTGTTTATGTGGCTCAATTTCACAGATCAGTTCCTTGAGAGTAGACGGGGAAAATATTTATGTCAGACATAGCAATTTAATGTTGGAGGTTTGTATGTAATACAAAAAGTACTCTCCATTCTCACGGGCTGCCAGGCTGCATGGGATGGGAGGTCACCTGCAGGCTGTTATGGACACACTGCATGAAGTGCATGGGGAAAACCAGCTTGGAAATGTTGCATGTTACCATTCTAGTTTCTGATTTAAATAAAAACCAAACAAATGCAAAAAACCCACAACAACCCTCTGCTTGAACGTTGAATGTAAATTTGTGTATTTTTGCTAAATGTTTTCAAGGTGGCAACTGGGAATAATAGCCCTGTTTAGATAGAGCAGACACATGGGTGCAATTCATCATTCTAAACAGATTTTTGTACATTGCACCTCAATGTTTGCATCTTCTGTTGAGTAGGGTTTCCAGCTTTTGCCAGTTTAATCAACCCTCCTCAAATACATTACCTGAATAAATAGAGTTAGTAAGGGGCAAGCAAGCAGTAGAACTGTAGAGAACTAATTCTGGTTCTGACACTGGATCAGATATTCAAAGGGAATGTTTGGATCCCTTCTGAAATATTTGCTTTTCCATTCCTTTTCAAATGGAAGTAAATTGTGCTTCTTCATTGAAGATGAGCAACAGCAAAGAGTTTTGAACAGTATGTTCATGTGCAGTGCATTGTCACTGAAGTAGAGATTTTTTTATTAAGAGAATTTTCATATAGACTGCTAATCTCGATTATTTTATCAGAGACTGTCTGTAATTGTAATAAGTATCATTTAACTTGTGGTTAATAACTTAAGCTAATAACTGAAGGTGTTTCAGAAAATCCCACTGCCGTCTTTATTTTTTAATCCAGATGGGGCTATAAATAATTCCCTTTGTCACAAAAACTGTTTTTAAAAAAATCCTTGGTTTAGTTCAGTAATAAGGAGATGTGTGGATCGCAGTAACCCAACTAATGTTTTATGGCTTTTTGCAGCTTTTGATCACTATTGAAACTTTGCTTGTGTATAACTTACTAAAGCACTGAAAGTGTGCATTGCATAACTCTGCTTTGATCAAGTCCAAGAAATGTGCCTTGTGTCAAGCCAAGACAGGTCTTAGAAATAATGACGGGATTGTTACGAGCTTCAGTTGTATAACGGAATGCCTTTGGCATAAGATTTTACTTCACTCAGGAAATACAAACTTTAGGGGGTCATATTTAATGTCTCATTTGTTAGTCCAGAATGAAAAGTGGTCCTGTGACAATACAAACCTACTGAATTGCCAGAAGGGGAGAGGTTCAAATGTTCAAACTGCATGTGGGCTTATCCACAGGGTTAGGAAATGGATGTGCAGCACCAAACCCTTACTGGGGCTGAACATTCAAGTGAAATTAGAAACTAATGAGTTTGTGGGTTGGATTTTCATGACTTACTGTGAAGTGTCTTTGCATTGCAATCACTGACAATAAAAATCCTAACCTAAATGGTAAATTTCTGAACACTCTGCTAAGAAGTATTTAAAACCTTTGTAAAAAATCCAGATTCTTTACCTACATTATTATTTCTGATGATATCACATTGACAAAACTTTCTTAATAATTATGTCTGCATTGATAGTATTTCATTTCAATCTTCAGTCTTTTGGTTCTTTTCTAAAAATTGATCCAAGGCTTAAACTTGAATATAACTACAGAATACAACTAAAAAAATATTCTTGTGTTAGAGTGAGCATAAGCAACATGGGCTTTTCTTGAGACATTTTCTGGAATGCTGCAAGGAAGACAAGTTGTAAAAGCATGGTGAAATCTGCTTTTCCCACCAAAGCCCAGCCCATTGTATTTAGAACACAATGAATTCCCAAGAAATCTAAGCATATATATTTTTGTCTGGTTACTGGAGCAATTACATTTTGGCATAGCTCCTGCACCTTACCTCTGTCCTGTAGCTGGTACAAAGTGAAAGAATACTTTGTAGCTATTTGATTCAAGGTTGGCCTCAATGGTCATGACAAAATCTAGTTTGATACTCACAGTGTGGTGTCCCCATTGGCACTGCTCTATGGAGGTGCAATTTAGATAATTTTTTGGTACTGGCCTGCACAAAAACTATTCCTACTTGTCTGTCTGCTGTTAGCTTCTTAAATGTAGAATTGGAGGTAACAGGTTTTAAGTCTTTAAATCTGATTCTTCCAGTAAATTTGAGCCTACATAAGAGGCACAGTGAGTCATCCCTCTGAAGCTAAGCAGGTGTTAGCTGCTTGCATATTTGGCCTTGCAGTACTGTGTTCACAGATGTTAAGTATTTTTCATGGAGCTTGAAATATCAGGAAAAAAGCATTTTTATGCTGCTTGGGCTAAACTGTTCTTTCTAACAGCTACCTTCAGTTATGTTAGCTGTGCAGTATCCTGAAACATTTGCTTCTGTGCTTATAAATTTTAGGTGCAATCAAACAGCTCCTGGAAATTATTATTGTTTCAAAGGGCTAGTAGTGTCACGTTTTGGATGAAAGTAGCTCTTAGCTAAATAACTATGTAGAGCATTATTTTCCTTTGCTTTAAAATATGGAAGAAACTGTGTATGAGTAAGACCTTCACTACGAAACCAGAAAATCTTGGTCCCTTATAGCCTTAAACATTTTTATTTTGAGGCACTACAAAGGAGGTCACAATTTCAGACACAAGGCACTTTCCTTGGTTTGGTTGCTTCTATTTATTTATTTTTTCCCAGTTAAGTTTGCTTTTGTTGTCATATTTTGTCCTACTTTGTTTTATGTTGCGGGTTGCTAGGACCTGGATAGGACCCAGGACGACTTACTGAAACACCAGGCTAGCATTAGTGAGCTCAAGCGCAATTTCATGGAATCCACACCCGAGCCACGCCCCAATGAGTGGGAAAAGCGGCGTATCACACCTCTGTCCCTGCAGACACAAGGGGTATGTCACTGCACACACCTGTCTGCATGCCTGTCCACACAACCCTCCGTGTCCTACAGCAAATGCAGTTTGTCCTTCAGGGTAACACTTTATTTCTCTGGTGTAATATTTGTTTATACTAAGTATACATTAACTTTTTTACCACTTATTATTGGACCTGACTTTAAATAATGGGTGGAATTTTATTCTTCTGCATGAACAATTGAATTAGAAGAAAACGGAAGTGATGGCAGTATTTTCCCGTATGTTAAGGATAATTTTAATTTCACTCCAATCACACTGATTGATAGAGATAATTTTTCAGTGACAGTAGAACTTTTCCTTCCTTTCCTATATCTTTATCTCTTCATAGTCAGCTTGTGCATAAATATACACAATCTGTATTTTGTTTCAGAAGGACTTCATGTAATCAGTTAACTTACAGTGTTGATTTCAGGACACATTCAATGTAGTTGTTAGAATTTACCTATCTTAATCTTTAAAAGTCTGTAAAATGAATTTATTACTTCTGTCTACCTCTCCTTTCTGACTGCACCTTGAAACAGCAGTATGGAATACAGTTTTCTACAAATATCACCCTTAGTGCCTGTAGCAAGAAACCTACCCAAATTTCTCCTGCAGTTGTAAAACTTTTAGTTCTATTGGGTTATTAGCTGTTTCTTTGATATAGCAGATGAGTAAATCAGTCTTTTAAAGCAATCAGTTTGTTGTATCGTTGTCGTTGTCTATTGCCATGGTTCCCACCCTTCCTTCCTTAAATGTATTTTTGTCCTACCCCCTTAAATTCTTCAGTTTTCTTTTAGTCCACAGAAAGGTGAGCTTTCAGTTAAGCAGGCCTGATGCTACAAAATTATTTTTGATAATAGGACATTATTTCAGTAAGATCTGTAAGCAATCTGAACTGTGAGTATGGGCATACAGAGAACACAGCAACTGACTATGCATCACTTCTTTGTTAATTTGTGGTTACTGCCAAGAAATTCCTCAGATTTCTGAGTAGTGCCTTAATATTTCCATGCATAGTATCTGCACAGGTACAAATGTTGGTCATATTTTCAAACATTCATGACACAGGGATTCATTTAATAGCTAGAAATATAATATATAATATAATAATGAAAGAGATATTCTTATAGAAGTGTACCTTAATTTTTATTATGTGGTTGTTCGTAATTTCTGTGTTGATTGCTTTCTCTTGAAGTTGAGACCCCTGCAAGTTATTTTATATCTGGTGGTTTGGTTTGGTTTTTTTTCTCATCCAGTATGTTCTGTCACTTCGAGATGAATTGGTTTTATGTTTATGTATAGTGTATGTCTGTCTCATTGCATGTTGATTTACACTGGTTTTATAAAATGAAAACCAAATAGAAAAAAGGAGACCACATTTTCCAAGTGAAAACACTGCCTGGGAAGGAGAAACAATGGATTGCAATGCCACGGATTGCTGGAGCAAAACCAGAGGAAACCGATAAGGTGGCTGCCCTGAAACCTGCTGCTTTTTTTGCTGTATCTGCTGTGGGCTAGCTTGGTGGCTTTGGCACTTCTTTCTTTTTCTTTTTTTTTTTTTCTTTGATGTAAATAACATTTTTTAAGCCAATACTGAAAGGAGAATGTTGAGTTGTAAACCAGGATCTCTGTGTGTATATGTGTATAGATACACACATATAAGTATGCCAGCAATGTTTTGCTTAAACATCAAACTAACCATGAAGTTCTGAATGGCCACTGAAAAGAAACCAAATTTTTCACTGGAAAATTACTGTATTTGATGTGACTAGGATGGCAACAAAACATGTATTTTCATTCTATATGGAAATAATTGCTTGCAGTTGTTTGACACTTCACGCAAGAACTTTTGCTATGTGTGTTCACTATGTAATCATTATTCAAATTAATAATGCTGTGTAAGCAGCTTCATGTCAAAAGTAAACTCTTCTGGGTACCTCTGCACTTCTGTACCTCTCTTTTCATTCAGGAAAAGAGGGAGGTTTAGTCCCTGATAAGCTGGTTTAACATCTGTGCAATGAAAAGCACTCTGACCAGTGGGACTAGTGACAGTGGGATAGTGATGAAGAGTGGCAATTGTGATGTTGCTTTTTTACATCACTTTTGGTCTATTAGGTTAATATGAAGCTGGCAGTCCTGTTTCACATATATAAATATGACATTTGGGTAACTGTATTTCCATCCTGAATTTTTTGTTGATGGATGCATGTTGATCCTTGCCTGTCCTTTAGGATAGCAGAATAATAGATGAGAATAAAGCAGGGATACCACTGCTAATATTCTTCTTCTTTTGCTTCAGCGAAAATGCTTGCAAATAAGTTATTTTCTGTGTATTAGGAATGTTATTTTGGGTGCATCTCATTTGTGTCTCTGTACTTTTAGATCCACCATACTCTTGCAAGTGCACAGCATCTGTGACTTAATTAAACAAAAATTGACACATTGATATGTCACAAATAGGGAAAATATTTTTATTTTATGGATACCCACAACATGTTTTTATTCTTTAATCCATCTCCCACAGCTTGTAAACAGTATTTCATGTTAGAGTGTATGACCATGTATCAGAAGAATTTGCCAGGAATTCAAACACAGGTTGATAGAAAATTGATTAATTCTATATATACATGTAATCCTTTTTACTAAATGCTTCAGGGAACAGGAGTTACATTATCCAATGAATTGCATGACTGGGGTTTTCATTTTAAAAGACTGGAAGACCCAAAAATTTGAAGGTGGGAAAATGCTAGAAGATCAGGCAAGTGGTATGTGCCTGTCTTTAATTATATATATAAGGGGGAGCAGGGATACAGAAAGATGCATGCAGTCTGACCACCCACCACATAAAGATTTTGGTTGTCCCCACCTTTTTTTTTTTTGTTTTGTTTTGTTTTTTAACTGCTTTGAGCAATCAGAAAACAAGGTACCAGAGTACAGTGAAAGGAGGATCATGGACATTTTTGCCTTTTGATGTAGTCTGTTAATAGATGAATATTTCTTGGGTTGAGTAAACTAGGGAAAGAAAGTAGGAGTAAGGAACACATTGCCCTAATGGATATTCAATGCTGCATGAAGACAGATTTAAAAACTTTAGTTCCTATTAACTCTTCTTAGCCACCATTGAAATAAACTTTGAATTTTAGTGTAATGGGGAAAAACAAAAACCAAGTTAGGGATTCTTTTTCTTTTCCCTCCTCTGTTCTTCTGCATGCCTTATGCGTTGTAGTGTCCATAGAGTAGCGTGGTGTAACCTCTGTCAGTTCGTGCTCTGCATCACTGCTACCACAGTGAGTCCCCACAGCCGCAGTTCTGTGCATGGCACCTCGGCTTTCCTCCGGCACCTGCTTCCAGCATGATGCTCTGTAGTGCCCTTCAGGAAGGCTGGAATGCATCCCATGGAATGTTGTCAACATGCGTGTTATGTCTGTGTTATGTATCTGTGTGTTGTTGCCTTTTTATTTTAATCACTTCTAACTTCTTACCAGAGCTTGCAAAATGAATTTTGTGGAATAAAGAATTGTAGCCTTTTTGGAAGCTTGTACCCACGTGAACTTTCAAAGTTTGCTTAACCATATAATTTATAGCCCTACAGAAAACAGACCAGATTATGAACATAACTTACGCTTTAAAGCAATGTTTAACATTTTATGTATGTTTGGAAAAAAAAACAAGTTTTCCTACTAAAATGGGAAAGGCTTTTTGAAAACAGATTTTTAATCGACATGAATTTGCTTAGGATATTTAAGTATTTAAAAAAATATATATATGACATTTCTTAAAAAGTAAGAAATATTTAAACATATCAGCGCTGCGGGTATTTATGCGAAGCAAGTATGTCTGTCAGCCCTAGAGCTCTGATCCAGCTGGGCTTTAGAAGGTGTAAAAAATGGATTTTAAAAGGGGAAAAAAATCCCAATAATTAATACGGAGTTACCAGCTGAGTAAACCATGCTGTTTGGGCAGTCCGTGTAAATGTCGATGTGCAAATGTCGATGTAAATGTCGATGTGTTCAGTTCCCACGGCGTGCTGTGCATGGTGGAGGCGCAGCCCCGGCGCACGGCTGTGCTGTGTCCCCGCTGTCCGCGCCCCCCCCGCTCCTCTGTCCCGTCTCTCTCTCTCTCGCCAAACCTCCCCCACCGTAGGTGGCTGCCGCTCCGTCCGCCGCTGTCTAATTCTTTCCTTTCCCTTCTCTGACCCGTCTAGAGCCTGGAAGAGGAGATAACCTCCATTTTGTTTAGTAAGGAGCGCTTGGGCGCCGGCACCAGCGGGCCCTTCGCCGCCGCCAGCCCGGGGCCAGCAG
>JAHLSL010000017.1:5071090-5112457 GCA_025920805.1 Petroica traversi
ATGCGTGAACCACGACGCTCTTCCGATCCCGCCGGGACAGGGACACGGCCGGGCTGCGGGCCCTAGGGCGGCGCGCCTGCCTCCGAGCTTAACTCTGCGTCCGCAGCCCGCCACGAGCAGGGAGGACTCGGTGCTTGGTTAAGCTTGCGCTTCGTAGGTGGTGCGCTAGGTAAACAGCGATAAAAGCTGGAATTAAGTCACAGATGGTGTGTTGGTTTTTGTGTTCTTTTCATTTGAGCTGGTAATTTTGCTGCAGGCTGTTCACTAAAAATGTGTTCGATTAAAAAAACCAAAAAACTAACACCCTAATGCATTTTTACTGTGGGCTTTCAGGTAGCCGTCATTGTTTTGTTATAGAAGAAATACTAATATAGCTGGTTTAATATCATCCTTTTGGGTCCAAACTGAATTCTAATGGGATCTTCTTGGTAATCATGTATTGCTATTCTGACAACACAGTACCCTAAGCAGTCTTCATCTCATTACCTATTAAGTTTCCTTACGTAACAGACCAAAGACAAACAACTAATAAAACCGTGCAATAATGCCTTTTTTTGCTATTTTTTTTTAAATCATGGCAAACCAGTAATAGAGCATTATTTTTTTCTGCTTACTTTTGTTTGATATTATTTCTTCTTCATTTCTGATTTAACTGAGA
This sequence comes from Petroica traversi, assembly GCA_025920805.1. NCBI lineage: Eukaryota > Metazoa > Chordata > Aves > Passeriformes > Petroicidae > Petroica > Petroica traversi. The sequence continues at coordinate 5,071,749 of JAHLSL010000017.1, forward strand.
GAAATAACTGCCTCAGTAGCATCACTGGTTAGTGCATTCATGCTTTTTATTTTCAGGCTTTCATAATTCAATTCTTGTGCCAGTAATAATTTCCATAATTCTTCCCTACTTTTGATTGAATATTTCAATGAAGTATAAGGAAACTAGCATCTTGCACTGAATATGTAGCATCTCTCTAGTATCGCGTATATACATTCTTAAAAACGTGGTTGGAGGATGTTGCACTGTTGAAAAGTGTCATGCATTGATTTTTGTCCTCTGATTGCTTTTTGTTTCACAGAGACATGCTTCCAGAGCAGAAGGGCCTTGTACTGGAGTCAGCGATGCTGATAAGGTTCTGCAGATTTTTTCCATGGTTCAATTTGGCTCTAATTCTTCCAATCCATCTTCATTCTTTCTTCCCTTCTTTTTTCAGTTAACTATCACGACCATCTTTTGTCTTTCATATGACATGAACCAGCTATCAGCTAATTTTATTTTCATCATTTTAATTTATTCATATACTCTACTTTTGTTTTTCCTCATCCATGTTTTTTGTGCAGAGTTCACATGAGACTCTGGACATAGTGGAGGAGAAGAAGCAGGCAGAGTTTGGGATAGAAGAAGCACTAGTCATAGACGAAACCAACAAAGGGAAAATGCAAGTTGCCACTGATGCTGGGGAAACATGTAAGGTGGAGCACGTGTCAAAAAAGGACTCTTCATCATTGCCATCAGATAGTAGCAGCAGCAGCAGTAGTAGTGAGAGTGAGGACGAGGTGGGAGAATACCATCCACATCATAGGGCAATTGAGGAAGTCATCAGGGAAGAACAGGAAGAAGAGGAAGACATGAAAAGGAAAGAACATGAAGAAAAAACGCAGCATGTGGAAGCCGTACCAGAAGGCAGTAAACTAAATGTACCAGTGGAGCACACACAAGTTACAGCTGAAGATTTGGTCCAGGAAAATACAGTTACTGTAGCTACAGAAGAGAAGAATTTGTCAGAGCAAATTAAGCAAGATTTAGGTGAAGAAAAAGAGGAGGAACAGCTGAAACTCAATGGAGATGTGTCTCATGTTGACATTGATGTTGCACCACAATTAATTTGTTGTTCTGAGGTAAATGGTAGAACAGTATGACAACTAGATTAAGCAGAGCTGTTTCTTGGGGTGAAAATATACCTGCCTTTCTTCTTCTCCTATTCCTCCACATCTTCTGGCATCCAACAAGATTCAGATCATTTGGAAGGGGAAACCATTGATGAGCAGTGAAATTCTGTCTCCTTCAGTTATGGTTTCTGACTTTTTGCTAGAACTGAGTGAAAATCACCAGTAAAGGCAAACCTTCCGAAGACTGAGATCTCTTTTTTTTTATTTTATTTTTAACTCCTCCATATTTTATATGCACATATGTGATGTGTATTTATTATTACATGTTTCCAGTGTTTTAAGTCTTGTCTTGTCTATTTGTCAACTGTTTTTGACAAGTCCATGACATGTAACTGTGATTGGAAAACTATTGCAAATTGAAATTAGAAAGCACCCGTCACAAATTTTTGTTCCTTCCCCCCCCCAGTTGCTCACTGCTTTTCTTACCTTTTTTCCCTCCTTCAGTGAAACATTATGGATTTGTAGGCTAGGACATGTATGGCTAGAAATTGCATAGGTGAGAGCACTGCACTGTTAAGTGGTGAGGCACACATCACAATGTTTCTATGAAGTCTTCTAGTGCAGTAGACATTTAGGAAGCATGCATGGGTTCCTGTCACAACCAGTTGATTTAAGCCAAACAAGGTTGAAGAGTTCATTATTTGTGAATCATAAAGAAGCAGAAAGGGAAAAAATGAAATACAGGCGTGTATGTCTTTGTAAATTTGTCATGATCTTCTGCTAAGTTTTTCACCAATTTAGTGGGTTTTTTGTAGTCTCTACCTGCTTGTTCTTGTAAAGGTGGCAAATTGTTTTTCTTTGCTTTTTAATTGAAGCAGTTTGCATTCTTTCCTTTGTTGCCCCTTGCACAAACAGCTGTTTTGATTAATGTCATGAAAGAATTAGTTTATTAGACTTCTAAAATTTGCAAGTACCCACACTTCCTAAAAGTATAGTTTGGCAGAACGGGAATAAGGGCTGCTGTGTGTGCAAACATGAAAGGGTGTTTGGGTTTTTTTTTCCTGGGATTTTACCCCATATGTATTCAAAATCAATATAAGATAGAAGCTGATGCATCTAGAAAAATATCAAAAGGCTTTAGTTCTTAAATCTAGTGAAAATCTGCTCCAGTAAGATGATTAATGAGTTCACTAGCTTACAGACCCCAGGTTAATAGCTTTGTTTGTGATATTCAGAGAGCACCACTAGTTTACTCTGAATTGTTGAAGTAGCTTTTTAGAATCTTTGTCAAAAGAAGTCATTGACCTACAGAAAAATTTAGGCTGCTTAATATCCACTTTTCAAAAGTTTTTCTTTTCTGGCAGTAATACATACTAAAAAGTTAAACTTTTGTAGAATTTCTAGTCCTGGTTTGCTGACTGACAAGTGATAGGTATTTTCCCAGATTAGTTCTAATATGCAATTCATCTGTCTGATCTACCTATCAATTTCTTTATGCAGACTAAGATCTTTATTTTTGTCGTAGTGATGCTTTTACACATTTTCAGTACATGTATTGTAGCTTTGTTTTAGCAATTGCTTTTTGGTACTGTTGGCTGAAGCACTGAACTTTGACAAGGTTATTAGGAGATTTAATTTTCCTACAAAGTTGTGGATATCCTAGGTTGCTGATGTATTAATCTTCATTTCATTTTGCTTATTTATTGCATGCATTTTATATGGGAAATCAGTCAAATACTGATCTTACTGTTATGCTTTTCTTGAGCTTTTGGTTGTGCTTTCTTGGTCCACTTTAGAAAACTTCTTCTGTCTTTTGGATTAATTGTTTATTTCTTGCATCACAGCCTCCAGTAGTGAAAACAGAGATGGTAACCATTTCAGATGCTACGCAGAGAACGGAAATCTCCACTAAAGAAATTCCAATTGTTCAAACAGAAACTAAAACTATCACATATGAATCTTCACAGGTATGGTGGTTGGTTTGTTTGCAATCTTATTTTTATTCCAGTTATGTAGATCAAAATAGATAATGTTAAAAAATGCTTTTCAGAAGCATATACATTTTTCCTAGCAGATAAGATGATACTTTGGCTATGAATTAGATAAGTGAAATGTTACAAAATCATATTACTTAAGAAGTTGTAATTTTCTTTTTCTATATAAAGACTTATTTGCTGCCTGCAAAAGTATAACTTCCAGTTTCGGAAACTTGTTTAAAATATCTCATTGCTCCTGAAAGGAGCACATAACTGAGCATGAATTCTCCACAGGAATGGGCCATATTAATAGCCTTACATGACTCTGTAAACTTGGATGGCTTCTATTAAGATTTCAGTTCTAGCTGAGTTAAAGAATGTGTTTAATAAGAAAACTAGCCTTTTCTCCTGTGAAAAAAAAAAGTTTTTAAAATGCCAAAATACAGTAATACCTTTCTTTTCTTACAGCTTGATGGCAATGCTGTTGGTGATACCGGCGTGCTGGTGAGTGCACAGACAATTACATCAGAGTCCGTTTCTACTACCACAACTACACACATCACAAAGGTAAAATATAGTTCATGTCTTTCTTAACTAAAAAAGACACTGGACCCTCATAACACAATTTTACATGAAGTTTCTTGTATATCTGCTAATTCATTGAGGGAAACTAACTTGAAATGGAAGGGATTCATTCCAGGCATGTGTGAGAGTTAATCTTTCTGTACACAGATTTTGGAGGCAGAAGTACTAATGAATAAGCAGGAATATATGGGAATAGGACAAGGAAAGGGGGGAAATACAATTAATGGTTTTTCAGTGGTTCATATAGGTCTTATTTTTCAGTATTTGACAAATGAATATGTAATTAATTTTTTTGCTGATTGAGTCCTGTTGTCACTCACTGATACCTTACAGAAACTTTGCTAGTGTAACTGACTTGTCTGAGGTCCATGGGAGCCCTGCTAATGGTGCCACTATAAACTGAAACAATGTTTCCCAGACTTTGTGATGATCTCCTTGTGCTACTAGGTTTAGGGTATATATAAAACCAGATCATTCTGCTAGATTACTTTGCAAGTGTGTTTGGATGCTGATTTATTTGCTCTTCATTCCATGCTTGAAAAGGAAAGGAAAACTCAGTGTTAACAGGACATCACATCTGTTTCATGTAAAATATGAAACATGTAGTGTTTCATGCCAGAGTGTGTTAGAACTACCAGAACATGATGAAGATTATTGCTATTGCTAATTCATGTAAATACTTGTCAAATTTTAGGCATGCCTAAACAACACGGTTTTCAACCTCTCTTTGAACTCTTATCATCTTTTTCTAAGAAAATTATAGAAAGCATTGTTAAGGGAAAAGAAAAATGAAAGAGGGAAACAAAGTGTGAATTCAGGATTCCCCCCAAGATACAGAAGTTTAACAACATGACAGAATTGAACAATAATTCACTGCTCACTGGGTATATTTTCTAAAGATTGAATATTCTGATAGTGGAAATTATAGTGGAAGGATAATGTGGGAAAGGGAGTCACATGAAATAAAATAAGCTCGGAATTAAAAATAAATATGTTTTGTTATAAAGATTAGTCAACAGATCCTTTTCAGACTCCTGCTCCTTTTTGGAATCATTAAGCCACCACCATTGTAGAAAAATCTCTTTATTCAATGAATTGAACCACAGTTTTGACAGGAAGTATACATTTGCCTGTCAAGTTCAGATGTCAAGTAATCTTGCTTCTTGGAAGGAACAACTAAAGAAAGTATTTTCAATCTTGTCTTCTGCTGAAAAATTATTGGAATTACCATGATGCAGCAGATCCTTATTTATTTTGAGTTGATGATAAACAGTCAGTAACAAGATTGTTTGAATTTTCTAAGCTGACTTATAATTTTACAGTGCAAACTGTTAATTACAGATAAAGGGACCTTCCAAAATAGTTTTAATATTCTAATGCTGTTCTTAACAGAATCATCTTAGCTCTTCCCTTGTATGGTCAGTGTATCTTAAGTAGAAGCTTGTTCTTTTCTCATACACAGGCTGATTTAAAAGGCAAATAATGTTAGTTCTGTGAGAATTTTTATAAGCTAAGGCATTTGAATCATTAGAATAAGAAGTGAAGAAAAAAAGCACAAACTGCTTAGCAGTGTGAATATGTAGAAAATATCTGATGAAGGTCCTTGAATGACAGAACAGATCATCCTTGTATTTAATGGCATAGGATTATGACTGTTGAGTGGCCCATGACAGATGGGTTGAAATAAAAGAAAAGACTCCTGGAATTTCCATGTTGCCAGATTTATATGGCAGAAGAAGCTGGAATTACAGTTTGCCAAACATGGGCTCCAGTAACAGGAGCAATTCTCTATTGCTTGTTTTTATCAAGTTTAGCAATTTCTAGAAGATGACCAACTGCATAGCTGAGAAAGGAGAGGATGATTTAGCACTGAACACATTTACTACTAATTGCAACTCAGACACAGAAATCTATTTGCTTCAGTGCAACAGAAAGTTGTGCTTTGTAGAAATATGGAATAATTACAGGGATGTTTTCTTGGGCTTTTTTTTTCTGGCATCTGTAGATGGTAAAAGGTGGAGTATCAGAAACAAGAATTGAGAAGCGTATTGTCATTACTGGAGATGCAGATATTGACCATGATGAGGTGAGTATACAAACACAACACTTAAAATGTGGCTTTTGTAGTCTGGTGAGATCTAGATGATGTTTCAGAAATCTGAAGTAAGAGAAAGGGAGAAAAATTGAATAAAACTATATAGAAAGACCCTGAGGCTGTTAGTTTTGGCACAATTATTATAATTAATTATTATTATGTCGGGTTTTGCAATTAAGCAGCCATTTGAATATATGTGAAAGAAAAACAGCATTTGTAAATTTGCATCATAGATCACGTGAGTGGATTTTTACTATTTTTGAAGGGATTACCCTTTTTGGAAGAGACCCAGTTTATTTAGTGCAGCTTTTGTACTGGGAGGAAAAACATTGCTGAAATAATCTTATTTTGATACGCTAATCTGGATAGATGGGAGTCTCTACTGCATTGTTTCAGCAATATCTGAGTGCTGCACTCATTTTGATTGAAAGCTTTGAAATACATTAAAACATAAACTGTTTCAATTTAAAAATTAGGTTTTGGCCAGTATTTGTAGAGTTATATGTAACAAAAGTAATTTTTGATCTGCTGTAATTGTATGTCCCTTTCATCTCAATCAGTACTAAAGCAGTACTTTACAATGTCTTAGAAACTAAGGTTAAAATCACTTCTACGTGCCCAATTAATAAGCCTGAATTTAAGCCTTATTATGAGCACAGGAAAATAATTGAGAAAAGTCAATTATCTGGTCTTTGTAGTGATGATTACACAGGGTTTTTTTCTTTAAGAGACAACAGTAACAAAGGCAATTACAGTCCTTGGTTAATACAAATGTAAAAGCCTACCTTGTGGTGAATACATTTCTAACTTTGTGAAGGCTTCACAAATCAGCATAACAGCATAACAGAGTTCAGTTTAACTTATGAATTGTAATGTGTTGAGAGTTTTCAAGGAATTTATTTTCACATTTTGATTTGCTTCCAGAAAGTGTCTTTTGACAAGTTGAATTTCTACTCGAAATTTGTAATTAAATAGCAGGGCTGCTTAGCATCAGGCATGGATGGCTCTTGTTTGCCTGACACGTATTCAATACACTTCAGATGTCTGGAAAGGTCACAAAAATAGCTTTAGTATACCAGACAATTCTCAGCACCTTTCTTCAATTTGAGATAAGTTAATAAAGAAGTAAAAAATGAAATTATAAAAAAGGAAGTACAAAATACAGTTTTAATCACTGTAGTTTAAAACAGCAGTGAGCAGCTTTTAAGAAATTTAAGAAATATCTGCTACTTTTTCTTAAGTGAATATGAAGCTTCTTAAATGCCCAAACGACATGCTGGATGTTTTTTGTTTTGTCTATCAGCTCCCTATATCCCGAAAAGCATTTTAAATACAAAAACAGTATTTTAATTTGAAGTTTCAGAATACAAATGTTTTGTGTTACTTGTTGTAATTTACCAGTTAGGGTATTAGGGTTTTTTCATTTTTTATTGTTTGATGGTAAGCAAACAGCAAATATCAGTATTGTATCAATGTACATCATGTGTCCTGTACATATTCCCGTAATAGGATTTCAAATTTAGTGTCACATAATAGTTAGCGTGCCTAATGCTGGTGTTTTCAGTCTCTCTTCAGAGTTAGTTATTTCTTCTCTAACTTAATACCTGTAGCTAGCTCAAGAAATAGTCACTTTTCTAAATCAAGAAAAACCTTTTTGTTGCATTATACTTTTCTTTCTCCTTCTAGTATTTTGGGGGGGTTTTAGCTGCATTTGATACTAATGTGAACAAGTGAACTGTTGCCTCTGAATACCATCCTGTGGCTTCTGGTTTTCTCTTGTGTTATGTTCCAGCAGTAATATGGCTCAAATAAGATGTGTACCAAGATGTGGGCAAGAAAGAGAAGGTGCCAGGTGCTATTTCACCTGTGATGATTCAGAGAATGTTCTTATGTTGTTGACTGTGATGTAGAATAAAATATTATATTTCAGTTGGAAGGGACCTATGATGGCTATATTGGTACATATCTTAAGATGATAAAATTTCTCAAAATGGGGAGGGATTATAAGCAACTCAGTGATACTTGCATTTACCCTTCCCTGAATTAAGCTAGAGAAATTCCTCTTAAACTAATACAAGGAGAAAAATGAGATTCTGTTGCTGAGAAATTTTTGTTATGATCTTATTCCAGAGTTTCAGTACCTTACTTAGTATACATTCCAAAGTAACTTTCTATTTTGTTCAGGAAACTGAAGGGCACCTCTTGTTTTTCTGTACCATCTTACCCTCTTGTTAAGACGTTATTTGGTGGATCTTTTGCAGAAGTCCAAAAAGTTCTGGGATGTAAAAATATTTTTTACTCCTGAGATGAGCTAGAAAGTAACCATACAACTTTATGGGTACTTGTTGCTTCCTGGAAATCTTGATACATTTTTAACATGGTGGTTTTGGTTTTGGGTTTTTTATTTTTCTTTCATTTGGTTTTGTGTTTTGGGAGTTGGTTTGGATGATTTATTTACCATCGATCCCTCTCAAGTTGAGGAATTTACATTTCTGAAAAATTATAACCAAATTTTCCAAAGGTACTGTCCCATTCTCTGCCTCCACATGAATGTGTTTTGGTTTTGTTAAGTTCCATATTTTAAATACATTTGCAGGCCCTGGCACAGGCAATCAAAGAAGCCAAAGAACAGCACCCTGACATGTCTGTGACGAGAGTGGTGGTGCACAAAGAAACTGAACTTGCTGAGGAAGATGAAGACTAAAATCAAAAATGCCCTCAAGCAAATACTTCAGGTAGGCTTATGTATATAATTAACACAAGAAAACGTGTCATCAGTTTTCTGTTGCTTTCCTGTCTTTTCAGCTGAAAAATGTGGGACATTTTAAGATAGGCATTCACAAAAGGGTGAGTTGAAACAGGTGCTACTATAAGACTGTTAGAAAAATTTTTATCTTAGGTCTAATCTGACATTAATTTCAGCTGCAAATGTTCCTATTTATGTCTCCCAGTTTTGTCACAGTACTCTCACGGCATTTTCTACAATGTTTGGTCAAGTTGTTATAGTTTATATTAAAGTGAGTTTGGGCCATTTCCGTGAAATATGAAGGATGTGTCACACTTATTGTTTACCTGCACAATTCTAGTTCTTGCCTAACATCTTGCTTGCTTTGTGGGAAGACTGTGTAGTTTCCAGTAGTGAAAGGACACACTTGGATGTTTCAGTTTAGTCAGCTTATCCTTAATCCTAAACACACTGAAATTTTTGGCCTTTTGTTATTTTCCTGGGCAAGAAGGTAAATGTATTGAAAGCTCAGGTTTTAAAGCCTTTTATCAGTTGCAAAAGCTGTTTGAATTCATGATAGGCCCTCCTTTCTAGGTAGAGAAAAAAAAAAAGAAGGAAAAACCACAATGCAGTTCTCCTTCATATATTCAGTAGAAAGATCAGGATCAAAACTGAATAAATCTGCTCTTGCACTCATTATAGGCTAATGTCTTAAAGCTCGGTAACTATTTGGGGGTGTAAAGCTTCAGATTTCCTGTTCTTGTCACGCTGTTGGTATGAGACTCAAGCTTCAGGTTTTTTCAAACTTGATGGTTTTGTTAATGGTAGATTCAGCTTCAAGATGAAGGTTTTGTTAATGGTTAGATGGTTATATCAATAGGAGAGATTAATAAAGAAATGAACTTTAAAAACCAATGGTTTAAGCCTTCATTAGGCGACCTCTGATTTTTTTACTGACCAGCCTTTGTATTTAGCTACAAGAGCAGTGGTTTTATTGGAATATCTCAAGAAGGAAAATTGTTCTAGTACATCTTTGAACTTTTAATAAGCACTTTGATCAATGTTGATGTAGGGAGAGATAAGGTAAAAGAAGTACATTTTGTATGTTTTAAAGAAATGAGAGTAATCATGATTCTTATTTCCCTGGTTCAGTATTGTATGCAATGGTGTTTATGGCCCATGAGCAAGAGACTTCTAAGTCCTGTGCATGCAGGCATTCCCTTCATATTGAACAAAAGTCTTTACCCAAGGAAACTACCCATTATAAATTTCAACCTGCAGCTTTAGTGGACTGGAACATAATCATGAAGTGCCAGTCATGAAGAAATAAACGAAAAATGAGACACTGACTTTCTTCCAGATTTGGTGTAAGCTACTAGAGGGGAGGATGTTTTTCACATAATCCTGGTAATTTGACGTGTTAAAAAGATCCGTTTTATTTCTGTGCCTGAATTTCCTAAAAGCTGAAGCTTTAACTGTTGAGTATGACTTCTGGGATCCAGAAGGGAAAAGATTGAAGTATCAGTTGAGAGGATATGAAGTGCATCTATTGAATGCTGTTCCATGGAGCATGACCGTTGTTAAGAAACTGGACTCTTCCTGAGCTAGTCTGATCACAGATGCATATTTTCAGCTGAAAGACATAGACTAAAGCTGTAGTTTATTTAATCTACCTACAAATGTCTCTTTTTAAACATCTGGATGGAGCTAATATAGCTGTTGACATGGATAAGGTCAGTTAAGAGACTGCCTTTGGTGGCGTATTGGGGTGAGAGTTTTTCTCATCTGCTGGCAAAATTGTTTGGCCTCATCACTGCACACAGAATTCTCCTGAGCTTGTCCTGAGCTCTGCACAGAGCAGCAATGTTGAATGCCATGGAGAATAGGAGGATAGAGGGCCCTTTGCCTGCAGACAGGAAGATCCACCTTCTCTGTCAAAGTGATTCCAATTGCCCTTCCTAACCTCCTACAGATTGTGATAGAACTGCAATGTTTGTTTTGGTCATGTGTGTTTGAACAGTATCTTCTGGCTAGTTTTCCTCTGAGCCTGTCAGCATGAAAATTTACATCATTTTTCAGGATGTAATACACAGTAGAACTAAGTTTGGGCTGCCTCCAGAAAATTTCTTCAGATTTGGTCAGATTATTGTGTGTTTGAAAAAGAAACTAATATTTTTTGTTCATGAATGTACAAACCAGAAGAAAACATGGATCACATTCGGAAGTGCTAGATGAACTCACCTGGATATTCACATTGTTGCGTTAATACTTTTAAAAATTATTTTCACATTAGATAATACTAGAAACTAAATAACAATGGAGGTGGGGGTTGCTTGTGAGGGACAATTGGGAAAAAGCATAAAAAATAAGAAACACTCCACAAATGCCTGTTTTTTCATCGTACTTTTTTTTCAGCATTCAGCTGGGCTTGTTTCGTAGCTTTGTTGCTTAGTGACACTGAAAATGAGTATAACATTTATGCTCCAGCTTTGCTTTGAAAGCACAGGAGAGCACAGGGAACTGTACTGAACCGTGAGATAGGGGGGTGTCGATGAGTCCCCCACATCACATAAATGTTTTAGAAGGCTTGGAAAATGCATATCACTTTTGTGAGAGCTGTTTGCAGTATGGAGAATGCCTGTGCTTTGGGTGATTTCACTGGTCCCTTGGTACACAGCAACATTAAACATGCACACTCAAAACACCCCTCGCATATTTTCAGCATTTCTATCGCAGGATCTAAGGTAGAAAGATACACTGAGACAGCAGAACAGATGGTTTGGATTAGCAGGGTTTTAGCATATAATAATATGTACTACCATCACATTTTGCATTTATTATTCATCAGTGTGAATTTAAAGGTGTTGGAAGCAGGGCTTGTCTCTTCCCCTGTATGTGTGTAGAATGTGCCAGTTTCTTCATGCTACCTTAATCCAGAATCAGTGTTCAATACGATCTATCCCATAGAAGTAATTGTACCTTTTTGGAAGGGGCTCGGTCATGGGAGGAAAAAATTATCTTGGCAGGTTTGCACCATGTTTCTACATTAGTGACCAAATGCAAAGTTGATTCTGTTCCTTCATAAAATATTTAACTACTTTGTAAAAAATTTATTCAGGAGAAAAAGCATTCAAAAAATTCCTTCCATTGTCTGAGGCGGGTTTTTTTGCATTTTTGAGAAACATACACGTTTTGGAATGGTTGTTTGCAAAGGACTGGAGTGTGACAGATGTTCTTGTTTGAGTTTGCCAATTGCTGTACGGGTTCCTGGTCTGCAGTGCTTGTGAGAGAATAAAAGAGGATATTTCTCCATGCTACTTCTGTGACAGACCTGGAGACTTGTTTGACTGATGATGCCTTTCAGTTAAACTTTAGGGAAAAAATTTAGTCATCTAAACAAAAGGAAGCCACCTGAAGTCCCTTAAGTATCTGTCAAGAGCACTTTGCTCTCCTGTTCTGAGGCAATGGAGTCATGCAATGAATTTTGCATAGTTGTTTCTGAGGCAATGAAAGCTCTGATGACTACAGCAGTATTCTTTATGTAGACTTGTTTCTCTGCTAAAAGTAAAAGATACTACGTTCTGATTCTCTGGGATTACTGAATTGAACAAGTACCTTTCCTTTGTTATTTAAGCTCTAGGTTGTGGATTAAAATTTTCAGTGTGCAAGGAGCTACAGTTAAAATAGCATGAGAATTTTGGGGAGGGAAAAAATGCTCTAAAGCAAGATGAGTACTTGGAGAAGGTATAGTCCTGTTTACCTAATGACTGAAGGGGGTTTTAGTCAATGCTACATTTTTTTAATGAAATAATCTTACTTTCCCGTAAAAAAATCCCCAAAGAGCCCTGTGTAGAGAAAGTTACTTTCTGACTCTGATAAGACATTCACGTATCTGCTATGAATGCTTATGTAACCTTCCGCCTTATTTTTTCTTCCAGAAATAAAAATGATACTGACCACGAAGAACTGTAGTCATTCCAAGTCATCACAACTCCACTGAATCCACCAAGCCTAGCAATGATGACCAGATGTTCACGACTTAAATGCCAATACCAAACTCCATTTTAACATCTTTGGTCTATATTCCCTTACAGTGTTTCTTGTTTATTTTTATAACCACTTCTTAACAATCTTAGAGATTTTTTTTAATGAAGTTCTAGAGGGTATGATCTTCTTTTGCACAAATACTTGTATTTTTGAAACTGATTCTTAATTATATGAAAGTGAACAAAAAAAGTCTGGAAATCATTGTTCACTGGAGCCAGTGGTAATTGTGCAGGAAGGAGGATCTTTACTAATTTAGATATAGTTTTTTTCAGATATTTCAAGTGAAATCTCTTACTGGAGTAATTTACAGAATTTTTTCAGATTATTCAGGTAAATATATGATATCACATAACGAAGTTTTTTATAAAAATAAAACATTTGCTAAAATTTGAAAAAATATATTTCTTTGGATAAATTTTATACTGGCGTCTCTGTAACTCTTTCTTTTCTAAGGTTCTCCTCTCTGTGGAGCAGAGATGGTGTGGCAGTCTGTAGAGGAGAAGGAGTTGCAGACAGATTTCTTCTGACTGAGCACTGTGTTCTTTTTGCACTTTGGTGCCAATGCTCAACTTTTTTCAGACTTTTTGCTGTCTGCAGCATTCCAGATAAGGAAAGAAGGAAGAACAAAATATCTTTCTCTTTTTCCAACAAGAGATGATCTAGGCAGCTTAAAACCGTAGTGCTTTTTTTCTTACTGTGTCCCGATTTCAATACTTCCATTATTTGAATACATGTGTAGAATGCTCGCTTGCTATTAAACCTCACTGTGTCTCCATGTTAGAACTGACATTTCTGTTACAGAGAAGGTATATGTTTCTAATGGTTAATGCAGGTTTTTAGGATACTGAATAAAAGGTGTGAGATGGACTGCATTCATAAACTAGTAAGAGAGTACCATCAGTTGAGACTGCCATGGCAAAAACCTGTTAATTATATTGGGGTTTATTTTTAATTTGTTCTTGCAGGGGGGTTGTTTGTTTGGTTTTTTTGGGGTTTTTTTTTGGTTTTTTTTTGCTGTTGACTCTGTGTATAGTTAAAATGCCAAATTAGATTTATAGTAGCTTGAAGTTGTATTAAGTGATATTTTGCTTTCTGTAATTCTGTTATAAAATAAAGTTGTTTATTCTCTGTATGACTTTTGGCACTCAGACATAAGCTTGGAGGATATTTAAAGGCAGATTACTTCTGAGAACTGCAATTCTAGGGGTCACAGAACCTTAAAAAACAGGGATTAGTGCAAGTGGTCTGCAGGGCTGCCAGAAGGGTGGCATGATTGCCTGGTACTTACGTACCAGAGTTTTTTAAAGATCTTCCAATAAACATCCTGATTTCTGTAGTTTAGAAAAGAAATCTTCAGCTGCCAAAACAGAGGAGATTTGAAAATCACAGCAGGAGTTGACATGCCCCTCAGTCTGCAAGTGGTTCTACTGAGTTCGTTGAGTTAGGATCTACTGTGGTTTTTAGATAACAAAACAAATCATATAGCTTCTCACTACATCCCTCTTCACTTCTGAGCGATGTATTTTTGGTGCTATTCTCAGTTTAGATGGCTGCCATCTGTCAGCGTGCTTGTGTAACAGAAGTGCTCGTTAGCTTTGGCTCTGCGTAGTTTGGATAACATACCACAACAGTAACAGAGATGTTAATTTCTGTACATAAGTAGTCATTCTCAACTGCATCCACAATACCTGGAGAATTAGCAGATAACAGTCCTACTGATTTCCCTCAAAACCAGGGGTATTCTGCCTTTCAAATAGAAGAGAACCCCATCCAGCCTGATAACATAACACTGCCACAACTCTGGGTGAGTAGGGAGGTTGTCAAAGAAGTGGCAAGTTTGGGATATGTAAGTGGAGGTCAAAATGGACACACATGCATTTAGAAGGATGTCTTAGTGGATTTTTCCCACATAGTGTAAGAAAAAGCTATATAAAAATCTTTAAGGTATTTTTGATATGGTGTAGTATTAGTCGCAGATCTTGTTTGATGGGAGGAAAAGCATATTACTTGAATTAATTGATTTGGACTGGTCTGATTAGTTAGACACTAGATCAATATTGGTTTAATTGTAATCGTGTTTAATCCTTAAAACTGAAAATATAATATTCTTGAAACAATATTATTTTCACTGAGATGTGTCTTTCTTCAAATACTAATAGAACCTTTTGTCAGTGAAAAAGTAATAGTGTTTTCAGGTCAGCGTAGCTTGTGCACAGCTGTCACTTGCATTGATTAAACATGTACTAATTAAACAGCCATTGTTGTGCAGAAAAACATAAGCCCTAAGTGTGATCTCTCCTAAAAATAGTCAAATTTTACGGATTCTGGTTGTGTGCAATTATTCAAATGTTCTGGAATATTGTGCAATTCAGATGAATTTTTATTGTTACTTTTTTATATATGACATATCTGTGACAAAAACTACAATATGCAAAAATGAAATTGGTCTCAAGGCACTTTAGAAGCCAGCTTTATAATAATACACGGGCAATTTCAAATACAATTACAGGCTCATTTTTCAGTAATTAATTCTGCTTAAATACTCAGTAAAGTGAGTCATGTGGGTCTTACACAAAAACACTTAAAACATCTTCCTTTTTAATAATGATTACCTCAGGTTTCATGATGTTGGACCTGTTCTACAGATTATCTCCTAGATAAAGCTTTTGTAAAGGACAAGCATGCAACTCCAATGAAAAACTTTAAACAAAAGAGTTATTGCTCAAAGCAATGAGCAGCTATAGTGCAAAGTGTTTTTTGAAGTGTTCTTCTATTTGACAGTCAAGCTGAATAGCAACTTTTAATTTGGCCACAGAAGACATCAAACAGATGGAATAAAATACTGAACTGACTACACATCTGGAAGGTTTGAAACTTCAGATTTTCAGACTGCTCAGTAGTTTGGGGGTTTCATACTGCACTTGAAAAAAAGATCGAGTAGTAATATAAATACTCATTACAAGCATTAGAAATGCTGTGATAATTCCTGTAGTGTTAAAATTTTCTGTTTAGTGTGAGGCAAATCCTACCAGAGTTTTTGAAGGTAAGTCTGTATGAATATCTGTACTGGGCCAGGCTAAGTGACTAACTCTCCCAGATCTCTGTCCCTGAGGCTACTGGTATTTACCTTGGGGTGTGTGTAAGTATAATACTATAATAAAAAGTAGAACTTTCCAAATATTCTTTCAGCCTTGAGTGATTTTCTAAGACTTACTGATCTATCAGTCTTTATAAGTATTTATCTGTCTCTGGATTTTCGGCTAATTGCTTTTTTAAAATTTCCTCTGACAGGCACTTTAACTGTTCTGTGTGTCTTAGGGAAAAAAAGAACCAAAAACACCTTCTGTGTCTTTTGAACCTGCTCCTGCTCTAGCATCTTTGGGCAGCATCACTGCAGATACTGGAACAGACACCCAACATCTCTTCCATCATTCCTCAGCCAAAGTGGTTTCACAATCCTTTATCACTTTACCATCTTCCACTGTATCTTTCCATCTTAAATGCTGAGACTTCAAAATCTGTTCTGGGAAGCAAAGGGGAAGCAGTCACAGACGGGGAGGTTTTAAATGTGTTTGCTTATTGTAGGTGAAATAGAGTCCTAACTTCATATTTTTGTTAGAGATAGGAAAAGAGAGGACTCCTCAGTGACAACAGTAATTAAAGATAAGTTATTTCCTTGCAATTATTTTCTTCATATATACTTAGATAATGCTTGTATAATTTATCTTCAGACAAAGATGTCATTCTATGATCTCATTTAAATATATATTTTTCCTTTTAGACAAAATTATATAGGATACAATGATGTGTTTCATGCCAGTAGCATGAAAACTTATTTCCTGACACTATTCAGTAATGGAACTGAAAACAACAAGGCCTGAGACTTTTCATTGCATGGTACTAAGTCATGAATGTCAGATCCTCCTACATGTCAGAGTTACAGCTCACTAAGCAGTTCTGTCAAAGGCACACATTGTATCTATATAGTAGTATTTTTGGTATCCACAGCATTGTTTTACAGTGAAGTGCTGTATAAGAGCCTTACCACTTCTTGACATTTCAAATCTTCCCATTCTCAGACACTGTGGAATTAACAAAATCAATTTTCATTCTGTATTTTTACATGAGGTCCTGACCAGTCTTTTCTTGGGCAGTGAAAGAGTGAGTGTTTGGGATTCTGTATGTTAGAATTCTTTTAGCGTCTGATCAATATCCCAGATCACTGCTTTAAGAAGGTAACATGCTTCTTAATGTAGAAAGTAAATTATTTTCAGCAGCTGTCTCAACTTCCCTGCAAAAGATTGTGTTTGCGATTGCAAACAATGTTTCTTCACCTGTGCAATGTATTCTGTAATTTGCACAGATGTAAACCAGTATAACAAATTATGTCTTTTAAAATTTGGATAGTATTAAAATGAGAGAGACTGTAAGGGTACTTGCTGTTTAAATTCTTTTTTCTCCACGGACTTTGATAAATTACTGTGTTGTTTTAAACCTCTGGTCATGGTCTCATTAGTATTTCTATGAAATGATTCCAAGGAGTTCTTAAAAATCTGTGAGAACTGTGCAAACTATACATAATCTTAGGCAAGGCATTATCCACTCTGTTCTTGGAGGATGGATAATGACAAGCAGCTTTATTGAAAGGTAATTGCAGACACCAATCACTAGCAGACAGAGACAGGAAACACTGAAGACAGTAATGACAGACACTTCTTATTCCTTGGTAGTTTGGATTTAAACATTAATCAGGGAAACTAAAAGCCAGCAGTATTTGCAAATAATTTGAGTTGCATTTTTGTGGGCCTTCTGCCACTCTGTGCTTATGCAGTTTTATTTGAAAAAGTCATCCATTTATCCTTAAAGGAGAATAATAGCTGTTTTATAGAATACTGACTGGATCCTTTCCATGGTTTCAAACGTTGGCATTTTTGGTCAGCAGAGAGAAATCCTTTTGTTTCCTACAACTGTTACATTTTGCTTCCAAATTCCGTGGAAAGAATACTTTACAAAACCAACAGTCTTTCCCGAAGTGTACAAGTTAATAAATGTCAGTTCCCCTTCAAAACCCTTTTCAATTTCCCAGATGTCAGTGCTTGGTATCAGCTTGTTATTTATGCATCTCGATATAATAAGGCTGCCTGCCTTGTATGTGCCAGCTCAGCTCTCTCAGGAGCTCATTATGCTTCTTTCTCCTTGCTAGGCCAGGGTGGGGCTGGTGAAGCAGGGTGCTGTGCCTTCTCCCAAATCCTGTGACACCCAAGGGAGCCAACACAGTTCATTGCAGGAGGCTTCTGGTCTCTGCTGAGCTGCACAAAGGTCTGCTTAGCACTTGCAAGAACTCTTTGGGTGGTGGCAGCTGTTTCATCAGGATGGCGCAGCACTGACTTCTCTCCAGTTTGGTTTGCCTGTGTGGTATTTATTTACATCCGGTTGTTGTTAAACCTGGAGCACTGAGGACTGGGTTTAAGCTTGCTTCCTGAGACGAGAAGCTCCCTTAAATATCCTTGAGTTCTTGTATCTGTTCTCTTTTTGTCCGGATCTCCTGGGTTTCTTCCTCTGGCCACGGTGATTCAGGAAGGCATTCCTGGGGTCTTCTGCCATGGCCATTTCCTCCTCAACTGAAAAATAATCCAAACACAAAAATTCCATAAGAATATGCTGATTTCCTATGGTGAGTTTGCATTAAGAAAAAGAGCTGGCATATAATAATAAAAACTAATCTTACTAAAGTGAAGGTGTCTAAGGAGCACACTGGTGTTAGTTTGCCCATGCTCCTAGAAGGAAGTCTTCTGAGTGTGAGTCTGGGGCTGTTAGTATGCCCAGTGAAGCGCTAACATGAGCTATTGACATCAGCAAAAATGCCCTGTTTTCATTTGACTCCATAGCTTTCAGTCAGAATAAAATCCTTAAACAGCAGCAAACAGCAGAGTTAAATTATACTGGCAATTCATGTTGTTCTTTACTGTGGTTATGCTGTGAGCACCTTGAGCAGGCCTGATCCTCCTAATGCTGCCTGTGGTACAGGCAGACCAGAAAAATGCTTGCTGCCCACATAACTGGACATCTTCAGAACACGATGGTGCTGTTGGAGGCTTGGAGATTATTTGAAGAAGGATGAAGAAACAGAGAAAATAAAAAAAAATTGAAAATCCCATAGAACACTTGTCATTGCTAATTGTTCAGGAGAAATGTGTGCTGTTTTGGTATATGTTTTTGTTTTATTTATAAGGTATTTATATATTGATACATTTATGCGGAGCCTCTCTCTTACTGCACAGAGAAAAATTAAATACTTACTTAACAATGAAGCAAGGCAACCTTGATTTTAGTAATGAAAAATTCTCTCCTTTTTTCTTTTATTTTTTTCCCCTTTTTTCAGAAAAGATCTAAGGAAATTGGTAACTGAAACCTACAGAATTTCTGGTGTTCTGTAGGAGTGCTGGCATTTGAAAGAGTCTGTTCTCAGGCTCTGTGGCTCTTTCTCACCTGATGGTCTTAAGCTGAAGCTGGCTTCCCTTGCTTGTACAGGGAGAACTGCTCAGGATGGTTTGTGTAAGTTGGCTGGAAGCCAAAACAGTAGGTTGGTCTCTGACAGTCTCAGCTCAAGAAAAAGATCTTCAAGACAGAGCTGGGAATGCAACACCCGGAGTATTGAATAGAAAGGAATTCATCTCACATCCTCTTGAGAATCGCAGCCAGAGCACCTGTGATCTGCAAACTGAGTGTCTCCTTTCCTGAGGCATTGAAAAGCCAGATGATTCCCTTCAAGCATCCTTTTCAGTTGTGAAAGAGAGAAGCACAGCAGCAATATTCCTTTTACAATTTAGTCTGCCAACTACTTCATTCACCTCTCTCTTACACCCTTGATTACTAATCTCAGAAAATTTTAAAAAAACATTGCTTGTTTAAACTCTTTAAAAATCCAAAGTTAAATTTCTATGCTTTAAGAGAAGCAGGATTTAACATCTGGTGCTGTAGATTATTTACAGACCTGCAGAAAGTGCAGCTAAGGAGGATATGAGTGCTGTGAAAAAAGGCAGGACAGTCTGTTTCAGCAGCTGATCATGCATCACAAAATGCAAATATCTGTGGGGTTTTTTTTCAGATAGGTTCATCTGCCTCAAAGTATTGTCTGAGCCCCAGCAAAATACCTGACCTGATGGGATCAGTGGCCCACCTGCTTTTCCTGGCTTGCTTCATTCTAGCTGAAATAAAAAAGCAAGAGCATCACCAGGTAACAGGGAGTTCAGCAGCAGCTCAGCATTATTTCAAAATTATCAATGTCTGACTTGCACATATGAGCACAGAGCTGATAATTTACTGAAAGGGAAAACCCCTGCTTTTGTCTGAAATCAAATGCAATAATTTCACTAGCTTTCATTTCAACTAGTTTAAAGAAAGAAAACTGCTTTCTTAGTATTTGGCCTTCCTATTTCCTCGCAGGTACTGAATTGCACAATGTTTTGGCATTGCACTGTTATTTGGTTATTGTTTTATTGGCATGTGTAAAACCATCAGCACCTTGTTCTAAGAATAATCGATAATCCAAGGCAGGGCTGGGTTAGGCATGTGGAGCAAACTTCCCTTGAAGATTAATTCAGCATCAGAAGGCACATCTTGAACAGAAAATGTTTGAGTTTTAGCAGCCTGAAGGTAGCTTGAAGTGTGTGCTGGTATGCAAACAAACACACTTCCTCTGTTAAAGCCTCATATCTAAGTGCCTGGAGATGTTACACAAAACAGGAAGTTAGTTTATTCTATATTTCTGGCTGCATATGACCTTTCTTATGTTAAGTGGCCAAATTTTCAGGATAGAACAAAATGTGAGTGCACAAATTACAGAGTTTGGCCTGGCATTTAAGTGAGATATCTTTCCTAGCCTTGCACTGGTGGGCAAATCCTTCTCCTGTTGGGCTGGTGCAGCCCGGGCCAGCTCGGTGAGAGGCTCAGCTGATCTGCAGAGCTCTGGGAACAGGACTGTCCTGCCTGCCCCAGCCTGGTCTCTGCTAGAGCTGAAACCTCTAGCGGGAGTGTTGTGAGACATTATCTCAGGCTGGCTTCTTACCAAGAAGCATCTGAAGTTTACAGAGAAAACCCGGACTGTCCTCTTTGCTCTGCTGTCACTCCATATAGAGACAAGGTTCAAAAGACAGATAATCCGAGGAGCAAGCTTAGCCCAGTTTTGGCTCCAGTGTGTTTTCAGAGGGCTAAGGAAGGAATGGTTGAGGCCTCTGATCCAAATGTGCCCCAAGGCTGGCTTTGGCAGCTAGAACTCTAAAACAAGAGCATGTGTGAATCTGCTGCTGCAGCTGGGACCCAAATCTAGAGGGCATGAAGATCATCCCATCAAGGCTGGATGGTCTGAGGTACAGGATTTTCCTGACTTAAAGAAACTCCCTGCCTGCTGCAAGTGTAGCCCTGTTGGGCTCTGTGAGCAGCCTTGATTCTCAGTACACAGATGTGTTACAATCACTGCATGTTTGCATTGGGCTGGGTGTTTGTTTTGGTTTTACTCAGAAGATAGATTTTTGAAGTGAGTTTAAGCTGACTTTAAAATAGAAAAGGCAACATGGCAAATGTGCACGTAGGTTCAAAGTAAAAGCAAATCATACTTTTGAAAGAACACAGATGTACTCAATGCCCAGTTACTTATAGGGTGTAACTGCTGCTACCTGTCTCTCTGAAGACTTACACAGTGTAAGCACACAAGAAAATAATCTGTACTTTAACTGCCCTTTTTCTTCATTCTGGTTACCCCTTCTATAGTGTAAACCAGTAAAATCTCCTATAGTATAGCATATAAAACTACGATGTTTTAAGTGAGGAGTCAATCAAAGTTCTAAACAAATGCCTGTATTTTTCAAATAGAAAATGGTGTACAATACAGTACAACTTCATAAAATTGTTTCTGATCATAGTTCTTTTCAGTTTAGTTAATGGTACAAGCCTAAGTTTTCTGTTGAATTATATTTGTCTGCCTCCCCAGTCTTTGTCCCCGCGTCCTGACTCACCTTCTCTTAGTTTGATCCTGAAGTAGGCAATAAGCAGCAGCAGGAGTAAAGCCACAGGCATAAAGATCCCAGCAAAGAGAACATAACCAGGCAGCTCCCTCACAAACACTGACAATACGTAACCCATGTTCATTTTCATCTCTGGCAACTGTGCCAAGCCAGATCCTTAAGGTCTCCAAGTTCAGACCTTATTTATGCTGCTTTCTTCCTTTTTTCCCCTGATGGACATTCTGCCCTTTGCTCAGGCCATTATCTCTTTTTGGACTTTGGTTTGTTTGTGTAGGTCTGTCATCCCAGTAGAACTGGAGTTCACTCACACAGTTACTCAACAACAAAGTTTAAACGTGTGTATTGAAGTAATGCAGGTTTTGAAACCTTTGGATATGCTGGGCTGGGCAGGGCTCGAGCAGTGTGGGTGCTGTCATCTGCCGTTCTGAATAACAGACACCCTCTTCCTAGATATATTATTAATTTTACAGTAGATCTCAATTGCTCCCTCAGGGTGAGGACCCTATTGTACATTCCACACTGGCACATGTTTGGTCTCAACTCTGAAGAGTTTTCAGACCAAATCATTGAGGCAAGGAGCAAGTGTCTGAGATGATGCTGTGCCAACAGCATTTTTTTCAAAGAGCAGCTGCAGAACAGTGAAACTCAGGAAGGTTTCTTTCTTAGTAAAGTTGAAAGTGTATTACTTGGGGGGGTGGGGTGGGAGGGAAGATGTGCCAGAGAATTCAAGAACCTTTTAAATGTTCAACTAGTTCAGTTTTTCCCAGCTGGTCACTAGTCTATGGCAAAACTGTGCTTTGCATGCATTGATCATCTTAATCAATTTTTTAAAAGATAATTGCTCATTTTATAGTCCTCTCTACACGTTCAGGTTTGCAACCATATTGTGAGAAGTTCTGTCCAAGCATTCAGAAAGACTGTACAAGATTTGCTTCACTAATTGGGTAGGTGGGTAGGCTGGAGCCAAGGGGAAATGCTGTAGATTTTTAGAATTTCAGTGGAAAGAGGTATTTCTGTGTTCGCCTTGTTTTCTTCACCTACTGTTTTCAAAAGGCAAACAACCTCTCCTAAAAAACATTTGAAGTTTGTAATTTTTTTGAACTCTAAGATATTTGAAGTTCTCTGTTTTTTACAAGTGACGGAGAATGTGGAGAATGATTTTTACAGGCAAATTCCTTGTTTTGTTAATTACCTGCTGTTGTAATTGATAAAAGTGCAAGTGGAGTGTGTCTTATTTCTTACTTATCCTTGTTCAGCTTCAGCATCTAACCATTCTATCTTATTCTGCCTTTTCCTACAAGGTGTTTGACCTCATTTGTATGATCTTCTGATGAAAAGCATGGATTAAAAGCCAGATGGTGAGGATATTAATATTATTATAAGCCCATCTGTTGCCAGATAATTCCTTCCTTGAATAGATACCTGTCAGCTGTGATCAATGAATTCCTTAGACTTCTTTTCTTTGTGCATTAAAAGTTAATACAGTTTTGTTTGGTTTCTTTTAGACTATTGTGATTGTTTTGCCCTGGTTTGCAAAATAGTTGCAGTATTTGATGAACACTCTTCTGGCATATTTTTTAAATTCCTTCCTAACTGATGTTCTTACATAAAAATTGAGTAATCTGAGAGTTCAGTCTTTGGGAAGTCTGACGAAATTCTGAGCGATGTGACATCACAAAATTAGCAGTGGGATACTTCTCTTTGGTATGCCTGTCATGGACCATAATGATGTTTATGGGTGCTAAATACTTGCATACAATGGCAAAACACTCCCTTGGATGCCTGTGATACAATTTCTTTCTGTCAAATGCAAGTCAGGGGAGGTGAAGTAAGTAGCTGACTTGCTTGTCACACCTTCCTCTGGTGGATCAGGCAGCTGATGGATTGGAAATGGTTAATTTCTGCCCAGGAAGAATAAGAAAATTCTCAACCCTCCACATTTGTACAAGCTTCTTGTGAAATGGCAGGTGCCAGCCCTGGTCTCGGCAGTGAGGAACAAACTTGACTCATGTCTGCTCAGTGTGGCAGATGTGCAGTGCAAGTTTCCATATTGCAGCAGGACAAATGCAGTGGGAACGAGGCCAAAGACATTTTTGCTGTGAAGGCAGTTCATTTCCCACCTGACTTGGCTGGGATGGTTTGTGTAAAGCCAAGGGGAGCTCTGCTGCTGGGCAGGCAGTGGTGCTTGCAGTAGCAATGCCTCGTGTGTCGTCTGCCACGGCCAGAGGAAAACTGGGAAATGTGGGCCAGATGTGGATTACTAACACAGGAACATATGGTGTCCTTGCTGATCTGTGAAGCTTGGGTGTGTTGGGGAAAATAGATGGATTCATGGGCTTTGTGAGCTTGTCTGACTGACTTCTCACCTGCTGGAAAAATAGAACTGATTGCTTGTTACCCCTATGGCACTGCAGGATGGGCCTGCCCAAAGTTTGCTTTATGGTTAACAGAGATTTCAGCCGTTTCAAAGTTTTCCTTTTGGCTTGAATCAGAAACTTAATTTCCTGTGAGAAGGAATTTAAGGAACATTAATTTTACAGCAAATAAAACTCTTATTTCAGCTGTGTCATTTTAATTATTTGCATGAAATGTGAACACGAATTAATTCAAACTGCAAATTACTTTCTCTTTTCCAAACTTGCCAACTAACACCAGAAATTATGAACATCACACCTACCTTGTTAGAAGGAATTACTTTTACTGCTCATCTTCCTGTATGTGTGTGTTAAGGACACATATTTTCACATGCATTCTTGTTGAATATTTTGTTTCAATCACAGTTTCCAAAGAAAAACGTTATCTTAAAACTTCTAGATAGCTTTAGTAGGGAATATAAAAAGGCAAAGAAATTCCTGTTGGTGCTGAGTGGAAAGAGTAAGATGTGCCTGTGAAGACTGAACTGCAATAAATAAAAAGCCCTGGTTATTGAAGGTACTCAAGAGTCATTTGGGCAGAAGCCAAGATGCTCATTTTCCATACAGGCAAATTGCCAGCTTGCATGGCAGATGACGTGGCAGAGCTGAGGTTGCACTTTCTTAGGGAAGACACCATAAAATTTGCTGTGAAACTGAAACTTTTTGTAAAAAAATCCGTATTTCTGCATTACGTTGGAAAGAGAAAGCAGGAGTTTGGTCCTGGCTCAGTAAGAGCAGAGCCTTTCAGCAGACACCAGTGGGTCAAAACTCCTGTTCCTCCCATAGCCAGGGTTGGAACTGGCCCCACAGAACTGGATATTCCCAGAGGTGTCCCTAGCCCAGGTAAGCTGGGTAAGGCTGTTGGTAAGTTGGAAAGCTTCCACTGCTCAGAAAACACATTTTGGATGAAAAAAGAGCTTTAGTTCCTGGGGCTATCAAGGCACAAGGTTTCCTGAGAGGTATATGAAGTTTATTAAATTTAAAAGCTAAATGAGCATTTAGATCTATCTTTATCCTGGATGTTCTGCTAGAACACCAAAATCGTTTATTCTCCTTTCCAACATAAATGCAATAAAGGTTATTAGATCAGGTAGTTTGATATCTTTATTATTACAGGCAATTTCATTTCCTTCCATGTCCTTTGCAGAATCCAATAAATTGATTGAGGCTTGTTTTCCTGAAAACCTCTTGGCCTTTGTTTGAAAACATCAGGAGGCAGAGAATCATCTGTTCCTTTCCATGCCTTGTTTGTGATGTAAAACACTCACTTCATATCTGGTTTAGAGCTTGCTGTGGTTCTGCTTTCAGCTGCTTGTTCTGCCTGCGCCTTCCTCAGTGCATCAGGGAGTTTTGGGAGACCAGTTACTTTTTCCCCTGTGAAAGTACTTGGGCCTTGCTGTGTCATGTCTCACTCTTGTTAAGATACCCATGGTGGTCTTTTAATTCCTTACAGCAGGAATTATGGGGGTCTTGCCCCTCCTTGAAACTTCCTTGCACATTTTCTGTGCTTTGCCTAATTTTTAAAAGTATCTTTTGAAATGTGGGCATCCCGATGGTTGCTAAGTGTCACCTGTTATGCTAAGTTGCATAAGTGTCACCTGTGATGCTCCTAGAGGTAAATTCATGTCTCTATTCCCACTTGCTAATCAGTTTTTCACTCCTCAGGCAGGCCTGTGGGGCCCTGATTGCTAGAGCTTTTGGAGGCATTTGGATTACACACCTGCTCTCAGTTTCAGTCCTCTTCAGGACTGTGGTTGCCCAGGGCAAGTTTTAGAGATAACCTTTTAAGGTTGTTTCCAGATAGAAAAATTTTGTTTGGAAGTGTAATGGCTTGTCTTATGATAAAATTTCTATATTAGGGTTTTTTTCCCTCTCCTACTTTTCTGATTTTCTACATTGTTGCTTTTCTAATACAAGTATTTGTATGGGGTAAATTGCTTCAAGTCACTGATCCAGTTGAAAAGCTGCATAAGCTCTTTCTTGGCTTTGGGGGAAGCATTAATGAGATTATTGTGAAACTGGATCTGTTTTCTGGTTGAGTTTGGAAATGGCTTTGCTGCCAAATGCATAGCCATCCCCTCACCAGAAGCACTGCAGCAGCTACCCTGTGGATATGACTTTTAAGATCCCTACAGCAATTCCTAATTCATTTCTTGTGTGCTCTATTGATATAGAAAAGTGATTACTTTTTAATGAGCACATCTTGTGCTATTAATTCAAGTGCCTTAGGATTTCTAGGTGTATTGAATCTGTGGTTGACTTTATCAAACAGACTTGTAATCTCATTAAAAAAGTAACATCTATTTTGCATAAACCCTGCTAAGTAGCTTATTTATATTCTGATTTTCTATCTCTTTGAACAATCTTTGCATTCTTCATGGCTTGCATTTATTTTCTTACCTATAACTAGGCCAGTTCATTTGAATGTTGGCACGAAAATAATGGCTTTCTAGGCTTCTCAATATTATGACTAAGATTTATGAAAAATTAGCTGAAGTAGGAAAAACACCAAAACCTTCTTGGCCAGCTTCCAGGCATCTTTCAGGCATCTTGATTTTCAAAGCTCAGTACAAGTTACTTAAATTTTAGCTTTGTAGTTAATCACCTGTACAGGTGAATAATAATCTACCTGTGCACAAACATCTGGCAGTGGTACAAGTGGAGGAGCCTTTTCTTTGAGTACAAACCAAAACATTCATTGAGAGTAAGGCATTCTGTAAATTATTAGTGAAACCACCTAGTCCTCTGATCACAGCGTTTTCCATAGAGTCCATTTTTTATATTCATGGCTTGTCATGCTTGTTCTTGACTTGAAATATGACTTGACAAAGAGCCAGTGAATGTTTCTTTTGGAATCATTATTTGTGTTTCTGTTAAATACAAATTTTAAAGTGTGTCGGATGTTATAAGTTAATAAATATTTACTCTTTCCATAGAACAGTTTTGCTAAAAATTTTGCAAATGGGTCAGTTTTCAATACCCAATTTAATGTATGTGTGTGTGTGTGTGTACAGTTTCTTGTTCAGTTTCTGTGTTCAAGCCTACTGTTCACATGTATCTAATGAGGCTGGTTCCCAGTGACTCACTGTAACCAGCTGCTCTTCAGCAGTTCCAGCACGGGCACAATTTCACTTGTACCTGGCATAAGCTAGTCCTGCAGCATCCCTCCTGACAGCTGAATCCCTGAAACCATTTCTGTTAGAAGATCGGGGATCTTTAGAAGCCATATGATGAATGCTCTCTGCATGAGACTTCAAGCAGTGTATTAAATGGAAGGGTATCTTTATCTTTTTAATTAAACACTGCAAAACAAATCCAATCCCTTTCTGTCTCATCTCTCAGACAGCTCACGGCTGCCTGTCAGTGTGCTTTTCTCCTTGATTAGTAAAGATAAAATCAATGTAACCTTTAGAGAGTGTAGATAAGTGAGTGAGTGAGTGATGAAAAACAGTGCTGCTCTGATATGCTGGAAAGACAGAGCCAGGCTGACCTGGGGATGGTTGTACAGTGGTAACACAGGGCTGTCTTTTTGTCTTGCCCATAACCCATGGCCCCAGCTGTGGTGGCAGTTTGCTGTATCATTGTTTGATCTCTGCTGTCTTGCTTTTCACACAGCAACAAGCATAGCAAGAAGATTCTGGAAACTAGGAAGGGTTCAGCTTTCATTTGATGTTCTGACGTGTCACTGATCCTGAAGCCACTATGTAAAGGTCCAGAGAAGTGATCAGAGCAATTGTAAGAGCTAAGCTGACTTTTTTTTAGCTGGCTTCATTTCAAATGTGTTATGTGTTTGTTATTTTTCAATTGAATGATGCCATTTGTTGCCTCTTAGTTACCTAATATCTCATATTACTTCACAACATGACTGCTGCTCTACTGATGCTACCCTACTGTACCTCAGGGAGTTTTGAGTCACTGTGTAGCTGTAGAGTAATGCACTGTTTCTCTTCCTGCTTCCCCACAGTAAAAAATGATGGAGAGCAGGCTACAGTGCAAGATTTACCGCTGTGCCCAGCCAGCTCAAGAGAATGAACTGAAAATGCCCCAGATTCTTCTTCTTGGGCAGCCTGATCCCAGCGCCAGCTGATTTTTGGGGTTGTCCTGTGCAGGGCCAGGAGCTGGGCATGGTGATCTTTTCAGGCTCGGGGTGTTCTTTGATTCCATGATCCAGTATGGGGCTGGGGCAGCTGCAGGGTGGGTAGTGAGGGAAGCTGCTCAGCACCCCAGAAAAGTTTTAAACCCTGTGAACAAGTGATGGGGTGGGACTAATGCAGAAGCATTTTATTTGGAGGCTGAACCTGCACAAATGTGTAGCTATATTGAATTTGAAGCTCAGCTCTGTAAAGTAAAAAAGTGGCATCTTCCAGGTCAGAGTGATTTCTAGGGCATGTTGGCTTATTTGTGACTACTTGTGTGCCCTGAGTGACCTCAGCTACTTTGCAGGTCACCTGAGGATTTTGCAGTATCTCTGTATGTCCTTATTAGACATACTTAAGAAACACCCCAAGTTTCATAGAGTAGATAGAGCTGTAGAGAAATCAAGATCCACTTTAGAAGTGTCTGTGCCACTGTTGCCAGTAAGCCAAGTAATTTCAAGTTACTCATTACAGGTTTGGCAGACATTTTATGTGGGTTTTCCCTGTGAGTTCCCTCATAGGAAACTGAGCTGTGAAAGCCTCCTGTTGCACAGGCTCCTTCTCTGGAGAAAGAGGGTTCCTCCTTACAGGGATCCAAGCTGCTGGTGGAACAGGGGCAACCAGAAACTCACAGGGCTAAGGTCTGATGTGACCCTGGGTGAAAACACCAACAGTGAAATGAGCAGTACAGCAAGTTCATCAGCACTCTGGAGAAATGAGTGTGTGTGCAAAGCTGCCTCCTCTGCCACAGCGTCTGGAAACAAATGAAATCTCTGTGTGAGACAAATTTTCAACTGCTGCCAGCAAAAGCTATGGTTAGTTTAACGCATTTTGTCAGCTATCTAGTACTCAATTAATGTGACATGAAATAAAATGGCATAAGCACATATCATTCTCTGTTATGTACTTCTGGTGAGTGCTAATTAATTTGTCATTCCACTTTCCACACTGTACATTTGCACAGTAATGAGTTGTAGCCATCTGCTGGCATGAAATGATCTTTTTTTTCTCCTCTCCCCAGAAAGGAGATAGACAGACTGCCTTTCATGTTTTTTCTTATACTCTAACATATCCAGAAAACCTTATGTTTAACACTGACATGGGCAACAACAAATGTTAATTTGCACACCCAACCATGTAAGACTCTACATGTATACATTATCTGATGATTAAAATAGGTACTGTGAATGTCTGTCTTGGGGAGTTTCATGTAGTGTTTTAAGGGAGCAACAACTGCATTTTTTCCCTGAATGAGGAATGCATTTCAAGGTCTTTTACTTATACGAATGATAAGGTAAAGACAGTCCATCCTCATCAGAAAACTCCCCCACAGGCATCAGCTTCTCTAGCAGGAATGCTAAACCATGCAGAGCCATGGAAGTAGAACAAAGGAGCTTCAAACTGGTAAAATAGAAAGAAGGGAAATAATTGAGGCAATAATTCCTGTTTGAAAAAGGTGTGTGCTGAGCATCTGCTGCCCCAACTTGCTGACTTGTCATGTTGTAATGAGAATGCTGATAGACCCTGTAAAACTTGACTGATATAATGGCAAATATGTCTGTAAGAGGGAGCAAGACTATTAAGCTGATTTTTTCAGGTACCTCAAGACATTGATTGTAGAATTAGTCCTGAAGTGAGGAGGAAATTAAGTCTCTTTTGCTTAAATTAGCAATTTTACTAATCTGCCTTTTACACTGGAGTTCCCAATGTCTCTTATAAAACTCACTGTGTTTTTTACATCATCAAGCCCTGAGACAGCAAGGCAGTTTTAAATAGTTACCCACTACTGTTGTACCTCACCTAATTCATCTTTGATTTCTCTTGGAAGTCCTCAGGGAATAATAGGTATACATTACTGTTAATTTTCACAGTTAGTTCAGTAACTTCATCTACAGCCACTTCAAATTTCAGATATTTGTTCCCCCATATTCTCCACCTAGGAATTCCAGCATGGGAGTCTCCCCAGTTTCTTCCAAAGTGAATACTTATGAAAGGAATTAATTTAGCTTCCCTGCAGTGGCTTTGCCAGGGGTTGCCCTTCTAGAGATGCCTGATCCTTATTTAAAAAATACATTCAGTATTTTGACTCCTCAAAAAAGTAGAAGTCACCAATGTCAAGAAAATCAAATAAAGCAGAAGGGCAGGAAGAGCTGCAGGTACATTTAATGTATTAAACACACTGAGGACTCTACCTCACAGTGTGCTATCAAGCAAGCTTTAGTTTGTATGGACTGAAAAGTGTATGAACACAGAGTAGCACTCTGGCTACTCAGTGGGTATGTGCCCCTGAGCAGATTTTAACTGCTCTGTCAACATGAGGTAGCTAATCACTCTGCTGGTTGGCTTGTGCCTGCCTGGGCAGTAATCAGGAAGCAGATGTGAACTCAGCCTCCTCTGCTTGGTGACATACTTTTGTGTTGTGTGTGCATGCTTGGATCTGAAGGCTATGATTTATCAGTCTTGGATATCTTTTATTGTTTATAGTTTTATTGTTTACAAAAACAACAGGGCATCTGCAGAGCTACAATCATCTGTAATTATTTTTGCAGCATGCTTCTTCTTTAATAGGTTGAAAGGCTGCAGAGAAATTAGTGAAAATACACTTTTAAAAAGTTTTTTGATTAATTTTCTTTTCCAATCACCCACACACTGCTTCTTCCATTCATGCTGTTTTTATCTTAGTGGCATTATCGGTTTTCACTTATATTACTTGTCTGACAGCGACCTGCTGATTTTTCAATGGCTTCCAACAGCACTTATTATCTAGCACTCTTCTTCAATCAGTGGATCGCAGAAGTACAGTGCACTCAGGGATACTCAGATAATGGGTTACAATCAAACAACGTTACAGAGATGTGTTCTCCTGTCTTTCTGTAGTACTTATTTGTGCATTTGGCAGAGTCATGATACCAGCATTTGAAGTTCTAATAGGGCTTTCTATCTAAGGGTTCCCAAGCGTTGTGCAAAGCACTGGCAGATTCACTCCCTTAAATGTACTGGGACTTCAGCACCTCCTGGGAATGCTGCAACTGGCAATTATAATTTTAAAGCAACTTAGAGAACTAAGATTTTACCCCATCTTCACAAATTTCCAATAAGAAAGCAGCTGCTTTATCTTCTAAGAATTTCGTGAGGTCCCCCGATGGAGGCCACACAGGGCAGCTGTAGCTGGCAGATTTCCCTGAGCTGGATGGATGCAGAGAATAATCTCATTTAATCAGTGGCAGAGTAACTTAGTGAATCTTTATTTGGACAT
This sequence comes from Petroica traversi, assembly GCA_025920805.1. Lineage (NCBI taxonomy): Eukaryota > Metazoa > Chordata > Aves > Passeriformes > Petroicidae > Petroica > Petroica traversi. Next base: position 5,103,097 of record JAHLSL010000017.1, read on the forward strand.
ACCCAAAGAACTAAGAAACATCTCCCATATCACAAATCAATAGAGAAACGGTAGAATGGCACACTGATAGAAAAGAGCTGGGACTTTTTCTGGACTCGGAACACAAAGGAAGGTAATGGCTATAGATTACTGGGGTCTGTCTGCCTGAGTGAGGGAAAAAAAGCAGAAGGCAGTAGGCAAACCAGGGAGATGAGTTGGATGAAGTTTTGGTGGCTTAAGCCTGAGAGAAATCATGTTAATGGCATTGTTGGCTACTGAAAAGTTAGAAAAACAAAGCAAAGTCCACTTATTTTTTTATTACTAAAAAGGGTCATGTTTCTCAAAAATAAATAAACATTTCTATTCCTACTTCACTTCTCTAAATAACAAAGTAGCTTGGAAGTGTTCATTACCAGCTGAAGTGTAAAGAGTCAGAATACTCCTATCACCTACTTGGTAAAAGGGAGTGAGGAGCACATATGCTGCTCCCATTAACTTCACTCTGTTTGCTGGGAGTAAGGAAATGGAGTTTAAACCCTAGTTGCCAAAATTATAAGGAAAAAAAGTGGGAAAAGCAAATCACTCAGTTTACTGCTCTAGCCATTATTTGGAGTTACTGGGAGAAGTAGTACCCATAATGGGGGGGGGATTACTCTGTTCCAGATATTAGCAGTATGCAAATACAACTTAGGGAAATTTACCTAAATGCCAAGTCTTCTGTCACTGTTTATTGTGTTTAACAAAACTAAGTTTAACAAAACTAAGTTAGCATCATCGGGCTATAAAAAGACTTAATTGAATTAATTTGCTGTACATTTATAAAAATTCACAGAATATTGGAAGGCATTCAGGCTACAAAAGTATCTTAGAGAAAAAATTCAGTCAGAAAAGATAGGCTTATTTTGAAAACACTCCTGAAAGCTGACACTGTGACCTTCTCCCTGGTTTGTTGTCTCAGCGAATGTGAAATACTCTTCTCTGTTTATAAAATCACTGATGGTGCTGAAATAAAGATCAAGGACTCTTTCCCCTATTGCATGAACAATTTCTTTGCAGGTAATTGCTTGAAGGGAGGCTGAGATGGACATTCAATGTCTCTAGTAACCATTTGGAGATCTGCTCTTTCTACTTACTTGTGCTGCCTAAGATTATTTCTTCTTTTAACTCCTTCACAAACATCCTAGATGGTCTTTGTCATTCACTGTCTTTCTGCTTTGATGATCACATAGATTATAATCTCTAGACAGCTATAATTCTTGCTGAAGGTATTTTCCAGCATTTGAAAGTAATACAACAAATACAAGAAATCAAAAAATATCACTGAAAAAGTTTTCAAGAGGCTGTCTAGCCAATACTCCTCCTGTGAGGGAGGGTTAGGCACATCTGTGTCTCTTGAACATGTCAAAATAATCTATCCTAAAACCCTCTGAGACCAAGGTTCCAGTAACCTCCTGAGGTACTGCTTCCCTGGGGTACCATGTATGCTGAGACTTCCCTAAGTGTCCCTTACTGCAAATTAAGTGAATTATTGTTCTATCTCCCAACAGCAGTGTATTGCTATCCTTTTTTTGACACACTCTGTAACTTTACCTTCTGCTTTAGGTGTCCTTTTATTCCATTTTTAGAAAAAGCCATTTCCCCCCCTATTTGTTATTGTTGTTATTTCCCTACTTTATTTTTGACAGCTTGATAATTGTGTCTGTTCTCTGAATTATACCCAGCTTTTTGAAAATAACCCACTCAAACTCCAACTTGTGATCTCAAATATTCTCCAGACTGTAATGCATTTTTCTGTATAGCTAAGTTTTTTCTCATACAGGACTCACCCAGGCCAGAGCTGTTCATTTAGGTGTGCCTGCCATGTCTAGCAAGTGTGGGTCAACAAAAATATGAGCATGGTGGTAGAAAAACAGCTAAAGACAAGAATGTGCAGGTTGATCCTACAAAGGGCACTACAAAGATGGTATTTGGAAGAGGGAAATGACCTGGATAAAGAGGCACTGCTAGAGGGCCTTAAAATACCTGGAAAATAAGTCATGGACAGGAAAAAAGAGTGGCTCTATCTTTAGAAAAGGAGCTCTTGAGGGCTCAGAGAGAGAAAATTACCTGTAACTGGGATTATCCCATAGAATATGCAAAGACAACATCTTCAAGGAGGAGAAAGCCTAAGGAAGTGTTGCAAGTCTTACAGAAAGCTGGACTTGTATAAATTCCTAGGAGGATCTTGCTGGGATTAGTAGGTCTAGTAGGTCTACAGCCCTTGGGAAAAGGTGCTCCTCTAGAAGAGCTCCTGTGGAGATGAACAACTGGAGAATTGTTGCCTAGGGAAAAACTCATAGAGCTGTACCTACAGAATGGGTCAGAGAGGAAATAACAGGTAGGAAAGGATGGAAGAAGAGCTGAGAACATCGTCACTACTCCCCTCTAACGGGGAAGGAAAGGTGGTTCTGGTGACTTTCAGTACATCCTTTTTTGCAACTGTGTCTCTTCACTTTCAGGTTTTGAGCCACAAAAGCCTCCAGGACTGGAACTTATTTTGACTATTCCCTGTGGTGTACATGTATCATTCAGTTTTACTTCTGGCATGGTCTTTTTTACTTTGAATTTTATAATTTTCAGATTATTGCTCCAATTGTTCATTTTCAATCCTAATCTTCTCGTCTTAGCATGACCTACATGCAAACTCATCACCCAAGTAATTGATAAAGATAAGAAATCAATTTGTCTGTGTGACCTGACTTAAAGCAGATAGTCTAATATATAAATGTGCATTTACCTTATAGGCTTTATTTCAAGCTCTTTTCTGAGAGCAGAAAGATCTCAAAGGCGTGCTAACATCAAGACATACTGCATCAGTAGTTTCTTTCCCTAAATGAGACTAGTCATCTTTTCAGAGAAAAAGATGAAAAGGTTTCTTACATCTTGTTCCTGACAAATGCAGTGTTGTTGAGGAAGGACCTGTTTTCAGCATTGGAAACGCTGCAGTGACATCAGTCAAAATTGTAGAGCATCAGCTTCCTTGATGAAAAGACAGTAGGGGTTTTTTTCTGCACTCATATCTTTATACAGATGCAGTTTTGACATCCCCTTTCCATTTAATTTCTTGTCAAACACGTATGCTAGCTGAACTACAACCATTTTGTGAATAGTTAGCTAGCCCGTTGACATTAACAGGGAATTTTCTATTGCCATAATTGGCCAGAGGCCTAACTGGCTACAGCTGAAAGCAGCTTCCATGCCAGCACAAGGAATAATTGTGCTCTGCAAATATTGCATCCTGGCAGTTGCAGCTGAACCCTGTAGCTATTTTAGCCTATACAGGTTCAGTTAATAGTTATTTTATCTTGCAGTAACTAAAGTGGTTTTAAAGCTATTTTGTCCTTGATATTTAACTATATAAATAATACAAATGAGATGAAAATATATATTTTTATATTAGAGATATTCTAGCAACAAAAGCAAGTAAGCAAGGAATTAAAGTAACTTTACATGCCTTTCCTGTTCTCCATTAGCCTATGCAATAGCATTGGCTGTCCAGTTTGTGTGGCAGGGTGTAACATTAAAGCCCAGGCAGTTTTTAAATAATTTCCCTGTATATTTCCTTTCTCATGTATTTTCCATTCACCTTTTTGTTGTTGTTGTTTGGGGTTTGCTTTGTTTTGTTTCTCTTCCCTTCTGCTTCTTCTCATCCTCTTGTTTTTCAGTTAAATGGTTTGGCTGTGGTCCATTCCTGGTCTGGCACAGTGGCAGAAGGAAGTACCAGGAGCTGGAGGAATGGCTCAGCAGGCAGTAAGGTAGCAGGGTTTATCATACACCCAGTGGAGTTTGGAAGAGCCCAAATGCTCTTGTTCATGGTGGGTTGTGGGCTGCTCCAGAAGCTGGTGATTGCTTGGTGCAACTTCTGCCCCCTCTGATGCAGGAGCTGGCTTTTGGCTCCCAGGGGCTTTCTCATCACTCATGGATGCAGGTGCCATCTGGTCGGGGTCTGGGTTACAAGGGGGTGAGAATGGACTGGAATTATGTGATATGGATCATTAGCACTGAAAGTTAATTGTACTCCTATACAACCTCACTTTGAGGTAAAATATAAAGTCTGCACTGTGTTTGTGTGCTTTGGAGGGCAAAAATGTCTCTTTTCAAGATAGGCGTAAGGGGTGAAGTTGCGTAGCTTGTGAACTTCTCTGTGTAAGTCCAAGTTCCAGAGCAAGCCTATATTCCTGCCAATGAGCACACTGCTTCTTGGAGAGCCTCTTATTTCTCCTTTCCTAATGGGCTGTGTTAATGTTATGTCCTCCTGGGTAATATTTACCCTTTGTCTGAAATCACATCTGTTAGGAGGGACATTGGGCTGCCAACAATACATTTGATGGCATAGGATGGTTTTAAATTAAGTATTTGCAAGAGCATAGAGTGCGCTCCAGTTTCTAGGTCTCCAGCTATCCCCCATAGCTCCTTTTATTCATACCTTCATCAGAAAACAGGAAGGGTTTTTTTTAGCAATATACAAGAAATAAATCAAGAAAAAAAAAGCTAAAGAAACCCCCAAGCCAAACCAAACCAAACCAAAAAAAGCAACCAACCAAAAAAAAAAACAAACCAAAAAACAAAAGGAACCTGAAAGTGTAATAATGGAAATATGTGGTGTAGCTTGCAAAGTTCAGTGAATTTGAAACATAGATGGAAATGTGCCTTCCCCTGCAAATAAAAAAGTATGATTAGATATTTCCATATAGACAGATGGTCACCTTCTCCTAAAAGGCAAATATGAGAGAGTTGTGAGATGAAACATGGCCATAGTATCCAACCTCTGGTAAAATTTTGAGCAGTAATGTAAACAATTTTATTGTTTAATTTTCTTTATTGGGTTGTTTTCTATGCATGGAGTGATTCCCTTCTCAGTCCTTAGTTTCATAATGATCCCTGTCTCAAGTTTTTATTTTCATCTCCTCTTGAATTATGTGCTTTGGGAAATGAAGTGATTTAGTTTTTCTCCCCCGTATTGTGAAGAAAAGTGTTCTTACCAAAAAATAGTGGAGCTTTACTTTTTAAACACTGGGGTCATACTGCTATTTTACACCAACACCAATAACACAGCTTGCAATGTTATTTGAAATCATTCTGCTGCGTTGCATTAATCTACTACCCATCGTAGACAATACATACAGAGTTCTGTAAGCTTTAAATAGAGCTAAATAAAAAAGCACCCCCAGGGACTGTATAACCCAAGTACACAGCAAGAGGAAAAAACCCCAAAGAGCAGACCACAGTAGTCAAGGTAATAATCAACAAACTCAGCACAGAGAACGTGGCTTATGGAAGTTGTAGAGCAAGAAAAGTTTTAAGAAGTAATCTGAATGTTGTTATTGAGGTGATTTTAAATTGCTACCTTCTGGTCACCTCCCATATATAAAAGTGTGACACAACTGACAGTGCGAGCCTATCAGCCTCTTGGTGGTGTTCAGAAAAATAGGTCAGTCAGCTGTGTCAGAATATGGGAAGTCTTGGAAGAGAAAAGAAGTAGCCAAGACTGGTTGTTTTGTAGCATACAGAAGCAGCAGCATGGATAGACTGCAAGATGAGATTCCAAACTGAAGGTCTAGAAAAACAGATTTTGCAGGTGTTCTCTGCATGGACAGGAGCAGATGGCAGAAAGGGTATGGCTATTTCTCTCTGAGCCAGGGAAGAGAGAGCTGCAGAAACAGAGGCATGGAAATGAAATCCTCTCACTCCAGTCCTGAGCTCACAGTTACAAATGCCTAGTTAGATTTTCACGGCTGTAAGTGCAGACTTCAGCTGTCTCAGTAATCTTTCATGGATTAAACCACTGTCACAAGAGGGACAATTAAGGCCAAGATGAGCTCACAATGCTGGGTTCACATTTTACTGTTAAATCAGAAACAAGTTGAGATTTTCTAATGAGATATCTTGGACTTTACTCTTTATCTTAAGGGATTCACAAAAAAAATATCCCTTGAAAAGTGTAAATTACGCACTATATCTACATTGTTATGCAAAACAAATTGCAAAGTTTATGCCAGCTTTCTGTGTTCCAGGATTTGTTTTCCTCAGAAGATATAAATTTTCATGAATTAAATTCTAGAGACAAGGTGAGTTTTGGGCTCCCCTAGAATGAGAGGAGTTATTTTCACATTGCACTTGCCCCAAAAAAGTTCACAACTGCTGTGCTGTAGGGCAGCACTTATGGTGGGAGGGGACAGAGCCCTCCCTCTGTCTGCTCAATGCTTTGGGAATGAAAATCGAAGAATTAAAGAAAATTTGATATTAAGTACAATTTCTGATTCAGTTCTTGTTTTCATGTTTTTATTTGGGTAATTTTGTCAGCTCCCACATGATGCGCATATTGCTTTCAACCACCAGCAGAGCCTTTCATTGCCGTGCAAAGAAGTTGGTGGTAAATTATAGAACTCTGACAATGTGCTTTTTTTCTTTATCCCAGTGGCATCAACCTACTTTACTACCTCTAAGTCAAAAATGCACCTCAGTTAAAACTGAATTTCATATTCATGCACACTGTTGGCAAAAAAAGCTGCTTTAATTTTTTTTATTATTATGCTCTTTTAAAGTCTTGTCTTTTAAACAAACACCTGTCTGAAAACCTGCATTGACCTAATATTTCCAGCTATGCATTTTTGAATTGACACATATCCTGTCTCAGATTATTGACCTGGATAAAGTATAAAACAGGTGTTAGAAGCTGACTTTACTTCATGACATCCCTACACCAAAATCTTGAATATATCCCATCATTGTCACATCAGTCTTAAAGGACTTAATATCAGTCTGTCCTCTAATGAATATTGGAGCACGTGTCAAATAAAAAGGCATATATGAAAGCTTGAATGCTAAACTCAATTTAGCTTCAACCACTAGTTACTTTGCATTGGCTTCCAAAGCACTTAAAATATTCAGAACATGGACAAAAAAAAATTCAGTAAAACTTGGTAGGAATTCAGTGAGAGAGGGAAATCCAGTACATATCTCTTCTAATTGATGCTCTCACAGATCAGGCATTCAAATATATATTTGGAATTTTCTAAATTTCTGGTAACCACTACTTTGAGACATGAGCTTGCATATATGAAATCATCAGAAGAAATGAAAAAGCCCTACACAATCTAGTACCACTTTCCTGAGCATATTTGATGTTTTCATTTTAAAAACATCAGTGCCTCTCAAGAATTTCTTTCTAATTAAATTAATAATTCTAAATTCTCTACTCAATGGCCTTATTGGCCTTATTAAGTATGGTTTGTCACTAAAAAAAAAAAGGATTTTGTAAACAAACTTGTGAAGAAAATTAAGGAAGGGAATGGTTTTGCAATCTCCCACACTGTTAATTAACTCTGGTTTTAATATTACAACAATGTCTTGAGGGGGGTCCGACAGAGTTTTGGAATTCTGTGTATTAAGCAGTTGACAGCTGTTCCCATTCCAGGTGCGTGAAAGACAGATAGCAGAGACCAATATTGGAAGGAAATGGAAGTATTGCTATCTCCTTTTAAATGCAATGGACTGGAGGAGGGAGGCTAAATGACTGGGCAAAGGTCAGAAGGGTGAACTTTAGTTAGAGTCAGAAATAGAAGCATGATGTCTGGACCATCAAGTTCCAAGGCCATTCCTGCTGTCTTATAACCCTGGTTGCAGCTAAGGTGCTTGTTTGTTACATGAAAAACCTCAAAAAGGGGGTTCAGATAAGCATTCATTCCCCTGAGAGCTTATCTTAGCCTAACTCAAACTCTCTGACTTCTCTGAACCTGCAAAGTGGATGTCTTGCAAGAACTTTTTAAAAAATATGTTTCTGTATTTTAAAATCCACTTGGAAGCAAACTGGAAAGCAAGCTAACAGGGATGAAAATTAAAGATAATGTGAAGTGAATAAACTGTATTTCAAATCCCAATATGATTTGATCTGTCAGATTTTGGGGAAAGTCATTGTGGTTTCATTTTTTTACTTCCCCCCCTCGCACTGGAAAGAAATTAATCACCTCCCCTCTTTGGTGAGCTGTTGCCCTCCTTGGCTTGGTCCAAGATCTTGATGGGAGGAAAGATTCTTTTACCCAGTAAAGTCTCAGTCTCAGGCCAGTGTGCACTAGGGATGGGATCCTACTGCAGCAAGAAGCAACCAGAGATCATGATTTGCTGAACCTGTTTTGTGCTGTTCCAGGCCAAAGTAAAACTCAAGTCCTGTTCATTGGTGGATTTAAACTTAGCTTTTCCATCTGGTCTCACAACACCCTCTCCCCTCTTGTTAGGCATCAGAAATGCCATCACGAGTTCTGGAGCACACTTGTAAGGCAGACTGAAGCTCTGGAGGGACAAGATAAAAAGTCACTTATGAGAGAGATGCACAGATGAGTTGGTGAATTTGTGTGGCAGCATGTGCTGGAAGAGCCTGTCCAATATGAGCCATTCATTTGCCAAAGCTCTTCATTTTCAGCTGAACTGCTTCTGGCAGGACTTTCCTAAGGGATGCATGATTGCACTGCATTCCTTCTCTCCCAGCCAAATTGCAGGAAGAGCAAAATATCACTCTCTGATTTTTGGGTGGCATTAGCTCAGTCCAGTTGTCTGGTCTTCCTCTTCCTCCTCAACCATTCTTCACCTTTTGCACTATGTTTAATGATAGCTAGTGGATTTGTGTTTTCCTGGATAGGGATGGGACTCTGAGGGTTTTTTTGTCTGCAAAACTCTCTTAGGGAAAGTGTCTTGGTCAGGTATGATTTCTAACCTTCCTGCACACTGCCTTTGGGGATATTGAATTGAGATGTGCTCTTAATGATTGTTTTGTCTTTGCAATCCTTACTGAGCACTGGCCTTAAAAGTAACCTTAAAATCCTTCCTTGCCTTTTCTGTTTTTTTGAATGCCAAGATCTCCTTTGGTTATCTCTGAATAATGGTTATTTACTTGACAGTTATATTCCCGGGTACAGACTCATGGGATGTTAAACGCTCTTTCTCTGTGGTCCAGCCCCCATGGTTTATTGTAACACAAGTACATTTAAATTAATAAAACCATAAATTCATGCCATGACACTGCATAAATATTGTTTATAGGTTGTGATAGACTGGACTGTTAATGGCTAATGACTCAAACAAATTGTCTATCTGTGGAGGCTCCAGGGTGCTTTGCTGAGGTCAGGTCTGCACCCTGAGGGGGAGGAGGAGGAGGTGATTTTTCAGGTTTGTGGTGGTCATTTGCTCAACACAGAGGGGGAGGCTGCAAGCCAGGCTTTGAGGCTGATAAGAGGCAGATCCTGCAAACTGGAATGTTTCTAATTTATTTTTCTTTTCCTTCCTTCCTTCCCTCCTTCCTTCCTTCCTTCCTTCCTTCCTTCCTTCCTTCCTTCCTTCCTTCCTTCCT
>JAHLSL010000017.1:5112467-5254232 GCA_025920805.1 Petroica traversi
CCTTCCTTCCTTCCTTCCTTCCTTCCTTCCTTCCTTCCTTCCTTCCTCCCTCCCTCCCTCCCTCCCTCCCTTTCTCCCCTTTTCTCTCTCTTTCCCTAATACATTTTAAGTGATATTTTTATGCTTTTCATATTGCATTGGTTATTATACATAATAATAACCAAAATGGTGACATACTTGTTTTCCATTGCAACCAAATCGTTCTATGTAAGGCTTACGCATATACGTATTTTAAAAACCCCACAAATCGTTCAGAGTCCTTTCACTCTAATCTGCCCCAAGGGAGATATTAACAAGAGCCTGAGTTACCCTCACCTTCAGGTGACTGTTTAAAGGGAAATACCACCCCTGTTGGCAATAATATAACTACTGTAGAACCTTTCTACCCTCCATCACCTTTCCATTTTTTATATGTAAAGAAAACACCATATTTTTGGTGTTTAAATAATATCCTTTGCCTCAGACAGGTGTTAGCCATTACACTATTAGCATATTTCATTCCTTTGATGTATCTTCTGGAGAGCAAGCAAGGTTATTTTGCTGCCACTTAAGCAGTCAAGGACTAGAGTGTGTCTTAAAAAAGAGATTTATTTTGCTTAATAAGTTGCTGTCAGGCAGATGCTTCCTGAATCAGTGAATAATCCCTTTGATTTTTTCATGACTGCAGTGAAAGCTGAAGCTCATCAGCCCTTAATAAATTGTAGACCCACAGAGATCTGCTCTACTAAAAAGTCTGCAAATTGGGTGTGAGCTTCCTAAGGGAGAGCTCTGCCCATGTTATCCTAATCCAAGAGAGAAGCTCCTTCCTCTGGCCTCTGATCTAACAGTTGGCAGATGACACAGAAAATTGGTCTTTGAAATCCCATGTCTTGGCAAGAACTATGAATCACATGTCTTGTATGAACTATGAAACTATTTTTATTACTGTTGAGGAGTTTATGATGTCTTTATCAGCAGTTACAATTGCTTATTAAGTGTTGCTTCAGCTTCTATTTAATTTTGGGGGGGATTTACATCTGAATAGAAAGAAGGCAGTATAATTACGTGAAAGAAAATTCCAGCTTAACAAATCACTGAAATACTATCATGGAACAGCATTCCTTAACAAATTACAACCTAGGAATGCTGCACAAAGTTTCATATTTAGATCATACTAGAAAAGTATTTTTGGGTTGCTCTTTGAATGCGTTTCAGGTATCTATCAAAACTCAAAAGTGGTCTTGAACATTCTTGTTTAGCTTCCTTAATGTACAGAGAAATACAATATCAAAGCAAGAAGGGGCTTTTTTGGGCAGGAAGTATGGTTACCAGCTGTTAAATCCACCTTACTCATTATTGCCAAAGACTTTGCTTGCTTTGTGTACCCTTCTTTGTACCCACGCCCACCCAATCTGCATCTTAATGTGACAGTGTGCAGGGAAAACATGGCATAGGGTCTGGGAATCATGTCCTTGAGAGTGGCTGGAGGAAATAGTTTCAGCCTGAGAAGGAAGTCACTGGGAGCTGGATGCAAAGAGAGCTCTGGTCCTCTACTGCCCATGCTAGACCCTGCTCTGAATCCATGGCTCTTATGGCCAAGTTTTCATCTCACTTCACACTTGTTCATCTCACAGCATCCCTGAGACAATGCTTTCCTTGGCTGTTTCCAGGCTCAAGCTGAAAACTGAAAGCAAAAGCAAACATATCCAGCACAGCTCTGTGCAAGTCAACCTTTGCCATTTCAATGGCAGTGGCAGTCCTGGGGATTCCCATGAGTCCCCTTCCTTACCTCTCTTCCTCTTGGTATCTCAATTGCCTGGGGGAAAAGCTGCATTTAATTTACCCATTTGTTTCACTCTAGTTCACCCAGCATCTCTCAGCAGCTCTCAGAGAGCTGTGCTGTATGTGTGGGGATAGGAGATCTGGTTTATTTACTGCCCCAAAAAATGGGACGACTCATCTCTGTGGTCTCTGTGGTCTCTTGGTGGCCAAGAGACCCTGCATGGCACAAGATGGATGTGGGGCAATAGGGAGCAGTAACTCTGCTCTCTTTCAGAAACTCTTGCTCAGAAGGATCAGACCCCAAGAGGAGTCTGAGTGGCCATATAAATCCATCAGGATTAGTGAAGAGATGAGTCTCATACTGTGAGCTGGAAACTGATGAAGGGGAATTTATTCTGCTGCTGTCACCACTAAGTGCCAAAAATAGCAATGGATGCTTGAACTGGTGAGAATAACTTTTTCCACAGAGAACGTAGGGCCCTGCTCCCTAGAAAAGTTGCTGTGTATTTCCAGTGTGTTTCTGTTCTGAGTTGCCAAGTTCTGCCATGTGGAAGAGTGGATGCTATGTCTTCCAGGCATGCTGTTGGGCATGGTGGCTTCAAGGGAATACGTGATTTGTCATCGTTAAGGAGTATAGAAAGCATTAAGGGGATTAAATACTATTATAATTTCCTTGCATTGATCACATTGCAAATTTTATTTTAGTACTTCTGGGCAAACAGGTCATAATATCTAAAGAAATTTAGAAAGTTGTAATAATTGCTCTTATGTTTTACATAAATTCTCAGAGCAGCATTAGCACATTGACATCTTAGTTTTGAGGTGATTTGGGAAATGTTATCAAATGAAGTCCTGGAGTAATGCAAAACCTGTTCTTGGATCCAGGGAATGATTGTGCCAATATCTGGATGAGAGCTTTTCCATAGAGGGCTTCTCTGGCTGGATTCTTTATTACAAAACCTATTGTGAAGCAGAAAAGAGTCTTGTGTTTTGATTCAACAAGGAGGACTAAATGCTTATTTGAATGTACATTTCCTAATGATGATCCCTGACTTTGGGTTAAAGCTCAGTCCCATGAAGGGGCAGAGAATCTCCTGATGCTATTAAAGAGTCTTAAGGAGTGTGAGCAGCCCCCTGAACTTATCCTTAGTGGAACAATGCCAGGTAGAGTCACAGCACAACTCTGTCTCAAATCACTTTTCTTCTTTCCAAGCCTTGTTTCCAAGATATCAAAGTGCAGCCACAGTAACTCAGCAAACTTAAGATGTCATCCTTCTAAACAAGTTCTGAAAAATAAATTATTAAATTAGCATAAATCTCAGAGCTAAAAAAAAGCTCCTCTGGGATTAAATACACTCAGCTGCTTAATCTGTTTGTAATCCAGTTTTCCCTGTGGTCTCTGGCAGTCAGAGTATAAAAAGGCATTCTTGAATTTAATTTTTTTTCTAGGACCCTCATACACAAAAGCATCTGGATACTTGGAACTTTTAAAAAAAAGGGAAAATGAACATAGCTCAGACATGGCAGTCCTTATTAAAAGCTAAAGGCTTTCCAGGGATGTATTTCTGGTTAATATAATATTGAAAAATCTTCAGAAGACAATAGATGTAGAGAATGAAGACAGTTTATGTGGCTCAACATCTCCTTGTAATATGCCCTTGCTTGAAGCAAGAGCAATAGTTTAAGTTACTGATTCCAACTAGTTTTCTTGGAAGTCAGAGTTCAATTTACATTTATGACTGCCTGAAGCTATTTTGAGGAATCCAAATAAAAGTATAGTTAGCCTTCAAAGCTGCCTCAGAAATGACACAGAAAATGTTAAGCATACTTGTGGCTTGCACTTGTGTCGTTTGTTATTATCAGACTTACATTGCCTCTGGTTTTGAAATCTCAGGGGAACATTTACTCTGCAAAGTGTGCCTTAAAATGTAAATGTGTTTTCTGAAATGCATTTTGTTATTGTTTCAGAAATACTTTTCATCTTTTTTTTTTGTTTCTCCTTTGTAAAAACAAAAAACCTACAGAAAACAAACTCATTCGTTGCTCTTAGAGTGACAGTTTAAGAAAGAAAGAAACCGCCCAATTAAGAAATCTTTTTATGTCTTTGGAGTTGAAGTGGTTGTCACAGTAGCTTTTGAGAAATGACAAATTTTGGAGGCCTTTAAGAGAGATGGATGGTTTGAAGTATGCTGTAAAACCAGCTCCCAGACTGAAATAGAGCCAGCTGGCAGGGACTGGTTGTGAGGGCCAAATCAGCAGCCACCAGCCCTGCACCTCCTTTTCAGGAGCACACGGAGCCCCAGTGGGCCTAGATCTCTAAAGGCAGTAGCCCCTGCCTGGTGTTTGTCATGCTACCATGGTACCAACCCGGGAAGTGCCTGCAGAATCCTCCCAGGACACAGGAGACTGAGAGGGTCTGACACTGGGAGCTTTGCCTTGCAGAAGTACTGTAGTGAAAATACCCACTAAGGTCACAGCAATATACATTGCTGATTCAATTTACTTGAAGACATTGAACTCTTAGGAGACCTAGGAGGGGTTGGCCAGTGCTTTGCTTTGGGACTGCCAGGGCATCCCTGTGCTATGAGAGTCCCTAAAAGACCAAAAGGTATTCAAGCTTTAACAAAAGATTGTGACAACCATGTACTGGAACAGTTATGAATGTGTGCCCTTATGTATTCTTGTTTCCAGTCAGGAATAAAAAAGGGAGAGCATTGGTGTCTGACCTTCCCCCATTCTCCAGCAGTTTCAGTGTATATTTGATTTAGTTGTAAATACCCCTTAACTCAGAGGTGTTAAAGGGGATGGAATTTGGATTTTCCTTATTTCTTTAAGATACAAAGATAAGAAAAATCCTGATTAAGAACATCCCTTTTGAGATTTTTTTTTTAGCCTGGAAAAATGCTCTTGTATGAATCAAGAAAGGCAATGAATTCACTGTAATCTCATGAGATATTAGTTTGCAATTTATAGGGTATTGTACAGCTCTCTGTATATTTTAGAGGCAAAGAAATCTGTGTCCTCAATCATTTATTCACAGTTTCCTCACTTGGACTGAATAAGCTCTCCATGAGACTGAGCTGGTAAACGGGTTGCTGAGATCTGAGCTTAAAAAAACCACACAAAACAAAGAAACCAACAAATAAGTCAAAACTGAGTTTTATTTTGTTTTTCTGTATGGTGGAGATGGAACAAATAGTGTTTGGCTTTGACACCAAGCACCAGATAGGAGGCAGGAAGTTTCACAGACAAAGCAAATGTACATAAAACTGCCTGAATTTAGACTTTCCCTCTGCCCATAAGGAGAGACCCCGGGATGGAGAGGCAGAGAGGCATGGAACTCAGCATAGTACCACAGTGCTGACTCTCCCCTTTTAAACCCATCTAAGTCCAATATCTTGTCCTCAAGGGGTATCAAACTCAGAAGTTTCAAAAATACTTTAATCACTAAACATGGCTAGTTATACCTCTCCATGGGATTTACAATGGACTGGGCTAGGAGATAATTTGCTTTCCATGTTAGTTTATCAGAGATATTTGAACGGTAGCTTTTGGAAAAGCAGAAGTCGAAGGAATAAACTTTTCCTGCCAGCTCTATCAGTTACAAGCTGCTGAAATGGAAGACAGTGACCATTTGGGACATCTCATTCTCAGTGTAGAAATTCTGATAGACTAAGCAATGGGACCCAGCAGTTTGAAAGCTGAGTAACAACCTCCCTGAAACTGAAATTTGTGGAAGTGCTTTACTTTCACTCCTGCCTCCCTCTGCATCAGCCTCCCCAAGCCACTACCAAGGATTCAAAGTGATCCCATTGTCACACTGACAAAATAAATGAACATCAGCCACTCTTTTCCATAATAACTATTTGACATTAAAGCAGTTGATAATTAAAGTAATCCTTGCTCCCTGGTGACACATGCAGTGTGACAAAACAGAGGTAACGTGGCAGCAGCAGAACCTGTCTCCTTTATTTACTTGCTGCTTCAGTGCCTTGTCCTGTCGAGTGACTGATCATCTTTTGAATTACCAGAGAGCAACTGAGTTAAATTAAAATGAATATTTGTGGTGAAAATGTTAACTTGAAAGCATCCTCTGTGATAGCCCATAAAATAAAATCAATATACTTTCAGATTCATCAGGTCCCTCCTGGGTCTGTGGTTGATTTTGCTGTGGTTTTCCAGAAAACAAAGGCTGCAGCTCAGCTGCTGGTGTGAGACTGGGAAATTCTAACCTGGGCAGTGCAGAGTTCCAATATCTTGCGTGGCACTGGCACAGAGTGGGTTACTTTGAAACCACCTCTACTCAATATCACCTTAGCAGCTTCAGACTTGGTACTTTTAAACAGAGAAGGCAGTTAAAAATGGAACAAAAATGTTGGTTTAAATTATCCAGGTCAGGCTGGGTAGATCTTAGCAGAGTTGTGCCTTCATTCGGATAATCTACTGGAGAACCATAGTCCCACAGCTCTCTGGAGGGAAGAAGATCCCCCTCCTGTTGGACCAGCTCTGCTTGATTTATGCCAGATAGTGGAACTTGTCTGCACTCATTTCAGACCTTGGAAAACCAGCATCCATCTGTCTTTTTGCATTCATTTTCCAAAACAAGAATGACATCTGTATCCTTTATGCTTTTTTACTGTCCCAGTAACATAAACATAGACTGCAGTTAAGAAATGCTCTTTATCCTGAATAAATGCAGTGTGAATCATGACAAAAGAATAGTTTGAGACAAAAGATAAAAAAGACTCTTTATTGATGACTGAAATTTTAGGCCAATAGCGGTGCTTAAAAAGACTTTGAAAGATGGAAATTGGGCACACACAGCATGATCAGCACTGTCCTTCCTGTAGAGAAGTCAGTCTAAGAAAGTACAAAGTCAAAGGACTCAGAAAAGAGTGGCAGTGGTATCAGAAGTGAGGACTGTGTTAAAATGAATCTTTACGATGGATACAAAGAAAGGTTGACCTTCAGAAAAAATACCCAAGTTGCCATCAAATGAAGGAGGAGGGAACAAAGCTCATTTTAACTTTAGCATAGTTTGGATGGGAGATTAAACTGAACAGATACAATCATTTGCATCTCATTGGTTTTCCACAAGATGGTGTGCCAGACAGGGCAAAAGCCTGTAAATGTAAACCTTCATCTCACTGTCTGCTCTGCCACAGTGCTTTTGTATGACTCTGGAAAGACTCTCATTCTCTACATGCTTCTGCCTTCTCCCTGTCTCCTGTGACAAAGGTAATCAATTCCTGAGGGTAGGAAAGAAAGATGTGGATATATGCTTCAAAGCTTCTGAAGAACTCAGACACAGTAATGTGTTCACTGCTGCTAAAATTCCTGTACTCATTTCTAAATGAACTAGCTGGAATTAAGGCAATGCTCATGTAAGCTGAGTGGAAAAGAGTTACTCACTCTAGATGTGCAGCTCCACAAAGACAAGAAGCTTAATTTCAAAGGCTAAGCTATGACCAGCTAATATGAATACCTGGGGAAAGAACAGCTACTATTGTTAAAGAGTCTCTTCCGTTGCTATGGAAACCTCTATGGCATGGAATGTCTTATATGTGAATTATATAGATGAAGAAATGCAGAAAAACATTTTGTTATACAAGACCAAAAGTGCATAGTATTTCTCTTTGTGCTTCTGGAAAACAGGAAATACATTTTAAGTGAAGCAAGAAGTTGTTTAAATATTTTGTTATCGGAACATTTGTTCTCAAGTGCTACCTCTTCTGAGTTTTGAGAAAAGATAATGCCATCTCTACTTGACTGCAAGCACTATCCCTTAATTCTCTCTCAGGGACCTTTTAAGGACCTTTAAAATACAAAATATTCACTCCCTCTGCTCAATATTTCTAAATTCTTTAAATGACCTGAGGAAAAATGCAATTCAAACCACCTCTGTGCTGGCAGGTGTTGGAACAGGAGCTCAGTCAGAGAATAACACACACAAGCTATTTTTAAATCTGCCTAAAATGGTCCCAGGGCAACTTCAAGTTCTGGGTCCATATGCTGATGAGCCTGGTGGCCACAGTGAGGAGGCAGCTCAAGCAAGCATAACCATCCAAAAAAAAGTTTAACTCCTCCAATTATTGCCCTAGTTAAAACCCTGCATGAAGGGTGAGGCAATCTGATGTCTCCCCAATTTCAGCCCCGATCCACACACGAAAGCAACTCCAGATTGCAAATGCTCAGACCAAACCCTCCTAAACTCAAATCTTCAAGGAGATATTTGTGGCAGTTAAAATGTCCAGGCTGTAATTCAACTAGAAACCATGAGGCTTCCTAGAAGACAACCTGACTATTTTCCTTTACAGAGATCTGCATTATGCCTTGTATTAGATATGCAGTGATTTGTAGCCTTCTGCCCACAGGTGACCTGCAGCACAGCTCAGGCTGTGCTTCAGTCCATTTTCCAGGTGTCAGTGTGTCTGAGCATTGCAGAAAGCAAGTGCTTTCTCAGAGTCATTAACATCTGAGTTAAAATTGCCTCCTCAGTATCAGCTGAGCTGTAATAGCAAACTGTGTATGCTTCAGCCATGAAATGGGTTAGCTGAAATCACCTACGGCTTTACTGTCAAGAGGTGAATTACACCCACAGGGTAATTCAAAAGTTTTGAATAAACCTTAAGTTTTAAAGCAAACATTGCACAAACCAAGAGATGCTCAACAGTGTCCTCCCAAGAAAAATTCCAAATTGTTAATGTATTTATTCTATCTTTAAACCACACCTCCCTTGATGCACTTCAGACTATGTTTACCTAGAGAGAAAAGAAAAATGTTGAGATGACAATCTAGCAAATTGTCTTGATTTTTAACATGGCCTCTGATTTTAAGAAGTCCAAATATAATTGGTCTGTACTAAACTTCTTTGCAATGCCGAATTACTGGATACCAAGATCCAAGAGATGGTAGTTGTGGCTGCTGGTGTGGTGTTTAACTTCGTGGGTTTTTTCAGGAAGCCCACTTTTTTCAAAGAGGTCAGGTTTATCTCTGAAATTCAGAGGCATCTCAGAGTGAAGAGACACCAGATAATGGAAGTTGGATAAACCAGGGAAGCATGCTTAGCTTTAGCTATCCATCTTCTGGCCTGGTCTGGGACCACTGCTGTTCATTCAGGGAAGCTTGTTTCAGACACTACTAACTCTCAGCATGTGCTTGACACCTTTTAAGACAACCCTGGTGATAATCACATTATCTGCATGCTTAACAGTGAGATCAAAGAAGTGTTCTTGGCTGAATTCCCATTTTTGCTGAGATCAGGGCAAGTTGCTCAAAACATGACTTGCAGGCATGAATGCAGCTCTCCCCTCTCTGCTCTCAAACATCCAAGCAGCTGTTTCTCACATATTTTTTGCTTTTTCAGTGTGGTGGAAATTCTTCTAAACCCCATGTTAATGTATTTCAAGCCGTGGTGGGTAGCTTGTGAGCTTTTCCATGTCCTTGGTTTTCTGGACTTTTTCTCTTGCTCCAATAAATTTTATTCTGGCCTTGCCATTTTCAAGATGTTTTATATATGATATAATTACCTAGGTAAGCATATGGCAAAAAGCATAGCTGATATGAATGTTTGTAAAAAGCAGGTCAATGCTTGATTTAAATCAGAACACACACGATTTGCCCTGAAACTATTAAAATTGCTTTTTTGTACACTCTCAACTAACTGACTATGGCTCCTATAAGTCTCATAATGCTTTTTGCATGTGTCTTCAATTTTTTTCAAGGTTTTGTTATGTTGTAAGATGGAAAGAAAGTTGGAGGCTTTTTCTTGCTTGAGTAAAGTAAATATTCTCCTGTCTTGTTCAGATATGGTGAAGCAGGGAAGTACATGGCCAGATTTTAATATTCTGAATGCTCAGGTAAAAATAGTTTTCTCAACTGAAACAACCACATTTCTGACAGTGTAGCAGATGCCTGCTGCAATCATTAGTGTGTTTCATGTTATGTGTCTCATCCTTGAGGAACACCTATGAACATGTCCCACTGACTAGATCCTAATTAACAGGGACCATAATTAGCCTACTTGGAAATGGTTATAATTGCTGTCCCTGAAGGGATTGGCCCCTCAGCTGAACTCTGGGCTATTCAACCAAGGATTTTGACATTAAGCAAATGCTCACACTTGGCAGCACTACTTTAGCTGGATTTAGGAAATCCATGATTTTAAACAGACAAATCATTATAATATTTGCAAGTATAGTCTACTCTAACAGCCTCTCATATTTCAGACATCATACCTGAAGCTCGTGAGAGAAAAACTTGGATTTTTTTAATTCCATCATCTCAGCAAAGAAAATACTAGAAAAGTTGCTAAAAAGAGAAGCCCTTTCACAGATCGAGGTGGTAGTTCCTTAAGTATTATTTGAGGACAATGCTGCAGGTTCAGCTGGAGTGCATTGTCTCTGGGGCCACCTGAAAGAGAAATTAGTTGATACTGTGGAACAGCAGGAGTGATTAGCATGGAGAGAAATAAATGGCAGAGGTGTTCATGGTAGATGGCTGAGAAGAATGAATCCTAATAGAATTTTATGTATAAAACTGGTTTTATTGTTTTACACCCAGCCTGACTGATGGCTGGAAGGAGAACAGGCTGCACTTCTGATCTTGCAAAAGACCAAGCTCACAAGAGCAAGAAGGCAATCCATTCTTGTTATCAAATTGCTTGATACTTTTTATAGCATAGTCAGTATTTAAAAAATCATTGCCTTTAGAAGACACTGAAATCACCCTTAATTTTATTATCTAGAGATCCAGGTAAAGGTACATGATGTTCAAAGACATTTTGGCTCTTTTGTTAATGTCACATTTCTTCTAGTTACTGCAAACAGAGATTGTAGTGATGCAGTTTATCTGTATTTAAATCCCCTTGAGCTGATAGCTTGATTGAAGGCTGAACTGTGATCTCTTTGTGCATGAAGAAAAGACACTCATTTATTTATATTAATGTCAAGCTTGCCTACTGCATTTTTTTCTTTGTCTTAATTGAATGTGTCTGCAGTACCAGAGGGGGCATGTTCTTAAATAAGAAGGACTAATTGGAAGAAGCTGTCAGGTTAACAGAGATTTAGTCAGATATCTTGCACTTCAGTAGAAAATTTTCCTCAGGATAATCTCAAGCCATTTCTGAGGGCATATAATGGATTCATGAGGAAGAGGATAGGAAGATTCCCTGTGTGAGGAATGTGTGAGGCTACTATGTCATTGCAATGGACCTTTTAATCTAGAATGGATAAAATACTAAATAGATGAGTTCCCCGTAGGTGAGGCTTTCACGGTTTCTTTTTCGTCTTATTTCAGATCCTCTTTGCTTTGCTCTTAGCCCCTCTGCACTCTAGACAGGGGAGCTGGTTCATTTCTTGTGTCCCCACTGAAGTAACAGAGGCACAACAAGCAGAGATGATACATTCTCTCACTGCTATGGCTGCAGAGCTGGGAAGGCTTGTTTCTACCATCAACTTACTGAAAGACTATCTAATGTTAGACTGAGTGTGTAAACACAGGGTTAGTATCTCAACTCTGAATGAAATCCCCAGAGAAGATAATGAACTGCTCCTAATGTTAATATGCTCTTATTTAAATTAAACTCAAATTGTTTTTTCCGCCAAAATGTGTCTTTAGTATGTTTTCCTAAAAGCCACATGGTTTGATCTTTTAGTAGTGGGCATCTAAACACTCTTCAAGCCTACCCTTGTAAAACTGGTGGCATTGGTGCGAACATTCAGTTTGAGAGGTGTCAGCTGTCCCTGGTCTCTGGTATGATCAGTTATTTACATATTTACATATCTGTTATATAGCACAGGAATCTCTTACTCTGGTGCCTGTGCAGTGCTGCCCCTGCTGGGCAATGCAGCTGTGGTACCCACTGGGAACAAATCTGCATTGTGTCTCAGGAATGGGAAAAAAAACCAGCACGGAGAGGCAGAGGAAGGCAGAAGTACTTGCTGCTGACCTTTGAACAGGACTCTCACTGGACCCATCAGCCACAGGCATCCCACTCAGAGCCTGAGATGCTGAGTAGCATCAGGAGCTGCAGGTGAGTGCTTGAGCTGCTCTCAGCAATGACCTGCCCTCACAAGGTACTTGTGTGCTGGTTTATATGGTGATACATTTTATTGTCATGTTTCTAAACAGGAAAATAGTTAAACTATTTTCAGCTTTCATTTTACAACAAGCTGCTCTTTATTTCGAGTGAGCTGCCCCCAAGCTCTCTGAATAAACAGGTGGACTGAGTGTGCAGTTTTCCGATGCTTTTACATAAATAATAGCTTTTGAGATAAAACTGTGTTAGTCAGATTTTCTGAAATGAGCAAAAGTTTTTTTTCCACTGAGCAGAGACTACCTGTTTGCAGTCACATTCCCAGCCCTAGCTGCAGCTACAGATCACCCAGCTGCACTGCTCTTTCTTTCTCAAAACAGATTGCATGAAAGCTCTCCTGCTCCCAAAGGCTATTTAGGCACTTCCAATGAAGAAAACTTCCCTGCAATATTTATACTTGGAGATCCATTCTCTGATTCTAATAGCATTTACAGTTAGCATGAAGGATGTAGTGCATTTACACTAAAACACTAGCAATATATTTTTTTTAAACTGCAAACAGATATTTTATACTTTACATAATTCCATCTGGAGAGTGTTCCAAATATAAATTCACATTCCAGAAATGTATTCATGTTTATTTGTCCATAGATCTCGAGGAAAACATAAGGAAAATGTCCAGAAAATCAACTCCAAGATTATTTTATGTAACACTGAGATATGTATCATTTATAGGTAAATTCAAAAGAAAACTGAAAAAGTTGGGAAAATACTTGTTTCAAATGGTTCTATCATACTGCTGCTTGCCATGGTAATCTCCCGGGACCTGATAAAGTTCATATGCTTACAGAAAGTATTCAGTGCTTTATGAAACCTCAGCCATGGTTTAGTATGGTTTAAGACTTTTTGTCTTCGTTTTGATTTGCAAATTTTCATGATTATATTGTACTGGGAATATACTGCTCCCATTAAATTACAGCGGAATGTACCATCAGCCTATTGGAAACGCCACTTTCCACCCACTGATTCTCTGAGTTAATTACTAGTATCATTGATTCCAGCTCTGCAAGTCACACCTGTTGGGCAAGATATGCAAGCAATTTGTCTTGAAATTAAATATAACCTTAAGCCATCTTTCTCCTCTATGTTTTTAGCATTATGGAATAGAAGAATTTACACACATTTAAAGTTTTACTCTGTTGTCAACTTGTAGCCTACTTCGATCATTTAACATCTGAAACATAAAACACTCATTATCATTTTAATTTCCAAAATCTTGGTACCTTAGCTTGTCGTGGGGCTTATTTTGCTCTCCTGCCGGCAACGGAGATGTCCATTCCGGCTTCTTCACTGGCCAGAAGCGACTGCCGAAAATGGCATTGTTAAATTTTGCCGCTTGGTGGCACCAAGAAATAACACAACCGCCCTTAAAAGCGACGCTGTAAAACCCGGCCAGTGCCGGGGATAACCGGGTCCGGTGGCCCTCAGAGAGGAAGGATCAGGAAGGGATTTCTGCCGGCAGAACTCCCCAAGCCCTTTTGCTTGCTGTAGATGCAGCTTTTCAGCCCGTGGCCGCTTCTGCGCTCGGGCGCGCACAGAGAGCGCCTTCGCTCCCCGCTGGCTCTGCCCCTAGATGTTCCGCGCACCTTTTACATTTGTTACTTAAGAATCAGCTCTACCTGCCTAGGAGGGTTTTTGCCGGTAGTAGAGAAGAAAAAAGTTGCAAGGCCTTAATTTCCAGTGCCTTTGTTCAGAGAGTTTCTCCTGGACAAGGAAATTTGCATGAATCTCCCCAGGAAGCCCTCCCCCCCCAATGTAAATATTATTGCCTGCTTGGTTAGAAGAAACACAGCAAAGCCATGTAAGGAATAAACTCACTCCAGAATGTGCATGTGCATGTGGGGATTTGTGTGTGTGTGAGTGTGTATAACTTCACTGACTTACCATCACTGCTAGTAGAGAAAATAAAAGAATTGGACCCAGAATTTATTCAGGTTCTTTCTCATCTTGGTTGATAATACCCAGTAAAGGTCAAGTGCCCCAGAAACTGATTTCTTTTGTGGTTATATTCCATCTCCCTCGTTCAACTCTTTGTTCAGATGAGAACTGAAAATTTGTTTTTCTCTTTCCCCCTGTGTAAAGTTTTTCTTGCTGGTGTTATTTATTCAGAACTTTTTACAAAGGCACAGAGGGATAGGAAAACGGGGAAGGGCTTTAAACTGAAAGAGGGTGGATTTAGATTCTGTATTAGGAAGGAATTCTTTGCTGTGATGGTGGTGAGGCACTAGAACAGGTTGCCCACAGAAATGGTGGATGCCCTATCCCTTAAAGTGTTTCAGGACAAGTTGGATGGGGCTTTTAGCAACCTGACCAAATGGAAGGTGTCCTGCCCATGGTGAGGGAGTTGGAACAAGGTGATCTTTAAGGTCCGTTCCAACATAAACAATTCTGTGATTCCATGATTCTGTGAACTGAGAGCTGATTTTCTGTCTGATCTTTCCTTCTGTCATTGCTCCTTGTTAGGCATGTTTGAGTCTGCACTGGTTTTAACTGAAATAAAATCCATTTTTTTTCATAGTAGCTGATATGGGGCTGTGGTTTGGATTGTGCTGAAAACAGTACTGAACACAGGGATGTTCAATCTATTGCTGAGCAATCTTTGCACAGAGCCAAAAACTTTTCTCCTTCTCAGCTCACCCCTCCAGCAAGCAGTTGTGAGGGGACCACCTATGACAGGCTGACCTCAAGTGGCCACGGTGATATTCCATACTGTATGGTGTCATGCTCAGTCTATAGAGCTGGGGAAAGAAGAAGGAAGGGAGGACATTCAGAGTGATGGTTTTTGTCTTCCCAAGTGGCTGTTCTGTGTGATGGAGCCCTGTTTGTCTGGAGATGGCTGAACACCTGCCTGCCCTTGGGAAGTGGTGAATGAATTACTTGTTTTGCTTTGCTTGCTTTGCATGGCTTTTGCTTTACCCATTAAACTGTCTTTATCTCAGCCTAGGAGTTTTCTCATTTTCACTCTTCTGATTCTCTCCCCCAGACCACCAGCGGGAAGTGAGCAACTGTGTTGTTCTTAGTTGTTGACTGAGGTTAAACCACAATGGAGTCCTATTAAAACTCCTATTAAAGAAAGTCAAATTGTATTAATTATTCCCAGCCTTCTCAACCGGGAGAAGTTTTCAGAGTGAAAAGACTCTTGGGACAGAAAGGAAACAGCCATCTGAAAAGCAGCACAGTTATTTAATTTCCCTGTATTTCTAGAATTACAGCTATGTCTACACTATTAAACAGTATGGTCAAATAGGATTACTTTTATAGAGAAAAGGAGCTGGTGCTGAGAGCTTGCTGTGCACTCCACATAGCTTTTTGGAGGGTGTTAGCTCAGGCTTGGGACTGCCCTGTGTAAGGACCACACCTCGCAGGTAGAATTGTCTGCCCTCCTGTAGAGCTCAGCAGTGTGAGCTGGAGGCTGGCATGTGAAGATCCCTGGGACATTTACCACAGATGTGGCCTCCCAAGCAGAACAAAACTGCTTCTGTTTCCTGAGACAGGAGCCAAACTCCCGGGCTGTAGGCGATGCGATGGAATTGTAAATTGCTGCTATCAGAATATGTTAGTGAGAATTATGAAATAGGCTGGCATGTGAGTATATTACTGAAAATAATTATTCTTCAACAGTGATTTAAACGTGGATAACTGGAAGTTATTACCAGCATCTGAGTGTCTTTCTGGCTTAACATCCAGGAGAATGCTGCCCATGTAGTGCATAGCAAATGCTGCTGGCAGTGACCCAGCCCATGCTAGGAAGATGACTTTTGTTTCAAATGTCCCAAGAAACTATTTGGAAATTAGAAGAGACAAACACAAGACTGTAGACTTGACAGACTCAAGGAAGGACAGGGGTAGCTGACACGGTGGTGGGTGAAAAAAGCTAAGGAAAGGCTGAGAAGCTGGAAACCATAGAAATCTAGGGGGTTTTGCCAACCTCAGGCTGAAAGCTGAGGGAGCTTCTACCCTGGTAGATAAACACATGGTCAGGAAAAACCGTGACTGCACAGAACTGCTTAAGCTTAAAATAGATGTGATCCAAAAGTAATTGAAACCTTTAAAAAAAGCCTTTTGGAGATTTAAGTTTACTGCATACTGCTGACACTATGGAAATTAACCAGCATATTGTAAAAATCACACTTTAAAAACAAAAGCCAGGCAAAAACATCCATTTAGATTATTCACTCAGCAAAATCAAAATTGCTGAAAGGTATTCCTGTACCACACTCATGTTGTAGCAGGTTGCCTTGCTCATAAACAAAAGCTAAGGCAATCACTTTGCCAAGCACCACGTCAATGGGACAAACTGTCTTTAATAGTCAAAAGCAGTGAAACAGCAGGAGGGCTCTCATTAAAATGACACATTCCTCTTTAAAGCAGACAGCCATTCAAGGCAATAGCTATTTGGCAGTATCTTTAAAAAAATAATTATACAACTTTCTAACATTTGATGTTTACTGAGCATGAAATTTCATCTAACTTGGGCCATGACTTTCTCCAGTGACTTGCTTCTTGTTTACATTTGATTTACATCTCATTTACATGGGAAATCAAATGTGTGAACTGCCTTTGTGTAAACTTCAAAACAGGCAGTTTTATGTGTTGGAAGGGTTCATGTTGCTGTGTGATCATACAAAAATAGCAAGTAGACCACCAGAAAAAGATGCTTGCTGTACAAACTTCATTTCTCCTTTTTGTTAATGGTGGTGGAAACTGTCTGCTAAAAATGAAAAGAATTGCTAAAGAATAGACTGCAAGGTTGCATTCACTCTGCTGTAACTCAGACCCATCATTAACCTCAAGGAGTATCAGCACCAAGGTATCATCACCAGAAAATAAGGGTAGTCACCCTTGCTCTATCACAGCTGTTTGAACAAGAGGTGGGAACAGGCACAGCCCATTTTTATAATGGCCATCAGAAATGATGGAGCAGTCTCCAGACAGAATTGTTACAGGAAACACATTAAGATAAGATACATTTTTCCCAGCTAACTGACAACCATGTAAAGGTTAATGCTAAAATCAACTCTCAGCAAATGCTATAGGTAATTGCTGAAAACGTTAATTACATCTCACATCTTTCTTTACAGAGCATCCAATTAACAGATGAAAGATTAGGAGCTTATCATCCTCATCCTGCTTATACCTGAAACTGTATCACAATGCCACTGTTCCAAGGTACTAGAATACTTCATACTACCTACTTTAGTATGAAAGGAATGGAAGGTGACAAGTCTGACAAAACTTTAAACTAGCCACTATTCCAAAGCAGAGATCATTAAGTCTGGCTTTCATGCTAGCAAATCTAGATGAAACCATAATAATGCAAAGATTTTTGTAGGGACAGAGAAGAATAATATAATAATTTCAAGAATTCACTGTGGAAATATGCTGCAACCTGTGTTCCAAATGTTCTTGAAGAGAGAGCAAATAGAGACACAATGACATTTTTTACTATGCAAAAATTAGAGTAGTCCCAACAGAAATTGATTGAAAGTGCCTCAGAAAAGTCATGCAATACTGAATGACTGGACAAAAAAAAACAAAACAAAACAAACAAAAACTTGAAATACAAAGTGATACAGATGGAAGGAGAAATGATACATTGTGATGACAGATTTCATTAGCTGTTATCTGTCAGTAAAGAGATCTTGTCATCATTGTAGAAGCTTCTGAAAGCATCAGATCATCGCTTAGCAGTAGCCAAAAGGACAAACACAGTCCAATTAATTGTTAGGAAGGGAGGCAGAAATAGAAAACACCTCAGTGTAAGTACAGAAATCTCAAGTATTTCTCATGTCTTCGGTGTTGTGCACATTTCTAGTTGCTTCCATTTCAGAGCAGATGGAGAAAAAGCAGAGAGAAGAGTATAATAGTGATTAGAGGCAAGGAATTTCTTCTGTGGGTGCCAAGATTTAACCTCTACATCTTAGAAAAGTTCTCTCAGACAGACTCAGAGACTTATTAAACTTATGGAGGATGTGATCAAGAATCTATGCACCTTTCATCACAGTATAAGGTTAAACAGATACTAAATGAAAGAGTTTGGAAGAAAATTTGAATAATAAAGGAAATATTTTTATACCTTGTTAGTGAATTACTGAACTAATTCATTGGCACAGAAGGTTTTGGAGACCAAGAGGGCTCAGAAAAGTGATTAGTCTAAGTGATGGAAGGAAGTTTGTCAAAGGCTGTTAAACTCAGCCATGAAACTGCTCCAGCTCTGAACAGGGGCTAGCAAGGGGCTAGAAGTGGATATGTTACCCTGCTGTCAGCCTGCTCTTGTCATTTCTCTAATCATATGCAGCTTCCTTTAGTATCCTGCCTTTGGCAACAGTCTATAGACAGACCCTTAACTGAAACAATATGATCACTCTCAGGGTTCTGAATCTGTATTTCAGACAAGAACATGCCAATTTTTTGCAGAACTGAGAGTATCTAATAATCCTAACCACTGAGGTAATTTCCACTCACTGGAGGGCAAGTAGCTGATACCAAAATTTGTGTTGGTGTTTCTCAGTAGATTTGGGTTTTTAAAATTTTGTTGGGTTCTTCTGAAAAATTGTATGCATGTAGCTAGTAAGACAAACAACCTTCTTTGTTTATATCTCCTATAATCACAAGCTGAGTTAAATAGGATGCCCTTCACTTAGGATTTTCAGTAATGAAAAGTACCCTGTTCTGTAATTATTTTCTTAGTCTTCAGGTATCTGACATTTCCAGTACTGGGGTCTTCAAAACTTTTTGCTGTTAAAACTTTGACGTTCCAGTTGAGAGTTACATATCTCTCTTATTGTGCCCGAGACAATCTTGCTGTTGCTTTAGAATGGGCTAAACCTGTTCAAATGTTTATTCTTTGTCACTTTTTGTAGGATATAATGTAACTAGTGTGCCTGCCGCTGAAGAGACAAGGCACTGATGATTTCAGCATTGAGTTTAAAATGCTTGGAGAAGAATCTGTTTTAGACAACTAGACAATTTAGAATTTGCCCCCCCATTTATGGAAGGGTTTCCCCCTCTAACAATAGAAAACATTCTTTATAAGTTATATTCCAGATTTTTAAATCAAACTATTTATCTGTGCCTTGTAATACGTTAAATCTGTTCTTTGAGTGTAATTGTTAGCATAAGACACATTTATCTGTGTATATGTGTGTGTCATACTGATTAATCATTACAACTGTCATCTAGACCTTTATCTCTGGGCATTGCCAAAACTAATGATTAAACTCCTTGATTTTTAGTGTTCAGTATGTCTGTGTTGGATAGGAACAAAACCCAAACCAGCAGTGCTAGAGTGCTGACCTTCTTATTGTTTTCAATTCACCTTGTGGCAGAATAGATTAAATTATTTAATCCAAATAATTTCAAATTATGCAAAAATGGGCAAAGGAGTTTGAAGCCTGGATTGCCCTTTTTCTTATGTCTTCCAGCTTTAATGGTTCCATGATTCTGTGATCTCCCTAGTCTCTGTAGATGAAGATACAAGAAAAAAAATCCAAAAAAAATAAAACCCAAACAACAAAGTCAAGATATTGATTTACTGTCAATCCCACTTTGGAAAAAAAAGTTCATTTTTACCTCTCCCCATCTCCTGTTTTCCCTTATCTTCACTTTGTTTACCATCTCCAGTGGTGCCTAAAAAGTGCATTTTCCACACAATAGTTGGTGTGTAGGCTACTCCCTGTTGCATACGTTGACAGAAGGAGACCAAAAATAAAAATACTGTATCCTATCAAAATATGAGGCCCTTTTGCAAAACAGACAAAATAGTTCAAAACTAGTCCTGTACCAAAATTCACGTCAGTGTGTCTAAACTAAAAATGAAAACCGTGGCATAAAATAATCTCTTTGTTCTTTTTGTAATGGACTTGATGAAAATAGTAGGCATTTGTCTTTACTTTCACTGTCCAGGAATATGAGAGAGACTATTTGTTTTTCCACAATATACTCCAGCAACTGAATCCTGTATTCTTATGCAAGCTACTTTCCTAAGGAGCTGATACGAATTTTGCCAAGCTATTGCTTTAAATTGAAATGATATGTGTGGGAGGACTGTGGAGTGACACCCTGAGGATATTTAGGCATGGCAGATACTTATTATGCAATCAGAAATATTTCCTAATGAAATGATATAAATTACAGATGGTTGTATTTCCTTCTATACCATCTAAAAATAAAACCCAAATAAATTTATCTTTAAAGTTAGTTTTTCATTCTTTGTCCTTTAGATGGGTCTGTGAAGTATTTGTTTCATAATTTGAAAATGTCTTTAGCTGTTTCTTCCCTTTTTATCTCCTGTTGGACACATCTATTTAATGCAAATTCTGGGAATGAGCCAAACATCAGGCTTTCAAACTTAAAAGAAATCCATGCTCAGCTAATCAGCATATCACTCTGAAAGGCCATGTGGAAGGAGACATTTTTGCCTCACATTAATTCTGGAATGTGCTTGAAAGCTGTTTTTTTTTCTGAATCTTATTGTTGAAATCAGTTGTTTTCCCAGAAGGTGACATTGTGACACGGGCAGAGAGGGAGCCTCACTGCAAAGAAAAGTTGGCATTCTGTTTTATAACAAATTATCTGCAGTGGGAAAGCATGACTTTATGTGATGCACAAGTTTCTATGTAAAACACTGTGGGGTTTCTTCCACTGAGCTTCACCAGAGGCTCCACTGACTCTACAGAAACAGGACAAGCCACCTCATGGACCAGTCTCTCAGGTGCCATCACTGGCTTGAGATGACAAAATTATATAATGCATGGGAAAAGGACCAGGATGGACTCGCCTGCTGTAGTACATATTCTTAGCTCTTGGCTCTGTGTGAGCTATAGGACAGGAAATTTAAGGATGACTTGCTGTTGCACACCCAGCCAGCGTGCTACAGGATCCTCTAGTGGCATGCAAGGCTACTTGGAGCAAAAGAATTGAAATATCAAACACACAGAACTCCACTGTTTCAAGTAGGATAAAGTAATGTTTACACTCATGAGAGCATTGTGGGTGCCAGGGGTTTATGTCATTTAATGCTGAGAAGCTCTTGTCTGAAGCTGAAGTTATACTGGTGCTTCAGTGCCTCTCAGGTAGAGAGTCTAAGACAAACACATGAGGTTTGAGAAAATGATGGTCATGTGAAATGGGATGAGATTTGATACCAAGGTGGCCAGAGTAGATGACACAATGGTTTCCTCTGGTTTCTTAGGTTCTGTGAAAATCTGCATTCTAATCTGCTTTTGCCTTGGCCATTTGTAACAGCATGTCAGCATCTAGCTGCTGAGGATTACTATGCCTTGTTGCAAAATATGGTTTGTTTCTTTTAACTTGCACAGATAACTAGATAACTGAAATAACTACTTGTTTCTTTCTGAAAGACTAAATTTAAAAATGCTGACAATGTCAGTGAGATTTTTATTTAAATTATTCATTATATAACTTAGAGAAATTGATCAAAGATATAAACTTTGATAATTTCAAAACAGGCTTATCCATGTAGACAGGCAGACAGTTTTGATAGCAAGGGATATAATGAAAGAGACAATTTTTTGTACATGTTTTCCTTCTTCTCAGAATTTCTCCTATTTTGCCTGCTTAAAGCTTAGCTTAGATGTACTATTCCTTCATATGAATCATTGGTAAATTTTGGGTAATCTGAAAGATCATGCTGTTTGTATTTGACACAATGAAGCTGTAGTGCTCCGTTGGCAGTGAAAATACCAGAACTAGGATTCTGGCAGTTCATCTCCTCACAGGGTTTCAAACAGGCTGGGAGGATTAGACTAAGTGAGAGCTTTGGTACTAAATGACCCAGTTTGCCTACAACAATGCACTGAGTTTCATTTGAAAGGAGGAATTCAATTTCAGGGCATTTCTGTTGAACTCTAAAGCTCCTTAGAGCTTGATTTATTTTTTTCTTCTGACCAATAGCTGTAATTTGTTGGCCTGAAGAGATACAGGAGGTAATACTTGTTTCAAATGGATCTCACTATAGAAACAAAACCAAGTACCCAATCTACTTCATGTTTCGGCTGAAGGTGGATATCTGAAGTAGCCAGAGTCAGTAGAGAATATTTAAAACACTCTGGATCTTCCTTTGGTTTTAACTGTTTTAATAACTAGATTTCATGAAAAGTGGAGATTTGAGTTAAAGATCTTTAGCTTTGCATAATTTTCAAATATCTTTATTGCATTCTGTTTAGAAAACACCACCCACGTATATTAGTGATGATGCTACCATCCTTTTTCTGAGAAGCATGCCAGGACATTATTTTAGTATAATACAGATGTTTAAGTTGAAGGGTTTTAATCTTACCTTAATTATTTAAGGGAAAAAAAAATATCATTGCGTCTTTCTAAAAGGGAACTGTTCACATGAAATGTTACAAGGGAAATTTACAGAACTAATGAAGTAGAAATACCATCACTAAATCTGCTTCAATATATTTACTAACAACTGCAGCTGGGGAATAGACTTTTTAGTTGCATAAAACACTATGAAAAATTTTTGGACAGAAGAGTTGCCTTAAAGTAGCTTGGAAGGTGAAATTAAAATTGATTGCCAAACAGAGCACTACCTTCCCTTTCTACAACTGGCAATATAGATACTTTCAGCAGATTCTGCTCTAGGATGTATTCACGAGAACTTAACTTGTATATCTTAGAGGGAAAATTGACATTTTTAAAGGAATTTAGGTCTTCATGTCCTGATGGCTGAGTAGTACAAGATAAATGATAAGATGTTTCCTTAGCTCCTTTGGCATTTCCTTAAATTGCAGGTAAAAGTAGAATGAAAATAGAAGGTGTATAATTAAACCTGATTTTATAGAGGATAATAAAAAAGAAAAAAAATTACAAAGAAGAGTGAGAAAAACATGGAATTTACTTCTCTGCATTAGTGTGAAAATAAAAACTTCTGGCAGAACTGTCCATTCCATACAAAAGCTTCCACTCAAATTCACGTTTGCAAAATCTCCGTGTCTCTTGCTCCAGTGCAATAGACCTTCGGCAGTATGTACCAGAAAGGAAAGAAACAGAATATCCTTGTACACCTTGGTATAACTTCACTGGGGATCAAAAGGAGTCTGAACTGAAAGTCTTGGTAATTAGGACCAACTGGTCAATGACAACATTGGGTTGGTGCCCAGCAGCAGCCTGGAAAGTTACTCAAGCATTAGGAGGTACTGGGAAAGAAATAGAGAATAAAGTAGAATTCTGTCATAGCACAAATCAATTGTTCTCTCACATAATGGGTAAAGTTTTCAGCTCTGGTCACCTCACCCCTGAAAAGATACAGAAGAACAAGATGGGTTTTGAAGAAAGGCCACAGGCAGAGTCAGAGGAAATAAACATTTTTCACGTGAGCAATATTTGAGTTGCCTGGGAAGAAGAGGAGTACAAATTTGAGGGTGACATGACAGAAGTGAAGTTAGGAGTGCCATGGGTAAGAATGGTAGAGGTAAATGGTTCCCTGTCTTTTCCAGTAGAATTGGGGAACATCATACAAATCCCAGCAAGAAGGAGATTCAAAACCAAAAAATAAAAAGTTTTTCATTCAACTGATTGCAACCCTGCTAAAGGATGTGTGGACAAGAAAGTTACAGGCTTCCTTAGGGAGGCTGGATTGCTGGTGACCAAAGAAACCTTGGAGCTGAGAGATTGAGGGATGGTTCACCAGCAGTGAAAATAATCCTCAGTGACCAGGAATAATCAATCATCCGCTGTGAGTATTACTGAAGTTGCACAATATTGCTAAAGACAAATAAATAAACAATTTGTTTAAATTTTCTATTATTTAGTTAATTTTACATCTAGAGAAAATGAGCCTGTAAAAGCCTCTGAGGTTGATGTGTCTATCACATATATTGACCTCTCAAAATCTAAGTAATGTAATCTATCCCCATAATCTGTTAGAACAGTAGTCCTTTATTATTAATTTTTACTTTGTCCTCCTGTGCTCATAAGATTATTTTTTCTTGGAAGCTGGTTCTCATAATTATGTTTGTTCTCCTTGTGTGGGGCAAGTGGATGTACTGAGAAAAAATCTGTGGAAATCATGGGTCTTGCCAATTATGAAAGAGATTACTGAACTGAAATTAAAACTCTTTGTGAAGTGGAAAAAAAAAAAAACAAACCTTATAATGAATAAATACTCTGGAGCAGAAAGAGCTGTGTCATATGTTGTACTAATTGAATACCAGTACAAGTTTCCTGACTGAAAACGTTCCACCGTACAGCTTTTGTCCAGCCTTGGCATAAACTTGGGGATATAAGATAAGCTGTGTAAAAGACTAGACCAGATTTTGTGATTCTGCCTGAATGATTAATACATTCTTTAGATTGATCACATTTCTTTTGATTACAGAACATTTGCTCTCTCATTCATCCCAAAAGTAAAAGAAATAAAAGGTAAAAGAAATAATAAAAAAAATAAATTAACATACCACATTACAATTAGATGTGAATCCAGCTTGAGACTTTTCCTTCTCATTTACAACCCCTCTTTCAATATCTGCTAGGAAAAATCATTTGGGTCCTATTTTTATAAATAAATTTCATACTTAATTGTCCTAATTACTTTGGCTTACTAAGAAAACTGATGAAAGTTTGCAGCTATGGGCTGTGTAACTAGTCTTATGTACCCAATTATACCACTCCTGAACTTCATTTTCTCTCTGTGGCTAGACCTAATAATAACTCAGGAAGATCACAAGCAAATTCAGTTCTTAAAATAAACTCAGTTTCCATGATAATCTTTTGGGTATATATTTTTTGGAAATGACTAATTTATTTTTTTCCTTTCGATTTCACAATGGTGGCATTCATGTTCCACATTTATCCAAGTATCATACCAAGCTGGTTTTGCTGGTTAAAAAGAAAATCTTAGGAGAGGTGTTTCATATAATACTTGGACATATTCTTACACTTAGAGTCAAAGGCCATGAGATGAAGCAACTGAAATGTAGAAGGGAGAAACTGAGGACAACTGGGGTTTAAATGAACATAGGAGCCCCTCACTTCCAGCTGTCCTGTGAGTGATGGGTGTGCTCTCCTTCACCGCCCATCTGTAGGCATTGTTTATTAGATGCCTGGCTATATTAATTTCAGGAGAATGCCTGATGAGCAATAGGCAAATCTTTTTTCCACTCAGGAAAGACCAAAATAATGGCATTCCTTGGATAAATATGCTACTTTTGTTCCATGAGTTAGCCCTGCAGGGTGGTGCAAAGCTCCACAGTCTCTTCATAAAGTTCTCTCATACTTCCCTCCTGTCATTTTCCTCCTGCCCCGTTGATGCTTTGAATTTGTAATTTAACTGTCATGAAATAAAAGACACAGTCAATAGGCTTTTATTACAGCAAGTTTTTTTTTTTTCATCAAATCACTGGGAGACTGTATGTCTTCAGTAGGAGAACAATTTGGTCTGCAAATACTTCCACTAAGAAGTCACCTTATCCTCTGGAGAACAGATCAAAAAGAAATAGATGTAGGGATCTGAACACTGAAAAGAAAAATCTTATCAGAATCTATAAATGATGGTATCTACTTCATTGCAGAAACCTGCACACAAAAACCTGAGGTCCAGCTGTTTGGCTCTGCATCAGCATTAGCTGGACATGGGGAATGTGTTCACCCCTGTGGCAATCCAAACCTCTCTGAATGTGCCTTTCTGACACCAAGTTGCCCCTGCTGCTTGTGGCAGGAACAGGGGAAAGAAGGAGGAGGAAGAGCAGTCCCCTCTGAAGCCCTCCAGCTCCCTCAAGCCAGCTGCAGCCAGCTGTTGAGCTCTAGCAGCCAAAATACAGTGCTTTGAGCTTGTTAGTGAAATCTGCTTCTTGAACAGCTGAGTTTCATTTTGTCCACAGCACTGTAACAAAATAGGCCATGCTGCCCCTTCTAGCGTCTTAAATCATCTGCAAGTTGGAAAATGAGGGCAGAGGTTGTGTTTTGGAAGGCATTTCTACAAAAAGGAATTTCATTGCAAGCTATCATTTCTTCTCTTTTAATCACCTTTATTTGAATTAGATTGTAGGCATTTCAGAGAAATAACCTGAAAGTTAACATTATAGGCATTCTTCATCTCTTGTTATTGTTTGTATTTTAGTACTAAAGGGTTGAAATATTTTACAAAAATGTATCTGATTATTTTATTTGAAAAATTAGTAAAATCTTGACAAAACACTGGTGCTCTGGGTTTGAGGAAATTATCTAAGAAAGTCCTCCTCTGAGAGATGCAACATGGGTCTCTCACATGCCTCCAAAGCCCACTGAATATCAAACAAACTCTTTTCCCTAGGATTTTACTTGGCCTTGCTTTCCTTTGGATTCAAGACAGGTTTTCCTCCTTCTGCTTTAATCCTGAAAACATCAGAAAAAGAGTTTTCTGTCTGATGTCATTGTATTTTTTATCAGCTCTTTCATTATGAGCTGCCCAAAACCAAGTGTCTGCTTTTATAAAGTGACAGGTAGATTGAAGAATGACAAGTTGACAGGTTGACAGAAGAATGACATACGTAATAAAAAATTTGGATAGCCAAATCTCTTAGTCTGAATGAAAGACAGCTGTACTGGAAAAGGCTCATCCTGGAATATAGACAGGAAAATTGAGAAGGAATAGACTTCAAGAAAATTGAGACGGAATAGACTTCAATCACAGATAGTAATTACATAGAAAATTGACCCCAGTTTGTTTTCTCAATAATAAAGGTAAATGAATGAGCTTCATGAAATGATTCAAGGAAACACCGAGTTATTTTGCTTTTTTTTTTGTAAATAAAAAAGGATATATCAACAAGATGCAACAAGAACTCCCAGAGAGAGATATATTATATTCTTTAAGAAAAGATGAGAGTTATAAAAATGAGATAGGATAATCAAAATGACAGACTAAAAATGCAAATTTTACAGCTGTGAAAACTCCTGTCCATCCCTATTCTTTTCCTATTAAGTCTCATCATTGTAAATTTAAACTGATCTTTCAAGAAGATGAGATAAAATTGGTGAGGGGCATGGAATAAAGCCCCATGCTGGTGACTTGCAGGACTTCTATCTGTACAACACCCATACAATGCAGTATGGACAATAGATCCCTCCAAGAAACCCCAAAAGAACAGTAAAAGTGAATACCCTATCTTGTAACAATTGTGTATGCTGGCCAAATATGAAAGAAAAAACCTTAATTGACAGATTCATGATTAAAGAGTGATAGCTGCCTCACAGCTACCCAAATGCTATTCCACAGTCTGATCTAGAGCCCTCTGGAAATAGTGAGTCGTTTTATTCATTTGAACAAGCCTTCGATCAAGCCTTGTATCTCAAGAGAAAAAGTATATACACTGTTAATACTAAAATCCCAGGAAGGCATCTAGGTGCTCATTACATAAGAAAAGGATGGGCAAACATTTCTGCACTTTACATTTCCAAATTGAAAACGGATAGGAAAAGCCAGTGGTGATCTTGGATATTTAGAGGAAAGTAAAAACTGGGTCTGACTAACACATTCTTATGTAACCATTACAGGCCATGGGAAAATTCAAAGATTTGCCATATATTCACTGCA
This sequence comes from Petroica traversi, assembly GCA_025920805.1. Classification (NCBI taxonomy): domain Eukaryota; kingdom Metazoa; phylum Chordata; class Aves; order Passeriformes; family Petroicidae; genus Petroica; species Petroica traversi. The sequence goes on from JAHLSL010000017.1 coordinate 5,139,869, forward strand.
GCAATCTGTTGTCAAGAGCTTTATGCAGTGAGAATGAGGCTTTCATGAAACTGAAGTTTATAGGTAAAAAAAAAAAGCTAGTTTCTTGTCACCTCAGATCCATCCTCACTGCACAGCACATTTTCTGTGACAGCTTGTAACACGGATCAGATAATATGCTGAATGTCATGGAAATGATTCAAAATGTCAAAACAAGGCATAATTATTAAAACAAATCACACCAAAGAGGAAAGTGTAATAGAGCACAAAATGAGCATACCTATGAGGAGTTATTTTGGTCTGCAATTTTTTTGAGAACAACATCAAAATGGTAGTACCTTAGACTGTAGGTGTCTTTTATAGCTCTAGCTTCTGATTTTAACTTTGCAATGTCTGTGAGCACAGACATTAAAAATGTTTTGGAAGAAGCAGTTTCAGGCATTTCCTCACCTATACTTCAGGCTGGTTTTGAGTTGCACATATTTTTCTGTAGAGGACTGGCCTTCAAGGTTTAAGTGGGCACATGGCCAAAGGTTTCAATTTAGCTGATAACACATGCAGCTAGTCCAGAAGGAGCCATGCATAGCTAAAATGCGGTGCACAGTGTTAGGCTAAGTGGAGTTTATAGCCCATCTAGTCAAGAATTTTTCTTAGGGGATAACACAAAGAAATGTTTATCTCAGAAGCACTTAAAAATTAAAATATGGCCCCCATATACCATACATGATATAAAAGAAATGCCTTCTTGTCTTTAATAATCCTGTGAGAATTGCAGAGGCAAAGTAGAAGAGTTTCAGGTCAGCAAAATACTCATTGCTGTTTTCATGGCTCTACAATAATGGTGGACAAATAATTTACAACATTTATTCTTGTCTGGTACTGGAATATCAGTGACAGGATCATGATTTCCTTCAAATATATCCACAGCTGTATGCATGCAGGCTACTGTGCCACGTCATGTACCAGAGAACCTGTCACAGGCACAGTACCACTGGTCACCAACGACAGAGAACACTGTGGGCCCCATCACTGTTGGTGTCACCCTTCTCTGTGACAAGAGGTGTCAAGAACTCCAGTGTTTGAAAATTCACCTTGGAGCAATCTCAATATTTACACTACCCTAGATGGATTTCTTCTGTGGTGAAGTTTTAACCAGAATTATGGGGCATCAAACTCAGATCAGTACATTTAGGCTAAGAACTGTCATGTCATCATCAAGCCCATGATCCTATGACAACACTTTCCATAACATCTACTGGTGACTCCTTAACCCACTATAGTCATTGTCGCATCTCAGTCTTCTTTTGTAGTAGAACCATGCAACACTGTATATTACTTCCAATCTAAATATTTGTTTATAGACTATACTGACCTCAATGGTTTTATTCCAGCTTTATTTGGATTCTTACTGTGCCTGGTGAAGTTCTCTTTCTTATGGCTCTGATAAGACTGCACAGTTGGGTCACCAGCTTGGCAAATTTCCATGGGAGCAATGGACAAGGATCAGAACTCCAGAGAGACCAGGAGCCTCCTTGAGTTACACTTCAGTATGGCTTCACTGGCTGAGCACATGATATTGCTGTAGGTCTCTTGTGTGCAAAGGCAAAAAAGCTCTTCCAGTCTAAACAAGTGCAAAGAGTCTGTGGTTGTAGCCATTTAAGTAACTCATTTAATGAGACAAATGTGTGTAGTAATACATAAGGTGTGCTTGCCTCCATTTAAATCTACATTCCCCAGCTCAGAACAGCCAGCATGGAAAAGCAGCAACCAGCAGAGTATTCCCCAGCACGGAAGCTGGAGTGCTGGTAGACTGGCAAAATATCAAATGGGGCCAAGAACTGACATCTGCTGAGTGAAGATAGTTTTTGTCAGTTAATGTAAGGGCATGTTCTTTGTATTAGTGAGTTCATACTGATTTATAGCTATTCTATCTGGTCTGCATCTGCAGTTGTCCTATATTTTACATATTTGATGGAAGAATGAACTGACCTCATTCAGGCAGGAGATCTGTGTCTCATATATATGCCAAGAAACAAAGATGTCAAACATTTACTTAAGCCTTCAAATATTACAAAATAAAATGAAAAGTACGCTTGAGCAGTTTGCAGCAGAATGGTAATGTTCTTCAAGAGCCTTATGCTCACTGAACCCCAGGAAATAGTGCCTGGTAATCTAATATTGATTTTTGATTCTTCATCATACTTAGTGAAGCCTCTCCAAACTAGACACCAGCTATTCTAACAAAGACTGAGCCAAGGAATGGGAGGAGAGTAATATCTACACTCAGCCTATTCCCTTGACCATACCAATGATCCATTTTTGAATTCTCTTTGCTTCTAGACACTTGTATCACAGCTGGTGTTGCAGACTCGAGAAAAGCTCTTTAGAGATATGACATCATTTAAACTCAGCATTTAGTACAAAAACATTTTCTTTGGTTATTATGTCACTCCTTTTTAGGTTAATTTATACATATAGGAAAATAGGAAGAAAATGCTGTCATGTGAAATGAGGTGAAATGGCTTTTGGGATGCCACCATGTGCCAGGGGTACTTTTCCTGAGCTCCTTGTTGGTGCTTCCTTACTGCAGACTTACCACTTCCCACCCCTAAGCATGCACACATGTCAGAGGGAGCTGGGGAATCCTCTCCTCATTGTTCCCTTTGGCACATGGTACCTGTCAGGGATCTCTGGCAGAGCAGGAGAACACCAAACTGTCCTTGTAGCCATCCCCTATATGGAAAAAGGCATGAAAATTATATTATGGATAGATTATAGCGGTGAAGTTTTTCTGTTTTTTCTTTTTAAAGCTGCTAAAAAAAAAATAAAATCAAAGCAGCCTGCTTTCCTCAGCAAGGAATGCAATTTAACAGGATGTTTCTGGCTCCCAGATAACCTACAGAGACAGAACGGTCTGCAGCAATGGGAAAGGAAAAAAGTGTGAAAGTCTTTTAGAAGAAAATTCCATCAAGACCCACGCTTTATAATCTCCAAAACAATAAAGTGGTTGTAAAGAAAATGCCATCATTTATTCATTACTTATTCTTTCCTGCAAAGTGACTCTCTGTAACTAATAAAATTAACTGTATACATAAAGATAATGGTGGCTATTAAAAAGTCCTTAATGATAACTACTATAAATTAAGAAGGGCACAAACACTTATCAGGTAATAAGTGCAGCTGCATTACTGGACTTTCCATTCCTCATTTTTCTGAGGGCTTAAAAAAGGTGTGACTGTGCTGTCACTGGGAAAAAAAAATTACCAGATGAAAATTATTGCTAAAATCCAGTGGTAAAAATATAGGTAAAAATACCACATGGCAAGCAGAGGAGACCCCACCAATGACCTTTGGTGCTCAGGGAAGTGTTGGGCTGTTCAGCAGGACAGGAGGGATGCTCTTTGCCTCATAGTACTTTTCTCCTCTCTCTAACTGGAGATGCTTCAGCTACTATTTCCCACGCCTAATAACCTTTTTTCCAAAGACATTTTAATCTAAGAAAAAGGTTTTTCATCCAAGTTTTAAAAATACATAAAGTTCTTCATATCTGGTTTTACATCTCCTCTCCTACTCTCTTCATACTGCCCCTGGCACTGATGCTGCCTTCTGTCTGTGCTGTGTATGGGTACTGCTGTAATCCTGTTTCCTCTGCCAAGGCTTCTCTGCCACTTTCATTTTCAAATCACAATTTATTTCATCACAGATAAGAACTAGAATCCAAAGTTAATCCCAAATGTGGACTCTTTTAAATGTCTTAAAGTGTTCATTTTGAGTAAAGACACTGCTGACAATATCTCTTGGACTATATGGTACTCATTATTTGATTTTTGAGATGGTAGTCTCCGGCTGAGAATTAAAGCCCTGAGAAAAACAGGAGGTAGAAGACACACTCAAGGCTTGCAAAGATGACTGTGCAATGCCCTATTGCCAAGGGATTTTATAAACTCCCATTTAACAGAAATTTACCTGAGTCTTTGACTTGGTGGATGCACTCAATGTTTTCATGTGTTCTTCCTAGAATCTCATATTCTCATGTTGAAGCTCACAGGCAAGTGAATATTGATAAAATAGGAATAAATCTTAGAATAAATGAATTTTAGAAGAAACATAGTATTGGGAGTTGAGAGAGTCACAGTTCTGCAACATATTTCATAAGAAGCTGTTAAATTTCTTTTTGCCACAACTACATTGCATTCTTTAGCAATAATAAACAATTTACAGATTGTATATATAGACATGCAGGGGCTATTTTTGTATTTTTTTCTTTTTTGCATCCTTAATTCTTAAGTTATTTTCTGAAGAATTTATTAGTATTCTATTAGTAGTAAGAAAAACTTTTGAAGACCACTAGCACAAAAGATAATTCCATCTATTTTTTGAACCTTCCATCACTCTTACAGTGCCTCTTTCTTTGGACACATTTCTTTTTCTATGCCTCTTTCATTAGTTCTCTCATTTTATCTGTCAGAAATCTCAAGAATCAGAATTGTCTTCTAAATTCTATCTGAAATTATCTGGTAGACACATTATAAGTCAGCATACTTCACCTTTTCTTTGCTTTCCACTTTTTTTCCCACCTTAGATGAAAAATTGCTCAATGAAATGAAGTTTATGAGATTTTAAATCTCTGAAGAAATGCCTGAGGAAAGAAAAAAAAAATGAAACTTTCTAGAAAATTATTTTAGTCTGTTGTGAAATATCTCAGGAAAAGAGGAATTCCCTACATGAATTCTCCAAGTAAAATACTTACTGGTCTGAAAGCTGTCCAGGTGAGTTTGCAGCCTGGGATTTATGACTACTGAGTGAAGGTTGAAGGCAGCTGCATTCACTGCAATGCTTTTCTGAAATCTCTGTTGGCCTGGGATCATGCTGGAGACCTCCACAGGAAATAGACAAAGGGAAGTTATTTCATCCCACTTTTCAGGCCCAAGGAGATTTTCACAGAGGTGTTGCTTTTGAGGAGGTATTTTTCATGCAGGTTCTGCTCCCACAGGGGAAGTCCACCTGTGCCTGCAGGTGGACTTGTATAACTTGGAGCAGGGCTCACAGCAGGAAGATTCCCATGCCAGCCATGATGGTACCAGGCTGCTGACTGAATGGATGGGGAAAAAAAGGCCTCCATTAAGACCCCTGAGCCAACAGGGATTGTTTGTGCATCCTGAAGTCCAGTGGCAGAAAAAACCCCTCCCATTTCAATGAGACATCTGTCAGTGCACACTTGAAGGGAGCTCTACAGAGCAATTTGGTTCACAGAGAAGTAACTTCCCGCAGTGGCAACAAGGAAACTCAGTTCCCTGTGCCCTGGGAGTGTGCAATGCCTCAAAGCAGTATTTGTAATTTCTTAAGACATGTTGGTGTATAGAACTTCAACAAAATAAAAACAAATCCCACACAAGTGACTGTCCTTTATCATCAATCACAGTGAAATCATAGATTCATAGAATTGTTTAGGGTGGAAATTACTGCCAAGATCACTGAGTCCAACTGTTAGCACTGAACCTTGTCTTTTAGCATTTCATCTATGCAGCAGTGTACAGATTAAGTTCCAGTTTGGTTTAGGCCCTTATAATTTTATGAAGAACCTTATGACATCCTTGCACTTCTTCTGAATTGCCTGCCCACTTTTTCAAAGGTCATAAAGTCTCTTTATTTCTCCCATCTTATAGAGTACTCTGTCCTGCTCTTATCACTGAACCCAGATCCTTAATTTACTGTAATGATATAAGAGTTGCACTGTTGCCACTTTAGCCAAAGGTTTATTGTTCTAAAATCTGCAATTGTGCCAAATCTCCTAAGAAGGAGATTGCTTAAACAGAATCTGTAAAGGTTTAATATGTAAAAAATGAGGATTTAAAAAAACAAACCAAAACAAAAACCAAAACAAACCAAAAACAAACTAAAAACAACAAAAAAAAAACCAAAACCAAAACCAAAACCAAAACCAAAACAAAACAAAAAAAAACAGGGGAAAAAATTAAAACTTCCTTTGTTTAGCAAATTATTTTCCTGGGCAAATACCAAACTTTGTTGGGCAACCTAGACTGAAGCTTAGGGTTCACACACGGTGAAGCATCAGTTGTGGTGGAATAGATACCATCTCTGTTAAAGTGGAATCTATGCTACATCTTAATTAATCCTTCATCACTCTCAGGTTGCTGCCCTTAGATGGAAACCAATTCCCAGGCACTGCCTTAGCTGAGTATGTGAGCTCCAGTTACATGAACAATCTTTACTGTTCAATATGGCTGGAACATGAGCCTTGGTGAGTATTATTAACTCCTATATCCTAACAGAAACAAGCAGCTAGTTTGTCACCCCAAGACACTGAGCAACTCTTTTAGATGTGGGAACTGACAAAGCATTTTAAATGGACCCCAGCTTCTTCCATTTATTAAAACCTACATCATGTCTGTGGTGATGACCTAAAACACTCAGAAATGGCAGTATTCTTCCTTGAGCTAACGCCAGTCTCATCTATCACAGTAGCTTTTCATAAAACAACAGAATAAAATTAAAGAACAAATCCCTTGTACTGTTCATATAAATTAATTGCATTCAGGAACGCTGTGTACCACCAGAAATCAGTAAACTGGTTTCATTAATGGTCAGGCTTAGACACAGCTTTCTGCCTTTTGTGATTTGCAGCAGCTTCACTAAAGAACGATTACACTTATCAAACAGAGCAGACAGAGAGAAAGAACAGCATAAAATATGGAAAATTCATGTTCTTTGAAATCAGGACTCATTCTTCAATTTTAGGGACTGATTTGGACATAACTGCTACAAGGACGATGTAAGCAGAGGCTGGAAATCAACACAAATGCAGAGTGCCCATAACTTATGTTTCATCCCCTAAGCCCTACAAGTGCCCAGAGCTTCAGACTGCTGCCCAGAAGTGCCTCTGAAGATGGAAATTCCTTTATTTTTAGCCAACAAGAATGATAGCTACACCAGATATTTCATTTATCAAAGGCTTGTGGCTAGCAGAAAGCAAAGGGTGATCCTGTATGGCCATTTCTGGCCTGGAATGCAGCTGGTAGCACAGAGCACCAGGATCTACAGCCTGGTGTGCCCTGCACATGGGGCAAACTGGGGAGAGGGAGTAGCACCAGTGCCACCAGCTCAGCCTCCCTGCCCTGCTGGAGGGCAAACACCAACCTTCTTGCTGGCCCCTTTGATATAACTTGCTTCTGGTGATAGGAAACCTAATATATTAACCTTGCAAAATGGAATGGGAGGTGTTTAAGCATCATATTTCAGGGTTTTTTTTCTAGCACATAAGATCATTAGGCAATGCACCTTAATAGATCATTGAAGAGAGGCATAAAAATTATACCACATTAAAAGATTTATGTCAATGAGCATTTCTGGGTTTTGTGATGAAGCTTATTATATTTTTGGCATAGATCTGATAATGAAACTATTTTTAAGCTTACTTATCAACCAGAAAAAACAATGTTTTTCAAAGCTTGATTTAACATTTTTTTCCAGATGAAACCCAGTCAGTTAACAATAACTATTCCTTATTTTGCATCTTAATGGTGTTTGTTTATTTTTTTAATTAAATAGTCTATTAAGCTGAAAACTGAACAAATTTTGTGGGTCAGATGATGAACCATTTGCAGGTGATTACTTGCTCAAGGCTTGTTTTGAATCCCACTGAAGTTAAAAGAATGCTTTTCAATTACTTCAGTGGGTTTGGGACTAGGCAGATAGATTGAGTGGAGCAGATGAGAGAACTCCATGTAAGGAGCGAGCATCTTGCACAAGAAGGGATTTGACTGTGTCATCCAACAAATAGATAGAGCCATAATAGTTATTAATGTTGTAAATGTTATGGAATTAAAACTCAGCTGACATTAATTTGACAAGCTATTTTTTAACAAAAGAAATGTCAGTACGGTTAGCTCTAGAGAACAGCAGTTTATCAATGTCCACACTTGTACTCAAGGTCACTGGACTGCTTTTGTATAATTAAGACTCCATAAAGAGCTCATATTTTAAATGTCTATATGTACACATACATACTGAAATATTTATATATAACTTCCCTTCAATTACCACACTACCCTTCAATTACCTCAATCAGCAATAGAAATTTATTATAGTTATGGCTTCTCATACTCCTTTGTCAGATGTTGTCATGTGGGTATTGTCCTCTCTGCCTTTTAGGGCAAAGTGCCTTTTATTTATACAGGAATATGAAATCAATTGCAGTCTGTGAATTAAAATATTACTCACTTGGGAGAAAATGACCTTCTTATAAAGACTGATGGAACAACCACCACAAACTTAGAGAAATTGTGTTTACCATTTTCTAAATGATAACATCTTGAACCAATTTTGATCTTTCAGTATTCCTCATCTACCTCCAACTCATTTGTAGCAGACCAAAGAAAACAAACACAAACAGAGATAGATGTTTAATTGTTTGATGCTGTCATTATTCTCTTGTATTTTCCTGTCTTTTAAACTTGTACACATTTATGATATGACTCCCTACTGAGTAATATAAATAACTACCTTTTTAATGATTATTTACAATAATAAGCAGGGGAGCTTGCCTCCCCCCCCCCCCCCCCCCCCCTTGTTATTTTGGAAGCACTTTAAAGTCCTATTAAAGATCAGTATCTTTTTGTACCAAAATCTCTCCTTGCAACATATAAACAGTTTCTCTTCCTGATAATTCCCATTTGAAATACACACTGTGGAGGTTGCAAGCATGTGGTCATCAAAACAAGAGGTAAGGAGAATAACCTGTAATCAAGCATTCACTGGTTATTTGTAAACGGCTTCTTAAAGGCTAAAAAGCATATAACCCTGAGAGCTTCCACAGGAAATTATGTTCTTCTAACTCCACAAATTATTCCTGGTATAGAGTATATGGACTCTTACACTGAGAATAAGTCTGAAGTCATCTTTCTTCACAAAACCTGCTGTTCAGAACCAACAAAACCACAGTATATTAAAATGCCTAGAAAATAGCCTAGGATCCTTCCTTAGAGAAAAATCAGTTAAGATGTCAGGCAGGTTCATAAGCCATAAAAAATATTTGCCATCAGTAGAAAACCCGCAAGGTATTCTTAAGTCATTTTTGTTGGTTAAATTTAGTGGTCAGCTAAACAACACAGAGCCCCCAGATCACATCCCCCCTTCCTCAGTGAAAAAAAAGCAAGAAAACTCGGGGGCCAAGATAAAACAAACAAAAGTTTAACAAGGGAAGAATAAGTGGAAGAAGAGAGAAAAAATCCAAAACAAGTGATGCAGGGAGACCCTGTGGGCAGATTGATGCTCAGCCAGCTCCCAAAGAAAAGGTGAGTAACACTACTAAAACCTCCTTTTTGCCTTCTATTATTGCTGTGCAATGGTCAGTTCACCCTGGTTATTTTGGGTCACCTCTTGCTCCATTGCACACTCCTAATCTATTGCCTGGGGGGCAGTGAGAGAGGGACTTAATGCTGTGAAAAAACTGCTTAGCAAAAGCCACAGCATTTATGTATTACCATTACTGTCTTGGTAAAAAAAATCTAAAGTGCAGTGCCGTATGAGCTATTATGAAGAAAATTAGTTATCTCCTAACCAGGCCCAAAAAATTAATTACTTCCTAATTTCCACCCTCAAATCTAGTCTTAGCATATGTTGTACATTTCTCCTAAAGGGATCTAAAATATTCTTGCTTTTACAGATTTTGCCTGGAAGTTCCAGTTTTTCGGACAGCATCATACAGAAGACAAGAATATAGCTTTCCTCATGGCACCTCTTCTCTTTCTGGGGAAAAATTATTCCCTTTATTGAAGTGCCTTTTTTTTTAAGGGGAGCTGAAGTTATTTCTCACACTGCAACAGCCAGCAGATTAATTGTACTGCCTCTCTGGGACCGCTGTTTCACATTTTAATATCTTTCTCTGGGCGTGTTATGGACTTCAGGAGAATGGGGGATTCTCATATCCTTCCAGATACTCCAGATATAAAAACTGTCATCTCCTGGGAGGCAGTGCCTGACCTCCCTGCCAGCTGAATTGGAGGGCACACCTCCCCCTGACGTGCCTGAGCAGGATGGGATCCTCAAGAGCCAACACAGCCTTATAGTTGTCATCCCACAAGACAGAAAACTTTCTAAAGGTCAGTGAAGGTTTTTGAGACTTACATTTTGCACAAAGCCATGTCACATCAGATCCCCGTTGCTAGGGAAGTTACACCACACTGTGCATGGAGCCTACAACTGCTGGAAATTTCTTTCAGCTCAATGTGATTCACAGGCATGAGGACTAATAAGAACATACTGTATTATTAAAAATATCAGCTTGACAGGGCTCAGCAAGTGCCTGTAGCAAGTGTACCTTGGAAACAGGGGAAAAGCCTGACACCATTAACTCTCTGCATCTGAACCTTCTTTCTTATCTGTGGAGAGAGGCAGAGAAATTACATGAGGTTGAGATTTTAATGAGAAGAAGTAGAAGACTAATGAAATGTTAATGAGAGTGACATAACCCAGTATGTCACTGCAGGCTCTCAGTCCTCCCAAGCCTGGTAAACAAAATAGCAACTACTAATTTGCTTGAAGTGGATTCATAATTTAACAATGGAAGTTAGAAAGCACTGAAAATACCCCATGCATTTAGCAGATGGCCAGGTGGTTTCTGCATGATTTCTACCCAGGTAATAGCTTTGTTAAGAAGAAGACCTGATAGAAAACTGGGGATGGTTCATGTGTTTTCATTGTAAGAACCAGTTTTGAAAAGGGAGGTTCCTCTAAGAGCTGGTACTGGGGAATGTGAGCTGGCTGCAAGACAAGGGCTTTTGCTTCATGTCTGTCCAGCTCATCTCCTTTCTTAAAGCCCAGCACTTCCCAGCCTACAGGGAACTTCCAGGCAAGAGTCTTTTCTTTCCAGAGTGACATAGCTCTGGGCCACAACAGCTTGTGTCATAAGACTGGAGAGCTAAGAAAGGCAGAAGTGGGTTGAAACTATTTTTAAAGCTCTGTGATCCAAGGACGATCTTTGTCTTATACAAGAGAGAACAAGTTTCAAGCTGTTCTGTTTTGCTTTGGGGTACTTTTGCTGCCCTCAGTAGCCCACACTGCTCTGCAGGGATTAGTGGGACACGGGGCCGTGGCTGCCACTCATCCCCTTCTCAGTGAAAGGACTTGACTCCACAGAATAATAATTTAACTCAGATCTCTCCCAGTACAAAAACAGCCGAAGGCACTACAGGATATGTCCAAAATTACTCCTCAAGTTGCATCAGCTGATCTCTTTCTTCACAGCTCCTAAAAAAACCCCACTTTAATATAAACTGAACTTCAGATTTCAATGTTACTGTCCATCACAGCTACATTTGCAAGTTTGGGACCTTATAATAAAGGGCTTGTAACTAGTTCTAACCTGGATGATAATTCTTGCCCTAGCAGCTGCTAAGACTATCCTGACTAAATTTCTTTTGGATCCTTCATTTATAGCATCAAATTATGAATTCCAAGTACTTATTCCAGACAAATTGCTTCTTTCCCACTGGGAGAAGAAAAATGCAAAGAGAGAAAATAAAAGCAATCATTCAGTGCATCTTCAGAAATATTTTACCTTCATTTCACCTTGTTGTATGTTTTAATTTTTATTCTTCCAAGGGAGGTCTCTTTCCTTTTAAACACATCTTTTCAATTATACATATATCACAATAATTTAGCATACATTTCTCTAATCTTTGATTAATGTCTTACTTTTCACTTAAATACCTATTAACATGAAACCATCACATCACATGTAATTTTGGTTGAGTTCTGATATCACTGAAGTACTGTTAATGAAAACAAGATTAGCATTTGAAGCTTTCAAGGGATGATTGCTGTAGTGTTTGGATTCTCTCCTGACAAGATAGACTCTCTAATTTTTTCAAGTGAGAGAAAAAGCATAATTTCCTTCCAGCCAGACTTCTACACTTTCTTAAGTACAAAATTCACAAGTCAGGGATTCAGCATTTGGGTGAATAATGTGCTCAGGTCACTGTTGGAAATTCTGACCAGCACCTGTCTGTCATGCTCACTAGCACTACTTTATTATTTCTTAATTTTTTCCCAACTGATATGTATATTTGCATCAGACCTTTGTCTTCTCTCTGTGTTTTAAAGAGTCTGGGACAGGAATTACCAGTTATAGAAACACAAGTAACAACATATTTTACCTTCTAAAATTCCTCTTCTGAAACAAATTTCACTTTCACTTATGAAGTACCACACGGAAATACATGTTAAAATGTTATTTTCAACAAAATTATTCATCTATATACCTTCATAGATTTAGTTACCCACTGTATTAAAAATAAGTTCCAAGTACCAGCACTCTGTTACTGATGGTGCATTTGTGTTTAGAGCAAACACTCTCAAGATCTACAGATTGTCTTTAAGGCAACCCTGAGAAGGACAGAAAATTATATTCCCATAGTCCCTCGACCTTTGTTCTCACTTATGCAAAATGACAGCAGCACTGACTTGACAGAACTGCCCCACAAGACTTAGATTCATCAGTATTTGTAAAATACTACAGGACTCCAAAGTGAAGTAGACCTAAAATACGGTTTCCTTAAGAAATGTTGGGGTTTTTTTATCTCTTTCTAACATTCTCTCAGAACTAGAGTAACACAATTTTAATCCTAAAAGACAATTTGTGCATAGAGTATTTTGTCATGACCCTGTGCTGCATTTGCACCTTTATCCCTTTCCTCATGAGTTGTGGTCCACTTGGCCACCTAAGGTAAGGGTTGACATCCCCTGCCCTAGATGTGCAAAATCAGAGATGAGGAATTCACAGGGAACCATGTGGTGCTGTTTCTGGCAGTGTAGTGTCTGCATGAAGGAATTCAGATGCTTTTGCTTTGAATGCAAATTGGGTCAGCTGCCAACGTGGTCCCCTGATACCACTGTGAGGCTTTCTGCTGCTGCTCCCTCCTGCTGTGTAGATTCATCTCTTACGATATCAGTGGGGGAGGACTGCTGCCTCAGACAGAGCAAAGGTCATCCTTATTCAACTCTTGCCCTCACTCTGATTGCCACTGACCCTTTTTTTTTGCTCAGTGTTAATGAGGACTGACCTGTGTTTTCCTTAGGGCAGGGTCTGATATTCATAGCAGAGTGTGTGCTATCCTTGTGCTTAGCTCAGTTCAGCATAGTTGATTATGTCATATATTTACATGGCTTTGCTACTCTCCTTCCACTGTTTAATTAAATGAAAATTACCTGGGGTTCAGTTTGTCCTCTGTACAATCTGACTTGTATCATGCAGTTAAAGAAGACTGCTCTTGTTTCTTGAAATTGTCTTTGTCCAGTGTTAATTAGGATATTCACTTCACAGAACCACCTTAGCCTGAATACCCTTGTGCATGTTGCTTACTAAAATAATGTGAATAGTTCTACTGAAGCAAAAGCTTAAGTTACACAAGATTATAACACAGTATTTGGACTCCTTATAGATTTTAGACTGGTGTCTCATAGGACTATGACATCACTTAACTCCTCAGTTTGATCATCTGTACCTCATACCACATTTAACTAGTTTGTTAATCAGTGTCCACCTTGTATAATCGACTTCTCAACTCTATCTTGGCACTATTATTAGAAGCTTTATGCAATGCAAATAAAATACGTAGGTCTTTAAATAGTGTCACATGTATCTTAGATATTTAGTAGAAAATTAGATACTATAATAAGAAAAGCACCAGTCTAAATTCCACAATGATTCCACCAGTTTTAAAACTGAAATTCTGTCCTTTCCTCCAAGATTATACCTGGCCTGTGCAGAGTGGGGTTGTACGGCTACTCCCCCAACCAAACAGTTGAACAGTTAAATAAAGCACAAAGACAGAGAATAGAAGAAAGCAGTTTGAGGAGGAACTAGAGAAGACAAAATGAAGAATAAAAGGCAATTTAGAAAACAAACTTCAGTCTAGTTCAATTTTTGTTAAGGGAAAAGAGGGGAAATAAACAATATGATACTCAAATAGACTTTTCTTAGAGCAAAAGAACATTTAACATTGTTTATTTTCTAAGGTGCTCTGCATTAGATGAAAAGAGAGAGCTACCATTCCAGTGCAGATCATATATCTATGAAATGTATAGAATATCAGTGTATAAAACTTATCCCTTTTAACATCTTTTTCTTTGTCTCCTTTCATCAAAAAATCAAAAAGTATGTTCTAGTTTTTGTTACTCTTACAGTAACAGTGCAAGCTTCTCCTTGCAAGGATTCCTCAGATTATTCTTATGACAAATATTCATATAGAGCTCTGTGGGGAACTGGGGAAGAACCAGACGTGAAAAGCCCCACTGGAGATTTGTTATTTTTTAAGAAGGGTGGTGGATATAGTGGGTATTTACGATGAAGACTAATATCCAGGTATACTGTTTACAAAATATTTTCCAGAAGTTTTTTTTTTTCCAGTTTCCAGTTCATTAAAATTCTAAAATGTGAATATTTTAACAAAACCTGTGGTATATTCTTATTTGATCACTTTTTGCATCAGACTTCACTTGGGAAAATGCTGTAGCAAACTACCTTGGCATCCTTCTAAACCTTCATGGGGTTTCTCCATGAATATCAAGCATCATCTACATAAAGCCTAAGGAATTAAGTGTGGCCTAAAATTCACTGGTATCAGCAGCACTGTTTGAAGTCCTCTCAGCACAGGTGCTTCATCCTTGCCAAACTCCTGGTTCCCAAGCTAAAGTAGAAGTGTCTTGCATTTTTCCTTACTTTGCACTGAAAGATTTATTTCCCAGCACAGTCTCTCTCCACCTGCTGGGGCTCTGCAGGTGCTTCTCTCTGGATTAAAGACACTGAAAATAAACTGGAAGTGCCAAGTTCCTGGCTGTCTCCCAAGAGGTGTGCCTCTGCCTGGAGGTGAGACCCACAAGTGCCAGCTCATGCCAGCCCCACTTTTGCCTATGATACAAAATTATTGAAGGGTATAAATTTTCTGAGAATTCACGGAAACTTGGCCTCTCAAACACTTGCAGTAGCAAATAAGACAGACTTGATGCTATCTGCAATCTCAGGGCCCTTCAATCCTCAGCTGCTCTTGCCATGAGAGCCCAAAGCACAGCAGGTGCCTGCAGGGTGACACGTGCCCTTCACCTTCGAGAAGGATGGCTCTGTGAGAGGAACACACAGCATGGCAGGCACAGACTGACAGCCTCACTGGGCTGTTTCTGCTGCTCTCACCAAAACAGGGGAAAGGAAACATGATGGATTTTGATGCCAAGCCCTACCTTTGAGAGGAGTTGAGCAGTGAGGGTGGCAAGATGGGAGAAGAAACAGCCCTGTGTGGTTTGGCAGTGACATAATTGGCCAGCACTGGCTCACATGGCACATTTAAATTGTTTTCTTCCCTGACACACTTTCTACTTTTAGATGTTTTAATTTCCTATAATCTTTACTCAGCCACATGTGGGCAAGTAAACAGATTGTTCTGAATCAAACAGCTGTGCTGACTTATTGCACTGTTTAAAACAAAGCTTGAACATGTTCTTGAATAAACGCAGGAACTGGATGTACCAGTGGACAGAAACAATCTCCCTTCAAATGAAAACATCCACAAGAGGCGGCAGCCTGGCCAGTGAGCGGGGTGGTTTGGGAAAGATTGCCTCTTCCTGGGTCAGGACTGTGCCTCAGGCACTCATTGTGAGGGAGCTGGGAGCAGAGGGCCCAGGGTGGGAGGTGACAGACCCTTCCCAGCAGGAGGATGCTCGGCTCCCTCCTTGCAGCCCTGCTGACCATGTCAGAATCAGGGACTGCAGCAGACCATGGGTTTCCAGCTGTCCACACTCAAAGCTTACAGAGGCTGGCTCTTCCTTGTTTTTCCCTCTTGTTCTGCCCCATCTCCTTGGCAAGGAAATGAAAGTTTTCTTGTCTGGAACCTGTGGATCAGAGCATAAACAACCCATAACAGAAGACAAAATGAACACTGGACAGGCTCGAGCTCTCAAGTTCTTACAGTAGTTTATACACCAAATCTGAGGCCAGAGCAAATTAAATTATTCAGGGATATGTCCTAAACCACACAGCAGGAAAAACTGGTCTGAGCTTAGGTTCTCCTGGTGGTCAAGCTTACCCTTCAGTTTACATAGCAATTCTGCCTTTTCCTGGCATAAGGTACAATTCAAACACATTTTATTTCTATCAATTTTTCTTTCTGCTTGTAAGGCATTTTATGGACCCATGTTTATTAAATGAAAAGCAGGAGAACCCCACAGTGAACTAGTGTAGAAAAATACACATAAGAAATAAGTCTGCAGTGGAAACCCAAGGAGGTTTTGTCATGCTCAAGTAGAATTTGTTTCTTAGTTTGATTTTTGTTGTAATTTTTGAGCTTGATTTCCTATGCAATTCTCACATCTGAGCTTGAATCTTTTAAAATTTCCTTGAATTTCCACATCATGCTTCACTGAACATTTCTGCAAGCTACAAAATTACAATTGCATTTCTAATTATCTATTGACACATGGGAGATCTCCTGCCTGTACTTACCTCTGCACCATGTCCTCACTTCCCCTGACATGAAAAAATACTAGGAGAAAAGTCCAGTGAACTTTCCTGATAAGTAAACTGCACTTTGAAAAACAAGTTTCAGGTTTCCCCTATGTCTATTCATAGGCTAGCAAGTCAGGGATTTTAAAAAACAAGCTGGGCTGCAATAAAAATATCCATATGTATGTGTAGCTGTTTCTGCAAGGAACTGCCCAGGAATGACTTGTTCAGCAAGTTTTATACTGAGATTGAGCATTGGGGATAAATACCTACGCTGACCTAACCCAACAGTGTAGGTAGGAAGACAACTTAAAAAAAAAAAAACAAACAAAAAAAAAACCAAGAACAAGCACGGAAAAAGGAAACAGGTGGCTTGTTCCAGGCTTGCCAAGAACACTTTGGAGCCTTGAGAACATCTACTCCCCTGCTTGACTGAATGTTGTATGTCTCATCCACAGAGTGATTTCTTCTCTTTCCTACAACTTCCTTCTGCTGCGATCAAATAACCTGCTCTCTGCTCATTTTATCTCTTCTCTGGCGATAGGCCTTACCCTTTGATTCTCCACATTTCTTCTTCTTCATGTCTACTCTTCATGATTTGCAGATGCCAAGTGCTGAGACCTGATTGCCTCTCACCTTCTCCATCCTCCTCATTCTTCACTCCAACCAAATAAGTCAACACTTTTCACTTTGAGTTTGAAAATGCTGCTGTTTCTGTATGGTATATTGATAGCATTGTTGAACACAGATGCTCAGGACAGTCATGAGCAGAGGTATGGCCTCACATGTTTTCCTTCTTTGTCATTGAAAACCAATACAGCATTTACAGAAAAAAATATATTTTCTTCTTTAGTATGGGTACACATGAGGCTTCAGCTGGTCCTCTGACTTTAATAACAGCAGGATACTGCTCCTCATTCCTCATCCATGCTTTAGAAGTCCACATCACTGTAGGAGTATTACAGTGAATTACAGCACTGACAGATCTATTTACACTTTTTCTTGCTCAGTACAGGACACATATTCCCTGAAATTGTTATGTTCTCCAAGAATTACCTCCATAAAATTTCTACCATACTTCATCAGTACAAAAATAGTGCTTTCATATCTCTATGTATGTCCTAAACAAGCATGCATGCTTCAGACAACATTGCACAGTAGGGGTCAGTGCATCCAGGTCACAGTAAACCCCAGAACATTTGTGTTAATCATTTCTGCATGTGAGGTATCTGTCCATTTGGGATTTCCAGATGTCTGGAACCTGGCCAACGGTATTTCTCCGCCAGGGCTTCTGGACATTTGGAAATTCCAGACACATGGCCAAAGCCCGTTTTTTCACGTGGACAGTATTTCTGGGGTGAAGAGGAGAGTTTATGCAGAAACACAAATGTTTTGATTTACCTGGAAACCCTGGACAAGAAATTAAAAAGAATATTAAAAAAATTCAGCTATCTCCTACTGAAAGAAAATAGGAGGTCCAAATTCTTCTTTGAACCTCTCAAATCCTTCTCTGTGTCTCATTTTGCCTTGGGTTTATTACACTTCCTTTCATTCCATCTAAACAGACACTCTTAGTAACTTCTTTCCTCTCCTCTACACTGTGAAAACATTTCTGAGTACCACGTTACACAGGTAACAAGCTCCCGTCTTTACTTCTCTCAGTATGTTCAGCACTAGTTTGTTGGCCTTTTCTTCTGCATGGCTCCTAAACTCATGCTTCTCAAGGGAACTGTGGTCTATTTTTACATGCACATCACTCCCTGAGTTGTATGTGCATACACCTTTATAGTACGGCTGTAAAAAACACTTGATAAGAGCTGTGCATTGCTTTATGAAACTTCAATTGATTAGGCAATTGTTTCAAAACAAGACTAGGCCAGTGTTACTCCTAGAGTCATCATCTAGAGATAACAAACACATTGTGAACTGAGTTCAATGTGTTCTAAAAACAGTGTGGTCAAAGGGAATATTTGTGCTCAGAATGTTTGGAATGAGTGAATATGCATGAACACTTTGCTGTTACTGTGGCATGAATCTAAGTCCTGATTAATGGATGAATATTTTGTGGTCAGAATTATAAATTAGACAGTAAGATTGTAGAGAAAACAATTAAAAAGTATGGACACGTGGGGAGAATATTTACATCCTGGAATCATCAATAGAATAACAGAATGCTGGGTGTGAGACAGCTTGCAGTTAATTTTATATACTTGACCTATAAATTAAAAATTAATCAGGATTATAAAAAGACAAATTAAAAAAATGTAGCTAGGTAAAATGAAAGTAGCATCAGATTTAGGAAAGTGAGAATTATTTCAGATCACAATCCTTTTAAGACTCACACTTGGAATTAATGCCAGGAGTTAGTTATATTGGCTGTGCTGAGGCAGACAATCTTTTCAGATAGTGAATTCATTGAGTATAGGTGGTGGAATATTCTTTATTTGTGAATAGTAGTTATTACTGCTTTCCTAATTCTTGTCAGGAGCTTTCCTCTCCCAGACTGTTCCTTCCTTTAATATCAATATTACTTCTGGCATGACCCCATTGTTTTTTCCAGGCTGCTTTCAGTAATCCAACACTTTCAAGGCCAAAGCATTGAGTAACAACAGCCGTAGACATTTCAAATAAACCCATTGCATATTCATGGTGGTAAAGGGGACAGTCTGACAACAAATAAATTCGATAAACAAAACATATTTTAAATGAATCTTAAATGGGTCTTAATTTACAAAAACAGATAAAAATCCTTTCGATACATTACTTGCAACTATATTAGTGAACTACTATAGGTTTTTTTTTTCTCTATGACCAATGTGTGTGTTGAAACCTTTTTATAAACTTGACAAGTAGGTTAAGAAAGCAGCTTGAAACTTGAATTTTACCCCATGAAATAAAAATTAACATAAAACAGAATAACTTCATGCCAAAAAAAACCCCCAGAATATGTTCTGTGTATGGTTTAGGGTTCAGTTATTAATTTTTAGATAATAATGAGCATAACTATATATGTATTTAAAGTAATATTAAAGCATTTTAAAGGACTATACATAAAATGGTCTGTTCCTTGTTTCTGTCTTGTTGGAATTGGGGCTTTTGTCTTGCATGGTTGCTTTTTGTTTTTTGGTTTTTTTTTCACAGAATAGTTCTTAATGACCCTTTTTACATTTACTCCCTATGACAACTGTAATACTGGCCTTAAAATGCATGCTTGACATCTTCAGCAGAAGGTAGCATTGAAATGTAAAATATTTGTATTTATAAATAGGCACCATTCATTATTGATATGATCTCACACTCTAAGCAGACAGGAGTTAAGGTTCATATTTTTATAGTATTAAGATGTGACTTTGAGGAAAGTTAATCATTTTATGAAATATAAAATAATGTTTTCTAGCTAATGAGATGATAAAAATAATGGATTTCATAGTAGGTTTCAAAAGGATTGCAGACAGCTTGAAATAATCCTTAAAAAGGGCAGAAAAATCTGCATTATCCAAGAATACATGTAATCTATAATTTAATGCATAATATCTGCTCTAACCCAGACATTTCTCTGCCAGAATCTGACTCATTATTGTATAAAAATGAAAACCTTAAAAATCCTAGATGCTACGTGAAATTTACAAGTAGTATTTACATTTTGAGTGTCAAGATCTTCAGAAAGAAAAAGATTTTCTCTCCAGATCTTTACTAAATCACACACCTGACCATGTGAGGGGAGGAAAAACAACTGTGCCTGCATAATCTTACTAAAGACATATGAGCTTCTTTATGGAAGCTCTCATTTTTTTTAGGAATAGAAAGCCTCCTCCTCAATCCATAGCTAAAATCCCATGTCCTTCTAATCTGAATTCACTTGAGAAAGCAGATGGGACTGTTAGAATGAGTAAGACATCATTGGGCTCAGAATTCTTTGACAGATTATAACATTTTAAAACTCAGTTTGAATGATCTTTCAGTATAATACACAGGTTGCAGAAATGAAATGCATTTTCTATCTATTTCTCAATGAAAAATTGTTCCACATGGAAAGCAATTTTGTTTCCATTTAGAGCAAAAAGTAGAGATCAGATGGAAAACAATTTAATTGCTTGTTTGAGAAATCCCAATTGCCACATTTGGTTGTTAGATGTAGTTGAAAAGATGAACTTTTAATTGCAATTCCTGATATGTAAACTTGTAATTTTATTTTTTGTAGAAGCTTATAGAACCTATATAACAAAGGAAAAGTTTAACTTGTTTTCTTACAGATGTTAAACTCTACTTGCAAAAATCTCTTCCTGAAGGCTATCTTCAACCTAGTTCAACCAGTTTGTAATGTTTCTTCCCAAGCTGCCTCTCTTTGCAGATCTGTCACATTTGTCTCTGAAAAACGTTGTGGGGTTGACAATGGAACACCATATTTCTTGTTGTTTTTTCTGTTGAGTGATTTTGATGATGGCATTTGGAAGCAAATGCTGCATCTTCCCTCATAATTCTTTTATCTTGTACAATTTCTCAAGTTTTGTCTTTGGGTGCATCTCCATGATATAATGCAGTGCCTTGGGAGTATATCCAAGCTGCCTTGGGCACTAAAAGCAGTACAGACTAACATCCTGACTAGGTTAATCAGCCCAGCTGAGAGGATTTGTAAGCAGAGTATCACCTTGATGCTGCCACCATTATTGCACCAGAATTAGGTTGCAGGTGTTTCTAAGCAATGATACAGCCTTGTCCTCTAACATTATCAGTTTCAGAGGCTGCAAGGAGACAAAACTTTCAACATCTCAAGCAGTCAGAAGAGGATGAAGCTCTGAGAGACAGAAGTCTTGTGTAGAAAGGCCCTTCATCTGCCTTGTCTGTCAAGTCCTCTGCCACAATTAGTTCCTGTCAAGAGCTGATGAGGTCTGGAAACAGGGATACTGGAAGAAAAAGAGTGTGTTCACAACACTTGGCTTGGATTATGAAAATCAAATCACAGAATGACAGAATATGCTGAGTTGGAGGGAACCCACAAGAATTATTGAGTCCAGTTCCTAGTCCAGAACAGCACCAACCCCAAGAGTCACACATTGTAGCTGAGAGAATTGTTCAAGTGCTTCTTGAACTCTGCCAGGCTGGTGCTGTCACCACTGCCCTGGGGAGTCTGTTCTAGTGCCTGACAGCCCTCTGGGTGAAGAACCTTTCCCTGATATTCAACTCAAATCTCCCCTGACACAACTTCAGGCCATTCCCTCAGATCTTATAATCTGTGAAAAATATCGGTGTCAGAAACCATTCACGTTTTTTCAGAGATCATCTCTGAAGGATACTTTTGAGTATTACAAATGCAAGACTTTTGTTGCTAGTAGTGACTGCAGTGATTGTACTGCTCTTGAATCAAACAGTTCCAGGATGCTTCCACTTTTGAGGGCTGTTCTTTTGGCTAATGTTATCTCATGCTATTCCAAGAAGAGAAGAAAATGAAAAAGCATTTTACAGTATCTTGAAGTTCTCTCAACACCTTCAATGAGTATCAGTCTATTTTCAACCTTATACAGCATAAGAAGTTTCTCTTCCCTTGTTTCACTGAAGAAGGTTGTTTGCTACTCAAAGTGATGAGCACTGTTCTTGAGTCAGCATGTATTTTGCTATATTACATATATTCTTTAAAGCCACATCTAATTTTAGCTGCATGATGAAAAGTCATCTGTCCTCAAGAAGAAAGCAGTGTTTGTGATAGGTCCATTTTTCAGAATTCACCTCACTAAGGCATATTAGTTCTAAAGTGCCTGGACTGTAAAAAGTGAAAGCAAACAGGTACAATAAGAAGGTAGGAAAGTGTTGAATTTTATGCTGATGCTTCCTTTCTTGACACTTAGAGCAGTGTAATTATCCTGTTGCTAAGAAAATCATTAGGAGATTCACAACTTTTAAGTAAAATATTCTCTTTGACTTGTCTAAAACTTATTTAGTTGGAAATATAGGGATTTTATACCTGATTTCAATTTAGTATGCTTTAAAAATTGCAAACAGTCTGGTTTCAGTCTGGAAGAAATTAAAAGTAAAAAAAAATAATTCAAAAAAGACAAGAACTTTGTTCAACATTTTAAAAATATTCTTAGTCTCTGTAATGGCTGATAGGATACACTCATGCAGCTGAAAATAGCCTGTAGATTCAGATTCATAATGTGTCCATACTATTTGGAATGTCTACAAATGAAACTAATGCAATGGCTTCAATTTGTTCTGTGGAACCAGAAATGCAATAATAAAAAAGAAAATGTTCAGGTTATGGAAAATCTTGTATGCAGAATTAGTTCTAGTAACATAATTGGTCTAATGGAAAAGCTATGGAAGTGCATCTTTGCTGATAATAGATTGAAAACAGAAATCTTCTTTCACACAAACACTTGTATGTATTGCTCCAATTCAAGGCTTCAAATGACTGCAAAAGAAATTGCTTTATATTAAAAACCAGTTGTTTCCCATTAGGTTGTTGGGATACTCAAGAGCTGTAATGGTACTTTTGCAGCAAAGATAGGAAATTAAGTGAAGTATGGTGATGTTTACTGCTGGTATGGCCATTAAACAAACTTCCATTTGCAGTAGGGACACTGTAAGTTACACCCAAAATAAGATTTAATTAATAAAAGTCTTGTTAATTACTACTAGGGCTTTAATCATTTTATAGCATTTCTTCTTAAACAAATTTCAATAGCTGTACCTTTCAGTGGCATTGGCTGGATTGGAATTGTTCTGCAGTGGGCATGTGCTAACTGCAATTTTGTTTACAGCAAAATTATATCTGGAAAGAACTTGGTTTTAAGCTGGACAGGACCTTAGAAATAACATTATAAGCAACCCATGGTTCTCTGTTCCAATGATCTGATCAGGTCAAATCAAGAACAGGCAAGCAGGACAGTGCAAGATGAGCTGTGTACTTTGCCACATTAAAGGCAACTGCAATTCCTGATTTGTTTAATTGCCTGGGATCAGATCTGGTGTGCCCTGGGAAGTTCTCAGAGCATTAATCTGGGCTTCAAAACCATATAATAGGTACTGTTTAGGAAAATTTGCCTGTTAACTATTACCTGTAGCTCCCAGAAGTATTTTCAAAATTGGCTTGCAGTTACACTGTAGCTATGAAATACTGTCCAGAAGGTGAGTCAGCAGCATATGTATTTACAGATAATTTTTGAATGAACACAGCTGTATTGCTTAGTGATTCATGGCCACAGTAGTTCAAATTTTTATGTGGCCTAATCAAATGAACTTAAGATGAAGGCAAATGCCTCACATTATTAATAGATTTATATCAGAACTATTAAGCAAGATAAAGTATAAAAAAGGCTTTAGAAATTTTCTTCCAGGTGTTTAAATATTTATCTAACATTTCTTTTTAACTCTTTGCAAATGTGCAAATCTTTTTCATCTGTATATTTATCCAGTCTTTTGTAGACCTGACACAGAATGAAATATCCTGTATAAATAAAGGATAAGAACAAGCAAGATATCTGACAATGCTGGTGGGTGGGCAACAGCTCCAGTAACTGCTGCTGATCTTGAGCATCATGAGATTTTTGTAGCTGAGCAAGACAGCAGTGAATGAAGTATGTGAATGAAGCAAGTCATGGAAACTCCGGGCTCTGAAAGCAGATGTCTCTACTAAAGTCATTTAACCCAGTAGTCTTCTGTCACAGCTGTAGTCTTACTATTTACTCAAAGTAAAGTAGACATTCCAGACCCTTGGAAAAGTGGATATAGAGTCAGAAATATCCTCACGGAACCTTCAGCAAGGCAGAGGTTGGTTTGTGCAGGGGAAGCTTTGTGTTCAATAATGGTATAACTATTTTGGTCACCGTTGGATGACAAGGGCTAATAGCAGGGCAAGAGATGTGATGTGTAAAGTGTAAATAAGTGTTTTACAAAACCAGGGAAAGGAGATGTAGCAGGACTGCAATATAACTAGTTAGGGGGAAGGAAGATGAAGAAGACTGTAGTGGTTATAGCAAAAAGCAGGGAGGGAGGAAAGAGAAAAAAGAAGAGTAAAATGATGAGAAAGAAGAAGTGAGGTGGGGGTTGGGTAACAGCTGACAGCTGACAGAACAAGAGGACACAGTCTTAAGTTGTGCCAAGGGAAATATAGGTTGGATATTAGGAGAAAATTTTTTACAGAAAGAGTGATAAAATATTGGAATGGTCTACCCGGGGAGGTGGCAGAATCACCATCCCTGGAAGTGTTTAAAAAAAGATTGGATGTGGCACTCAGTGCATGGTTTAGTTTAGTTGAGGTGTTGGGACAGAGGTTGGACTCGATGATCTTGAAGGTCTCTTCCAACCTGGTGATTCTGTGTGATTCTGTGATTCTGTGAAAACACCAAAACTGGGGAGATAGACATTTTCATTTAATTTGATGCAATATAGAATAAGACAATTCTTGTTATTTGCTATCCATTTACCCACACTTCTGTCTCCATTACATGAATCAATGTAATTTTTATAGCTCAGATTTTCAAAAGGATCTTTGACATATAATGCACTCAGGATTGCTCTGAATCTGATCAATTGAGGAAGAAAGAGTTTTTGTGGGCCCTTTGGAATAGCTTTCGTAGACCATGTGTTGGCTGCATGGCTAAGCTGGATGTAACCTAGAGGAGAAACTGAAAAAGGCAGCAAAGGACTGAAGTGAAACAGGTGAGCAGATGGATTAGTCTTGCGGAGGCTGCACAGCAAAAACAATTGGTGTGCTTCTTCTTAATCCAAGATGATTCCTGAAACATATCAGGACTAGAAGATTAACAAAGTTAGGAGCCAGACTGCTGATCTAGCTCTGCTCAGGAGTGAAATCCCTCATCAAATCATAACATTTAGAAAATCTTCTAGAATTTATCTTCTGTCTCTAACATTTGGACACTGATTAAACAGGATCATCAGACAGGATCATCAGTGTATGTTTATACAGAGCAGTGTTTTACAAAATTAAATCACTTCTATTCACGGCAGATGAATTTGTGATTCTGGCTGTCCAAATAAGCACTGTTTATTGCCTAGGTCAGACACATGGGCTCCAGCAGCTACATCTGACATGCTATATCATCAACCAGAATGGAAATAGCTTTTTAATGTATTCCTAGTAAGTGTCAAAAAGATAATATGAGTCTGGAAATATATTTGGTTTTACTAACTATGTATAAAACATTACAGTCATTGCATGGGTGCATAAGAAATGCTTGTTAAGATTGTTTTTTAATAGCATGTATGCCAGGGGTTGTGGGGGAAGTAGATTCCTCCTGTCAATGTTTCAGACCAGAATCCTCAGTGCAGATCTGACTGTCGTAGAATGATTTCTCTTCACCCCTGCCATCTGTTTGATGTTTTGAAAGGGTCACTCTGGGTGCTTGTGTGTGCACACACGTGTAGAAAAATCTTCTGGTCCCTCCCTTACCTTACTGGCTTCAGCCAGAGGCTTTCAAAGGACATCTGTATGAGGAAGCTGAAGGTGGAGGAAAGTTCACTTGCTCTGGGAGCCATTTGGAATCTGTTTTATTTGACAGGTCTCTAATAACGCCTTTTTATGATGTGCTGCCTTTTTTCTTTTTTTTTTTCCATTTCTCCTTTTTATTCAATTTTTCATGGACGGATGGAAGAAGAAAAGGTCTTGCTATGAATAAATAAAGACTGTCTTCAGTTGCTACATGGTGCAAGTTTTGCATTTTTAAGTTTTTGTGTGGGCTCCCAGGAACTGCAGCCTACTATCAAACCTGCTCCTCGTGTGACTTCTTCACATTCTTGGATGACATGAGCACAGACTTCCCATGCCTCTGATATGAGTGCTCATGGGTAGTGTGAATAGCCTTGATTTAGAATTTCCTTCTGGGAGGGCTTAAGTTTTTCCCTCAGGATTTCACGCCCACAGATCTGTGACTGGAAGTTGACAGACAACTTGGTGCACATTCAAATGTTCTGTGTAATTAATACAAGCTACAGTTTGTACTGTACCACATTTCTGTGCATTCAGTGCAGAGGACTACAGTTATAAGTAGCATTCTAGGTATAGTAAGGTACTAGATTAGGTTTGTATAGAAATGTGTTGTTTAGGATGAAAACCACTGAATTTTTCCTTTATTGAGATGCACAATGTCACCTCTTCTGCTTCTCCGTGCTCCTGGGAATTTATCTGATAATGTGGCACAGGTTGAACCAGGACTAATTCTATTATTCATGCTACTGACCGGAACTGATGGGAAAACAAGAGGACCTTCTGCATTTTATTTTAACTTTGTGTTGAAAAAAACCAAAAGCTGAAAATTATCCAAAAGCTAACACTTCTCAGTATGAGTTTCCATGTCAATGTTTTGTTTTCTAACTAAATACCAAAGTCTCCTTGGGAAGCATAGACTGGCAAAAGCCTTGGCTCATTCTCAGCAAGGTGTGATTGGCCCCTGCATTTGAGATCAGTACACATGAAATAGTTCATAGACTTTTTTACATCCTGTCTTTAAAGCTGATCCCAAGGAACTGAGCTAAATAGTAAATTTGAATATCTGATCCTCTTCAACTGCACATATTTAAGGTTTCATTCATCTGTGTGAATGAAAGAATGTTTAGGCCACACCCCAGTGAATGATTAGATTTTTATGGCATATTGATGATTTCAGTTAGATATACGTAACATTTTAATTAAAAATCTTCAGAGAAAATCCAAAGTAATAATTTTTGTGTGCCTCTGTATTTCTGATGTTTCCTAGTATATGTGCCTTTTGTGGACGTATTATTTTTGTCTTGAGCCCTTCATAGGTGTTGATCTTTAATAATTAAAGTTCACCCAGTAATTTACACCTGAAAGACAGTAAAGGAATCAGTCATGGTATTTAATGTCCTTGAAATAGAACAGGTGAAGTTTAAAACATTACTGGCATTCCTTCATGCAGAAATTATTGCAGTCCTTCCTCTTCCTCCCCCTCTGTTCCTGTTTTTTTCCGGTACAGTACTAGGAGTGTTAAGTGACTATTGCAATATAAAGCCCTTCTCAGCACTGCCAGAGGAATTTTCCAGCTAAATGCTACTTAACTAGCATGTGCAAAATGTAATGAACCCATCTGTGGGTGTAAGTCTGTTCACTATAGCCTCATATTGTCACCCAGACAGCACTTGGGCATGTATCACTTGCATGAGAGTTAGCAAGTAGTTCCAAATATTTGCTAAAGAGACATGAAATGACTTTCTCATAGCAAATTTTAGTAAACTTTTATTGATTTGCAGTGAATTCAAGTTTACTTGTTACCAAGTTTACCCATTAATTCATTTCAAAAGAGGAAAATACTCTGTGTTCTGTTAGAGTGCAATTGGATAAGCCCTAATTTATGACTTAGGAAAAAAAAGATTAGCCCACATTATAATGCACAAGACTAAATTCCACTCAATTATGCTGATATGAATCCACTGTAATTCTATTAGTCAATGAATATTTTTCCAAATTAATGCTGAAGTGACTAAAATTCAAATGCTTCCTGTAATTTCTGTTGTAATCTTCAATCAAAATGCAGAGTCTCATTTCTTTCTGCTCAGACAGCTTTTAAAGATGGACTGAGGGGACGGTAGGCAAAGATGAATGGTTGATTTCTACAGGGATTTTTATTCTAAGAAGGCAAAATTTTTAGATCCCTGTACATGAATGTGGAAATACTGTATTTCTACATTTTTTGATGGTGAACAGCCAAAAGTCATGCACCAATCCTCTTGCTCTGCAAAAGAGATCTGAGCAGAGCGCTGCAGACAGGTTTTCCAGGCTGGGGGTGTTCCCAGTGGGCACTGAGCATCCTGTCAACTCACTCAGCTGTTTCTCACTTGGAAATGCATTTGCTTGGCCTTTTCCAGGTGCAGTTATGCAGAATCATCACTACTGTATCTTACACATATCTAAAGCTGACATGGTACCAAAGGCTGCTGATTCCAGGCCTTTTCCCAGACACTCATCCATTAATTAGGTGTTTGCTACATTTTTCTAAAAAAGTTATCCTTCAGCTTCCCATTTACTTTTTTTTTTTCTAAATCAATTATAAAGCAATACAAAAATAGGTGAGATTTTGACTGTGTTTGATATGATGAATAATTCCTTCAGTCTGACAAGAGATTTAGTTGTGAAAAACTGAAAAGTACTATTGTACACAGAAATGCTATTTTGCCTTTATTATGAAGAGTTAAATGACATTCTACTGGCTAAGAAGAAGATTTTGAAAAATGGGGAAATATCTCCTAAGAATATTTTAAATTTAATTATCCTTTAAATATGTATTTTATCAAAGTTTATCTGTTTGGAAGGACCTTTTCAATATCAAGCATACTTCTGCAATCCATACCAAAGAGCTTATGTGCACATTTTAGAACTCTCAAGAGCCTTTGCTATATAGTCAGTACAGTTGGAACAAAATTAATGTCATGCTTGAAGCTACATGTTTCAGTCTTTCTGTTATAAATTTTTTGGGGAAAAAAAGGAGCCTTTAGAAGAGACTTTTACAGCAAATCTAAATTACATCAAATAAATGCTCAGACTTTAGATGCTTTATTCATGGCAATCATGCATTATTTTATCAGTCAGTCATATGAATTCTTTTACTTCCATTGTTCACTTGTTCACAGTTTTCTGAGGTGAGCTCATTTGGAGTTGAGGTTAGAAGTACAATCACATCAAATTGCTTTGAAAAATCTGGTCAAAACTTTCTGAAATCATTTTTACTGTGAAAACTTGAGGGCAGTCAGTTTGGTTCCTCTTCCCTTCTCTCTGTACTGTGAAGGAGAGAAATCTCTTTGCCTGACAACCAAAACCATTGGGTCAGATGCTGTCACTGTGAGATATCAAGCATAGATGTAAAACGCTTCAAATGGTGAGACACTGTGTCAGCTCTTGAAATGGAGAGACTTCCACATTTTTCATGGAAATAGAAGTGTGATATCAGTCCTTCCACATCCTTATGCATGTGCATTAATGCTCACACAGCCTTCCTCCTTCATGGAAAGCAGGTACATTTAGAAGTAAAGCCAAGAGGAATAGGTAGGTGCTTCAGTGAGCTCATTTATTCAGGTTTCCCAGACTGATCTTTAAAACACACTTCATCTTCACCTTGAGAGATCTGACATTTGTTGAGACTTCTTCCCTTCTACTGTCTTAAATTGAAAATAATTTCAATTTTGAGTGCACTGATACTGATGAAAAGACTCTAAAACCTAAAGTTCAAACTAAAACTAGGAATTGCATTAGAAGTTTACACTCTATAAAAAAATTATACCACTTCAGTTCTATCAATTTTGATCAGGCATTTATTTCTGAAAGTTTGGGGTCTTTTTTAGTAAATTCCACTTGTTTTGGTTTTGGAATGCCAAAATAATATGTTGTTGAGCTTCAAAGACATGCAACTGTGCCTTTACAGAGACCAGGTACTTTGTAGATAAGAAAATGTTGCCTCCACAGTGATTGGGAAGATATTTATAATATGCAGAATCATATCCCTCTAACTCAGCATGTTTTCTCTGTTACTAAATGTGATTCTTTCTAGAAATCCTGGCTAGCTTCACTTGAGAATGTAAACTAACTTGGTAATGGGCCAGTGGTCATTCTGCTCACTGACTTGGAGTTCAGCTTTATATCCCAAAGAAGCTGTTGTCACTGATTCAGAATGGCAGATTCAGAATGGCATTCACCTGACATCTGCACCTTAGGAGTTCATGTTTCTATTCATGTTCTGAAATTAACATTGCAGGGATGTAAATGGAGAATCCCAGGTTCAGACTACTTTCCAAGTAGAAAACTGATAGATAGCTTAGGAAGTTTTAAGACTTATGACCTTTTCTAAATATGCAATTATAATTATACATTGCTGCATGTTTGGAATCTCTTATTTGAGATTTTTGGAGGATTTTGTCTTTAAGCTGAAAGAAAGGACTGCAAAGAAAAGTAGAAGAAGGGATTTTTTTTTGTGAAATATTCAATTTTTGATTTATTTTCTTTTTAGTTTCCTATGTGAATATAGTTTGAAATCATTAAAGATATCAGCATTATTGTATGAGTTTAAGCATGAAAGCTGCTTATTTAGGAAATGAAATGGTCCTAACTTGCTGCTGATGCTAATCAAAGCAACTAACAGCTTATCTATGAGAGCATCAGAAAGAAAAGCTTCATTGTTTTTAATCACTAGATAGCACTAATTTTAGCCATTATGACCAAGTGAAATAGAGCAATTCAGTAGCATTTTCTGTCTTCATCTTGTGAAATCAGAGCAAAGTTATGGCCACAAATGTCTGTGGTAACAGAAGGAAAGCATATGTTTCATACCAAAGTATAATGCCTTTGCTACAAGACAAATTGCAACTGCAGAAAAGTTACTCTGAGAATCTGGTTGTGCCAGCAATTTCCTACAGCATTAGAGAAGGAATTTGGTAACAAAAGACATTAATGCACCCTCATTCCTTCTTCATCGATTTTTCTTGAATTCCTACTAAAATTTCACTACAAAGCAAAGCAGACTGGAGGATATAGAAAACCCACCAGGGATTTTATTTTTCATACTAAACTGTACTGCTCCTAATCTCTTCATAGTCTCTGGGATTCTGGTGATTGATAAGCCTTCCCTGATATCAGTCAGTGATGTTTAATGGGGCATAGAGCTGACCAAGTGATCTGTGAAGCTCTCCCTCTGCGGTTTCCAGCTGGGAAGACATTCTTGTCAACCTCAAGCTACTATCAGAGTTTGTAGATTAATTTCATTTGGACTGCTGTCACACCACATTAGGTCTCTGAACATTTCTGATGGTAGCAGAACACAGATTTGTGGCAAAAAATGACATAGGAAGATATGGATTTCTGTAATTCAGTGACTCAAGTATTATCATTGCATAAAAAAAGTAATTCTCCCAAATTGCCTAATTGGGTAGCTTTAAACTCGTAACTCAGGCTCTTAAAGAGCAGGTCTTTCTGCAAGGGACAGTGGGTAATTTGATTGCCAGCAGCTGCTCTGGTCTGAACCCAGCTGTGGTGGTGGGAAAAGTGGAAGGGCCTTTTATCTCTAGATCACTTAGCATTGCTTCTCAATGGGAAGTTACTGTCCATTAGACTTGGTGGCTGGATTGCTTGTTTTCTTCTTGCTGTGTGGAGTGCTCCTTGTGTAAACTGCACTTTTATTTACTTCAATCAAAATCAACTCGCTTAAACAGTTTACAGAGTAAGCTTTACTAACTTGATTCTTTTTTGTGCAGCTTTCACATGAAACTCAGGTCTGAGGAGACCACAATTCCTGTGGTCAGCATAAACCAGGTGTGGCAAGAAGGGGTGATATAAAAATCCCCCCTTGGTTGTGTTAGAGTATTCCCCTGTCTGCATCAGCAACTGATTATTGTTGGGAGAGACAATTTTGTGTTCGTTATTATACTCTGAAAAAAAGAAACAAACCAAAAATTTTCTAAAATGTTACTGAAATCAGCAGAAACAACACGTACAGCAACTTAGGTGAGGAAAAAGATGTTGTTTTCAGATGAAGATATACCCTTGTTTTTGCACTTTAGCAAGACGCTATAACTTATGATCAGAGGTTTTGCTTGGCTTTTCCATGGAACAGAGCGTTTAGTTGCATCTCACTCTTTGCAGTACAAGACTGGAATGAAAATATCATCACTTTCCAAACACAGCGTTTCACCACTTCTCTTTTTCTGTGAAGCTGCCTCCCCCTGTTCTGGCACTTTTCTACTAGTGACATAATTTTTGTTCTATTCCAAAAGCACTGATGCAATAGGGCAATTGGAAATATACAGGGCAAGTGGCATTTCCCTCACTGAGAGCTTTCTTAAAATTTCTGTTGCTTTCTTCCATTACCCTGCAGTTCTATTTTGTTGTAGAGCATATCTGAGTGTCATTTAATATTCTGAAAAAAGTCTTTTTCAATGACCATCTTTAAAAACCAGATTAATTTTCTCAGTTTCTTGATAGAGCTTATGGCACCTTGTCCCTCGTTTCAGACTTATAGTGATGGTTTACTACCTACCTTTTAATTTTACTTTGTTCCTTTTCCAAAACCTTCTTTAAGAGCCTTTACATTGCAAGTACTAAAATTCAAGATATACTACCCAAACAAGATATTTGCTCTGCAACAAGTATTGCTGTGAAGTTCAAAGCTTCAGTTTACATTAAAGGCAATTTTTCAGACTTCTGTTTTTGTCTCCGAAGTCGTTAGATGGAATAATTTGTGAGAATTTGCATGAGACTCCCAATTGCTAGCTCCTCTTTTCAGCTCTTCTTATTTCACCATGTTACTCCAGGTTTACACATCAGGCACAAGTGAATTCAGTAGGAGCTGCCCTTCCATGAATAAAGCCAAACATGCTGGAAAAATACATGGTAGGTGTGGCCAATCAAAGTTATTAAATGCTCTTTATTTTAAAATATCTGCATACATCCTAAGGGAAACATGCAGGAAGATATTCAGAGGTGTAGTAACCAGAGGATGTACATAGCTAGACCTTCTTTTTGCCATGTTTGTGCAGAGAACCACTTACAACTTGAAAGTCCTGAGCTGCATAAATCCTGCTCCACAGGTTAGCCTCAGCTGGATTCACAAAACAGGCTCAGCTCTGATTTAAAATTTCTAATAAAAAGCTAGAAATTCTGGATACTGAGGCCAGCATCAGGGAGACAGGAATGGTAGGTTGCAGTTCCTGATCTGGTGAAGAGTAGTTACATAAAATGAGCTACACAGGGCAAGACTGACAGCTGAAAATAGTTTCGGACAGTATATAAATGCCATAGAAAGAAATGCCTGCTGATAATAAATGCATTCTATTATGCTGTGACGCTGAACTGTCAGCAGTGCCAGCTGGAAGCCCTGTGCTGGGGGCCCAGCCCAGCCCTGCACTGCACAAACCTGCTGGATCCTGACTTCAGCCCTCTTGTTTTTCCAGGTAGTGCTGCTGCTCAGAGTAGAGGGCTCTCCTCCTGCACCTACATCTCAGGAGCCAGAAAACATCATTCAGCTTGAAAATCCCTTGCCTTTGAGGGGAGGAGGAGGGAAGAGTTTCCTAGCAAAAATCCACAGAATCAGATCCCAGATTCACAGCAAGAATGTAGCAGTGGGAGAGCAGAGGGGATCAAGAAGTAAAAACCACCCTCTAAACCATGACTTACATAAACCTACGAGTACTGCAATACCTGGCGATGTTATGACATGATAGATTTGTTTTCAATTTCAGTACTGTCATATCCAATTAGGTTTGATAGGAATTAAATCTAGTTATGCAGAAGGATTTAAATTAATTTTCTCTAGTGTAGATAAAAGCTATTACCTACAGACTACAGAACACAGGAAGAATGGCACTGAATCCATCACCCAGTGCTCACTCATTTAATCCCAGATGTAGGTTCCTGACAGTGAATCTGGAGGGGAATGGAAATCTCCCACTCTTGGAAAAATGATGCTGAATCTGTTCCCCTCTTGCCAATACTGTTCCTTGGTCAACTAATGATCTTTGCTCTGTTTGTGATGGGCCAGGCACTAAGTGGCAGAGTATTTAAAAAGCAGATGCTACAAATTACATCCTAAGTCCTCCTAGGAAACTAATTCCCATGTCCAGTTTCTCATCTTGGAAGATGAGGTAACTACCCCCTCCCACCTTGCATGGATATTAAAGAAATACGTTCAGGTCTAAGAGGCACTCAGGTGCCATAGTGAGGGAAAATACAGCCTACAGAGGAAAATTCCACCTTCAGATGAGGCTATGGAGTGCAGTAAATGACATTTGGTGAGCTGCACGATGAAAAACAAGAAGAAAGCAAATATTAAATAGCTGCTAGCTGCATGAGAATCTTGTGCTGAATGAGAGGAAGATTTTAAAAAAAGGGTACATCATAGAAGTGTGTCAGAGTTTGTAGGCATAGACTGAAATAATTAAGGTCCTACAGGCTTTCCCTAAATGTCAAATTCCTGCTTTTTTAAATTCTAAATTTTGTTCTGCTATGTACAGTGTTTTTTCTTTGAAAATGAAATCATGTATTTCCTAAGAGAGATTTTCCTTTCCTTGTCCCAAGAAAACTTTCCTATGCAAAATTAAACCTGAAGGGTGCCCTTTTGAAGGAATAGGCAGATTTATTTCATTCTCTTTTTCTCTTTGTGTGCCACCTCTCTCCAGGGCAGACTTGCATGGACAGGTCCCCACTGGAGTCCTGTGGTTCATGCTGTGCTCACCTGGATCAGCAGGCTACTCCATCCCCTACCCCTGATACCTGCCCATAATTTGTCTGAGGTGCTGCCCCATGTTCCTGTGGGGTGTCTCCTCCCTTTTTCCCCCACAGGGGTGTGCAGACCCCAGCTGCCTTTGCTGGGTGCTCGATGCATCCTCTGCACATCTGCAAGCAGCAGCTGGTGCAGATCGGAGCAGCTTTTGTTGGGTGGAGGTGTTGCTCACTTACCCACAGACACTGAGCAGGCAGAAAAGCGTTAAACACACACATCTGCTCATTTGCATGCTGCCTACCTTCCTCAGAGCTTGGATGGATGTCCAGCTGTCTCAAGCACACACAGCTAAGTCTCAGTTCACTCTCAGTTCCTGCTGAAGGCGCTACATATATACTTGGGATTTATACATATATGTATGCATAAATTCTTCTCTTCCCAAATTAATGCAGCTTGCTCACTTTCTTTTTCTCTTTTGTAGACATATTATATTGCTTTTCGAGGATGGCATTTTTTCTGAACAGGGACTTGACCTCAGCCTGCACACCTCACAGCAAGCAATTAGATGTTTTCTGATAACTAGCTCTCTTGGTCCCTGAAGGACCCTCGCTTCTGTTGCTCATCCCTCTGACCCATAACTGGCAGCCTCAGAGCAGAAACCAGCAGGTACAGTGAAGTGCTATGCAAAATTCACCAAGTCTCTCCAGTCTGGGCAGATTTTATAATGCAGAGCAAGTACAAGTCTCAGTTTCTTTCCATAGCTACATTATTTACCCAAGTTCTTTTGCATTACCATTTTGCATCAACATATCCAGGCTTTGGCCTTTGTCAACTTTAATTTGCATTTTGAAGAGCTTAATGTGGCTCTCTTTGAGGACGTCCTGCTGAGGTAGGAGGACTTAAGAGATAACTCCTGCTGCAACAGGCAGCTTTAGAACAGTGCTGGCTAACTGCCCTGGAAAACTTAGGGAAAAGAGAAGCTATTTGAGAGCAGAAGAAGAAGAGACAAAAAATTTTATATGTCCTTCCTCTGTGCACATTGACCTTCTGTTTCCTACAAGAGTAGGAGCCTGGAAACATATAATTAACTTGTCTTTCTATGAATTTCATTTTCAACTGTGACAGCAAACAGAAAACAAGTGATGATCTGGCTTCCATAGCAGATACTTCAAAGTAGCTTTTTTTTTTCCTTGAAACATATCAAAACAAAGCTCCCAGATGCAACACCAAGATATGGAGCTCATGTACCATAAACAGTGGTCAGTGTGCTGACAGTGATGTCAGCTCCCAGCTCCTCCTGTCCTAGGGGAATTATTAAAAATGTATCACTTTAGATGGACAAAAAATAAGGGGGATCAAAGGAGAATTGTAGTTTGTTAAGTATCCCACCCATACTAGCTAAGATTTTTTTAATATTGCTAAGTCCAGACCTGTGTTTTATATCAAGCTTTTCAAACCATTTACATCTGGATTATGTACAAATCCTGAAACAATAGCCAGAGCACGATGGCTGTGTGGTTCCTGTATTTGGCAAAAGCTGCTCATCTTCCTTGTGTGGAATAATCTGTAATTAGTAAAAATTTGTAGTTTACGAAGCTCACTGTTTCTTATGGCCTCGGGTGTAACCGGAAAACATGGGCAGCTCAGTTTCGGATTTGCAGAAGATGTGAAGAAACTGTGCTTTAAAATTGAAAGAAAAGTGAAAATAAAAAACATTTGGATCCAGCCCCATCTCATAGACTAGCCTTATATTTTTTGTGTAAGTCAACAGGATACTATAACATGATTTGCTGGTTTTTTAGCACCTAACATACTGTGTTTAGAGCATGATGATGTGGAACTTTTTTCCATACCTTTCCCAATGTGCCATTTTACTCTCTCAGTCCTGAAAGCTGAAAAGGCCAAGAACAGCAATGATTTTAACAACATCAGTGTACAGAAATCAGTGAGCACTGACAAAAAATAGATTTGAACCTTATCCCTTCTGAAAGTACCTTATGGCATTAAAAAGTTGGATCAACTACAGGACATATGAATCAATAGATAGCCAGATGTATAATGTTAGTTTTATATCTTCAGTAACTTTCTGAAATAATGCCTTGTTGTTTTGCTACTACTCAGTTTTCCAGTTTCAATATTTCCTCTTGGTCTCTTTATTCTGGCATATAGCCTTTGATGTCTTCAACAGGAGGAAAATATTTTTGGTTGTGAGACAGAGACAAAATTGCGTCTCTATTCTTCTACCAGGATAATGACAAGTAGCATCCTTCAAAGCCAACTCAGTTTAAAAGAGGATATGACTTTGGTTTTGATTTTTAATGTAAATCTTCTTCCAGAAGAAATTATAGGTAGGGGGTAAAGATTTTCCTCACACTTCTGTCATGAATTAGCAGAGAGTTAATAAAGCTTTAAAGAGGCATATCTAACGATCTTTAACAACAGGTGGTAAAACTCACTTACCCAGTTTACCCAATACTAGCTGTAAATGAGGGTCCCTCAGGAGAACCAGCTCTGAGCCTCTCTTCTTTTAATAATACCAACCTCTGTTTCTATGGAAACAGCACATCGTGTTTGCTGCTAGCAAGGCATGTGTTTAGCCCCTTTTAAAATAAACTGTGTTCTCTTTGCATTGTTTTTAAGACTGAAAAAAGCACTCAGCTTCAAATACACCAAATTATGAATGCCTCTCCTTCCCCTCTAATTAAAAAAAAAAAAAAAAGACATTGGATGTATAGCCTATAGCCGCTAATTATTGTAGCAAGTAGTGGCCTTTTTGTAGGTTACCATTGCTGCTGTGAAGAATGGATCTCTCACTGCTTTATGGCATGGCATTGGAAACTTTGGATTTGTGGCTCAGAACAAATGTCAGCCTCCTAAAGATGGTAACTGGCTGGCTCTGTTAAGCACATATTGACCTGCGTGCTTTTCCATATGTTGGAGTTTGGTGATTTGCACCAATGCATTTTGGAAGTGCTTGGTCTTCATGTCCCTAGGTACTTCAGGATGCTAAAAGGCCATCTGTCAAATACCTGGTATGCCTCATACAAGTGCGTGTATCCACCTCTTCTTGTACTGGGCCAGCAGTTTTTCAGCCTGAGTCACTACAGAAATTAATGGAGTTTTCCTCCCCAGCTGTAGAAGTGAAACAGCACCAAGTAATTAGATTGCAAATAAAATAGAATGTTAAAAGCTGCAACTTATCTGCTTCATTGATGGGTGCTTAGGTCATACTGAAACAATTTTATAAGCTGATGAGTTTACCCTGGAAGCTGGTTTAATAGCTTTCCATATCTTGAGCACTGAAAATAGACTGGTCCGTTTCAAGCTGTGATGGAATGAAGATTTACAGAGCTTGGAGAGTCTAAAGGATGACATTATGGGGTTGTCAGAGTAACAGGCCTTGGGAATCTGCACTGTTTATGTTTAAAAGGAGAAGTCAGCTGGAGGCAGACATCTGAGACATGTTGGATTGATTTGCAGCTTAAAAGCAGATTGTGTTTGGGTAGAGAAGAATGGAACTCTGGCTTGCATCTGTTTTTCAGATTATATAATGAGAAGATGTTTTCTTAAGAAGTGGCATGAACATAGCCCCACTTCAGCAGTAGTAGTGGTTTCAAATACCTAGTGAAGCACAGCCTCACCTTTGCAGTAGGTCATTAAGGGAGAAAGCTGGTGTAATGAAAAGTCAAAGCAATTCAGACTAATCAAGTTAAAAATTTAAAAATAAAATAGTTTTTGAGGTTTAAAGAAAGGTATATTTTAGACACCACTAGGCATATTTTATACACCACTTCATATGGAATCTGAATACCACTTCTTGAAAAATGGAAGATATTTGATCCTACATTTTTCACACAGCAAGGTACTCTTTTTGACTGGGGCTTTTTTCCATGCTCATGAGCCAATTATAAAAGGGCAATTTGCATAGTAAAGCTTAAAAAACAGCATTGTAGTGAATACAGGTTGGGATGAGAGAAAAAAACCTCAGATACTACAAAACATTCCCAAGACCAAATTAAGAATTCGTAAATTTATAAATTAACACTTGATTCACAATACAAACATGACTAATTGCAAACTAGATGTCTCTGTCTTTTCTTTGTGGAAAATAGAAGTTTTACAGTGCTAGGAAGCTTTGATACTTCTGTTTCTCCAGTACTTCTTAGCTGTTCTTTGTAATTGATTAGTGCAATGGAATTCCTTGCCTGTTGGTTAAATAATACAGCTCTTTAGTAATTTTGTGAAGATCTGCAATTTTCTGTCTCGCCCTATTGTGTGAAATTGTCCTTTATCTCTTATTACTGTAGCATTTCTGATTCTCTGCTCATCAATATGGTGCACTGTCTTTTAAAGGGAATATTTTCACTGGAGTTGAAAAGACACACAGTAATTTTCTTTTGAGGTGAATCATCTTTGCCTTGTTCAACATTATTTCTCTGGGTCTTCAGTTTATAAAGAACTGTCTTAATATCAACATTTATATGAGACCTATCTCTATTACAGTGAAGCTGATTAAATGGTTAGAGATAAAACAAACTGTTTTTTAGTAAATTCCTTATACTTATTTTAACCCCCAGTTCCATATAGTCCAAGATACTTCCTGAATAAATTTTTGCCTATAATAACTTTTAATAATAGGATATTTAGGCATCTCCATTTTCAGTTTCTGTTGGAATAAAATAGAATAAAAAATAATAAAAAAATATTTGCTGTATTCATTTAGTCATTTGTATGCAATTCTGCACTGGGGAATACAGACCATCAAATACCTCTTTTGATCTGCCCTGCTCTCTTCTAATCCTTTTTTTTTTTTTTCCCCAGCATTTTTTGCCATAGAATGATGAGAATGATGAGAATGTTTTGTGACATTTCTAACACAGCTACAGCTGTCTAAATGTTGTTTCCAAATTTTAGTGAGCTGATGGTTTCCACGCAGGTACCCAGGGTGTCAAAGAGCACTCTCCTTCCCACTCTTTCCTCACAACATAGGTTTAAAAATTCAGTAATGGATGCTGACAGAGAAAGTATAATTAAAAATGTTTTTCTTTCATCAGTAACAGTTAGAGTAAAATATTTGGCTCCAGCTGTTGAAAAATATAAGCATCTGAATGAAATTTTTCTAAACAAAAAAGGAAATATAGTTTTAGAATGGAGAATTTTTGTAGATTGTAGTTGTTAAATTATTTCTTCCAGTTTGTTGATCCTTAAGAAATTTGAAATTTGAATCCTTAAGAAAGAAATATGGGCTATGATATACATTTAAAACTACTTCAAAAAAATCATTGCTTTTAATTCCAAGAGATTCTATGATTATGTTAGTTTTCACCAGCAAGATGCATCTCTTAAATATGAATTCATGCTGAAATCCATCAGATCTGTCTGTTTGAGTTCCTCAGCCTTTCTTACACGATTAAAATCAGTGTTACTTATTTAATGTCAGGCAGTGCTAGGATTTCTTTTCATATTTAAGAACATCTTTATTTTCTTAAATACCTACAATTTGTATGATAGGATATGATGGTGTTTGCTTATACTCAGACTTGCTTTTTTATTTATTTTTTTTAAACCAGTAATTGTAGTAATAGATGTTTGTCCCATCTATAGGCTGTGGCACAGCTGAGAACCTGTAATGAGAGTTTAGAAACTGGAATCCTTAGGGAACAAATGTGGTTCCAAATTATTCAGCAAGAAAAAGGATGTTTCTTTATCCATGTTTACCACAGAAGATAAGGGAAAAGGGTCTTTTTATTACTTGCAGCATTAAAATGTGATGAACGATGGACTCCAAAATACAAAAGTTAACTTTATATCCCATGCACACCAGGGCATATGTGACTTCTTATCACAGTCTATGATGCTTTGACCTTCCATCCTCTGCATCCCAGCTTCCAGGGCAGGCTGAATGTAAACCAAGAATGATACCAAACCTTAAATGTAGGTATTTGTGTAGGGAGGTGTAGAAGTTTTTTACATTGAAATTCAACTGCTGACATTTTTCTGTGAATCAAAATCTGTAATCTAAATTCACAAGCAAGAAATTGTAGATGATATGCTTTTACTACTTATTCAAACATTCACTCATTATATTTGTCCTCTGATTCATCTATTCTCTTTCAAATCTTTGGTTTCATCCTGACAAGACTTTAAAACTTATTTCCTTCTTCTACTGACCTGTGCAAATGCTTTTAAAAGTACAATGACCCTGCAATGCTGATTCTGTCTGGACAGCTTCTTAAGGAGAGACTGAAACAAACCTTTCTGGCTTTCTTTTAAGCTGTTTCAGTGATTTTAGCAACCAGATCTCTGTTGTGTCCCTGGTAGAGAATTATTATTCTCTACCAGTTTTCATCAGCATAATTGCATCAATTTTCCTTTCTCAACTTATGCAAAAAAATATTGGAAAATAAGAAATTTTTACTGTCACTTACACATCACAGACTTTCTAGAGACTAGAATTTTCAGCAAGGCATTGAGATTATGCCTGTTAATTGATTGCTAGGATAAATTGGCAGGATGTCTGCTTTTAAAGATAGGCTACTCATATACTAGCACCAGAAACTGGTAAAACCCAGGGAAAAGTGAAAACCCAGGTATTCTCCTTGATGTACAGAAAATACTGCTTTGCGGAGTTGGCTCTGCTGCTCCTTTTGCCATCCCAAAAGAACTGCAGAAAATGCTCCTTTTACAGGGAGGATTTCAACCTCACAGCTTTCTCTAAATACATAATTTCAAAACTGGTTTATTTTAGAGTAGATTTCCTGTGGGAATACAAAGCTGCTACAGACTTCCTGATACACTGAGGTCATCCTCTGCTTTGTCTGTAGTCTCAGGCAGCCACATCACACACGCTCTTCTACCAACTTTAAGTTTTAGTGCCATCCTAAAGCTAGATGCACTTAGATATTTTGTGCATCTCCCAAAATGGATCTTGTGCTAAAACTTCAGAATTTCTTAGTCTAACAAAGTAAAAGCATTTGCAACTGAGCATCTGCTTTCATTACCTGGTAGGCTGCAGACTTCAGGGGTTCCCTGATTTAAAATCAAGCTGAGTCATTTCCATTCCCCTTATTCTTCCAGCCTTTGGCCTGGTGTCCCAAATTTCATATTGGCTGTTTACTCTGTCCTGTTGTCTCTTTCTCAGTTCTCAAATGTTCTTACTTGAGATGACTTAAATATATCTTCTTCGTGATGGCTTAAATATTTTCTGTAAATATTTTTCCTTTCTGATGTGACTGAACTTTTAGATAGGTAATGGCTAAGTCTTTGACTAGAAACATTTGCTTTCAAACCCTTCACCACTCGAGTTGCTTTCATAAGCTTGGATTTACCACCACTGGCTTTGTCTCCATTCCACCCTCATGATTGCTTCCAGAATTTGTAATTCAGCAAGACAGGGCAAGAGTGTTTGAGTACATCAGGGCATAAGGTGTGAAAGTGTTAAGTATGAGGTGCAATAAAATTGTCCTAGATAAGTACACAACGATCTATCAGCAACAAGAATAATAGACGGCAGACCAGAAGATTTGGCCAGATTTATCTCTTTGTGTCCTCATGATTCAGTTTTTATGTTGGTTTGTTCCAGTGAAGGGAATAAGGAGTGCTGACAAGAGGTCACGAAAGAGTCTGCTCTGTACAACCAACAGTTGCTTTCAAAATCAGAAATACTCTGACTGAGGTGATGGCAGCTGGTGAGGAAGTAGCTGAAAAAAGGTAAAAGTTGTAAATCCAAAGTGCATCAAACTGCAATCCAACACAAGTTCTGAAATGCTCCTGGTGCCAGTCCCACAGGGGACTGCAGGGCTCCACCATGGAGTCACTTCTTTACCCCCTTGTCTCATAATAACCCCTTTCTCTTAACCACAGTATCAGCAACTCTGTTTGGCATAAATTTGGAGCTTGTGTGAGACAATTGTGTAACTGAAGAAACTGAAAATATATTTTCCTTCAAATAAGCTGTGAAAAGACTGAGCTGTGTAGGAGATGAATGAATACTAGGGAGGCTTTGCCTTTTATGTACTTAATAGCATAGCAATCTGTGGGGGTCATGTTTTCTATCAGCTGAAGGAAATTGTATGCATCTACTGCACACCATCTAGCTGAAGGCAGAGTAACAATAGATGATCCTTTAGAAGGCATCTATGCATTCTTTAAATGCTCAATTATTTTGAGTGTTTATGGTAATTGCATGTCTCAGGCTCAGCTCTGCAAGATGAAGTACACTACAGTGCATGATTCAGTTTCTCAAAGTGCATTCTCTAATATTTGAACATGGGGAAATGAGTTGCTGATTACTTTCAGTCATTATGTTTGATTTTTAGGTTTTGTACATTTAATCATATCCCATTCATTTAAATACTCAAAATTACCTTATGATTTAATACATTCAGCCTGTTTCACTGGTTAAGGTTTATTATAGTGAACAAATTGCTGCTTTTACATGTTACAGTTTTTGTGGTGCTTTGTATCATGGCTAATATAAATAACATAATTTTCTCTCAGTACTTTTCATTTTGAAAAGCTGTAAAACCTTATCAGAAGAACAATAGTAATGTGGGGTTTTGTATCTGCTTCATTTTACAAGAGTAAAATTATGTGAAATCTCTTGGCATCAGTCCAATAAATAGTTCCAGTATATGCATACCAATGAATATTTTATTCTTTCAACATTCTTTTTTCTGCCTTTAACCACAGTAGGAATGGTGCTACAAGTAGAAAACATATGCCACCCACATAATAGTTTCTTTCTTATCTTGATTTTATCTTGATCTTAATGTCAGTTAAAATTTAGAAATCTTCAGTTAGCGGCTTAAATTCTTCTAAACTAATGCTGTGTTGAGGACTACCAATACAGACATAAGTTTGAGGGATTCTTCCAGTATTGAGCATTCTGCGAAAATGCAGTTATAGTAATTCAAATTGGGACAGATTGAGTTCAGATTTTTTTATCATCTGTTTCACAAAATGAGGAAGAAATCAATAACTCTGTATGTGCTTTATTATGTTGTGACCTATTAATTTTTCTAATTTTTTTTTTTTTTTTACAGCTGACCGCATTAAAATCCCAGGATCATAGAATCATAGAGTGCTTTGGGTAGGAAAGGACCTTAAACACAATCTAGTTTTAATCCCCCTGCCATGGGCAGGGATGACATT
Source organism: Petroica traversi (assembly GCA_025920805.1). Classification (NCBI taxonomy): domain Eukaryota; kingdom Metazoa; phylum Chordata; class Aves; order Passeriformes; family Petroicidae; genus Petroica; species Petroica traversi. The sequence continues at coordinate 5,183,690 of JAHLSL010000017.1, forward strand.
GACTAGATCAGGTTGCTCGAGAATCCACCCAACCTGGCTTTGAACACTTCCAGGGATGGTGTACACATAATTTCTCCAGGAAACTTATTCCAGTGCCTCACCACCCTGACAGTAAAGAATTTTTTCCTTAATATCTGGGAAGAGCAGAAGCCTGAAGTGTTCAAGCTGAGAGCCACCAATACTGACACTCTCTGCTACCAACTCTCATTGAACACTTCTGTTCAAAAGGCAGCTCTGTTACAACAAAATGCACTGATCTGTGTGTCCACTGGAAATATCAGATGTCCACAAAAACCCCTGCTTGCTACATAGCACGTATGCATGTTTTCTCTGTGTTCTGAAGAGGAAGGTTGCTGACTTGGCAGTGGTGAGTCCCACCCACACGAAATTGCTGGGGAATACCCCTGGTTTTAAATCACTGGAAGTGGAACAAGTGAGTAGCACCACCACTTAGCCTGGACTCTTAGGGAGGGCTCACATTTTGCTCAGTGGCAGTACAGATGGTATCTAAAGGAACAGCAGTAGGGATTTGTCTGCTTGCAGCCCATGGAATGATCAGCCTGTCTGAACTGAGGGAGTGAACAGTAATTTCATGAAATGATTGTGTTGGCAATGTGCTTGTACTGTATATCTTGTCCATTGATAACAAAAGTAACTCACTTCACAAAATGACTGGAATTACAACACTAAACTATTTGACCATTCCGTGGTGTAATTACAAGGCACCAAATCATTTTGAGCATTGCATGGAACAACTATGATTCTCTTTTGAAGCCTGGTGCCATGACATCCTACTGCATAAATGTCATGCTGGGTGGGCTCTTCTGCAGGAAAGAGAGTTCCCAGAAAGTGATCTGTGATTTATTTTTATCATGAGACAAGCTAACCTCAGCAATAGGCAGTCTGTGTCTCAAAGTACTTGCCAACAGGAAACACTGCACTGTACCTGCTCCACAGGTGAGCAGGCCAAGAGGCTCTTCAGATGGTAACCTCTTCCACCCCCAAGTATTCCCAGTCCTTGGAGATGGCAATGGGACAGAAACCAGCAAAACATAATCTAAGCCTAAGAGCTTTCGCTGCTGAGTCCTGCCTGATCCCTGAAACCTGGACATCCTTACAGCCAGGTCACTTTCCTGTAGGATATGAAGGACATACTTGCAGCACTGCTAGCATCTCATCATTCAAAGGACTGGGTAATCTATGGAAAAGACTATCCATGATGTGCAATAACTCAGTCTCACATTAGATGCCTGCCAATGAATATAAATGACCACCCACACAGGAAAGCTGTCCAGCTCTTCACACTCTTTTCTCTCTTTATCATCTGCTGTTTTTCAGAAGGCTGACCTGTCTCTGTGCCAAAAAACTGGTCTGATCCCCATGCTTACACTAATATTACTGTTTGCAAAAAAGTTACACCATTTCCTTTTGATGAGTCTCTGAACAGACTCCTCAGGAAGTTCCCCACCTACAATGACCTGGGTGGCCTATAGCTCCTCCCTGCAGGGATCCCAGCTGTCTGACAAGCCCCTCACAGGCAGCACTCCTCCAGGAGTCATCAATATTTGCCAACAGAACACCACTGGGGAAATATGTGACCATGTAACAAAAATTTCTGATACAGAACAGGTGGTAAAGTACAATCAACACAGTGAACTGGAAGAATGTGGTCTTCCCCACTGCAAGAGCTAAGAAAGGCAGCAGAGACCTGTGCTGCACATAGAGGTGAACTTACCCTGTTATGAGGAAATGTGACAGAGCATCACTTGACTTGTCTTGCCAGCGTCTGATGAGGATGAGACTGTGAAGACAAAGGAGCTTGTGTCAATATAAGAAGTTGTTTCTAGATATTATGGCAGCCAAAGTTTTGAAAAATTCAGTTGGAACAGCCTGATAAAATATGAAACAAACATATGCAAATGTTTCAAAGCAAAATAGAAATGTAAAGGTTGATACCTCAATTTAAAAAAAAAATCATTTCATGAAGCAAAATTTATTATTGTGGGTTTAGAAGTAAAAATAGGGGTCTGTGATTTTGTGCATAAATAGAAAGGTATCTTTTGTGTATTCTTTTGAACTAGAAATTTTTGGAAATAGTTTTTTTCTAAGTAATGCCATGATGCTTTTTCCTACCTCTTCTGCAGAGTATCTGAAGTTGTGGATTTACTACTAAGCACATGTTGGGGAGCAGGCAGATCCCTATCAGCATGAAATCAGTTTCTAGTACAATCATAAGTCTTAAAAGCACTATCTTTATCAGCAAGAAAAATAAGACTTTGTGTATTTGTGCATGATCTTGTTTCCTTCATGTTGTTTTCTTTCTCCCCTACAAATATTCTTATCAGAGGGTTGGAGCATTGTCTCTACCTATTTTTATGCTCTAAATGCCACCAAATGTTTAGAGGAAGGGTGAAAGCTTTGTGCTTAGCACAGACTAAGACAGGTTTGTTAGCTAGTCAGCTAGTGACAGGTATTGACACGATTCCCAGTAAGAAGCTGAGATGCGGGAACAGAAGATAAGGTGGAGATTCTCTGGGGATTTTGCGGAGGAGAGCAGAGCTTCACACATGCTGTGTAGCCCGTGCCCCATATACACCCCCCAGTGAGATGCAGGAAAGGCTGATGAGGAAAATGGCAGTCAGGAGCAAGATGCTACAGCTGTCACATTATTTCGTGCTGCCTGAAGCTCCATGTCTAAAGGAGGCAGTTGGAAAGAAGGCCAGTGGGCCAGATGATTCATTCTCTCAAGGGCTCTATTGAATCATAGACTGTGGGCTGAGTGTTCCTCATCTTGGAGTGCTGGTCTGATTCCACCACAGGCCACTGAAGGCTGGATCGGTTTTAGCTTAAAAGAAGGAGGCCAAAATAGATATTTATGAAGTGAAAAGCACTGGTGTTTTTGCATGAGTCACCTTCTTGGTGGAGATGGCAAGGGTGAAATGATTTTAGTAGTGCTTCCTCACTAATGTAGAGTGGCTTCAAGCCAAGCTGGGCACATTCCTGAGGTCTGTTTATGTCTCTGTTTTCAGTGCCTTTGCTACACCTGTCTGAACTCATATCCGCCCTTTCTGTCTCCAAAGTTCTATCTGAAATTTTTTATCATTTAACGTATCTGGCCTTCAAGTCTTAATTTAATAGAACACTGTTCAATTAACATTTTTTATAAAGAATAAACTTTTCAATTTTTAACTAAGCCAAGTACAAATCACATTTTATATTAAAAGGACAGATGATGGAAAAGAACATGCCAAGAGTGAGCACTGCAGTGGGCAATTCTTGTACTGTAGCTGTAGATTTGTTTTCTTGCTGTCTTTCTGTCAACCTTATGTTTTTCTAAATTCATTGCCCAGTGATCTTTGTTAATGTACAAATCATTATATCATAGAATAATTTACACTGGAAATGATCATTGCAGGTAAATCATATTGCATCCTCCTTGAGAAAAAAATATACTGACATTCTCAAATGTCATGAGTATAATTAGTGTTTGTTTTTCCTTCCTCTGCGCACAGAAAAAGGTTTCATCAGAACAAACTCTTTCTTAGTGATTGTAATTGAGGTCTGTAAATCTCAACACATGCTTACTAGGACCATCCCATTAATTCCTAGCACAACTAGGCCAAACATCTGTATCAGTTGCACTATATTTACTTGACTGCATTTGGAACAAGAATTTAGTTTTTGCACCACTTTACTTTCTCAAGATTGGCTAAATAAAATGAATTTCTATACAGTAACACTAAGAAGAAAGTAATTCTTCACCTTCCTACATAAGGCTGTGAAATCTGCAATAGAAGTAATGTAAATACTTTGATTCACAGTTTTTGTACTTCAGAATTTGAAATCATAGTTTTAGTTCAAGTCTTCACCAAAGCCATGGTGTTCTTCTGAAGATGCTGCCATCATAACTCTCCAGCCCTCAAAACCCTTACCACCACCAGCTGTTACAGAGCCAGGAGGAGATTTGTTTTCAAAGAAATGCTGCAGTGACCCCCTGGTTGGGGTGTTTGCCTGCTCCTGTAGCGAGAGGAGGTCCATATGACTGCTTCAAAAGCTGAGGGTAAGCACATGAGCATGGATTTTGAGAACACAGGGGCTGTCAATAGGTTCATGATACGGGGCAGAGGATTGTGCGGCCCAAAATTATGATGATTATGATGACATGTGTGAGTCTTCAAAGGTGCAATGGGCCCTGACACTTAACTTTCTCATAAGCAAGCGAGATGTGGGAAAGACCCTGCCTATTGGACTACTTGCATTAAATCCTTTTAGAGTAACTTTTCCTCCCATTTATCTAAAATGTCTGTGGGAGAAAGTGGATGCAGTGTGACATTGGAAAATACAGTTTCAGCCCAATACCCAACCCACTTTGCATGTGGCTACTGCTCAAATAAGAAAAAAATGAGTGTCATAAGCCAGCTGGACACATCTTTTGCCCATCTGTTCCATATTTATTTATTTTTTCAACATTTTATTTACTGTTTAATGTTTATATTTCTCTTATTTGGTACTCAGTGAAGAATTACAAAAAGTCATCAATGTCTCCTTCTGTTCCAGTCATCCTGGAATTACTAGTCAAACATGGCTGCAAAACCAAGTGCAAGCCCTGTCACCAAGCAGACTAACATTTTATTTATGTGCTTATAACACCTTCAATATATTTACCAGATATCTTTAGGTATTCACATATTAGAACATCTAATTTGAATTGGGACATTCTCTTTTCCTCTCAAAGAATAAATAAATTTCTAATAGATGAACAGATAGTCATAAATCTAAACCTAGTATAGGTGAAATCCTAATTCCTCAAACCTTTTCTTCACTTCCTGCCTCAAAAGACAAGAAACACAATGTGTTTATTCTTGGAAAATTAAAAAAAAAAAAAGAAAGGAAGAAGGGGAGAGAAATGAATCCTGATGCTGAATATGTCTCATAGGATATTCTTTTCAGTTCTGATTTAAGTCAGTCATTGCATCTCTGGGAATTTTCAAGGCTGCTAACCTGCTTTGGAAAGCAATATCACTGACACATTTTCAATAAATTAGTTTAGTTTTGTTCTTGAAAGGCTGTTTCTTCCTACTTGTTAATATTTGTATTGTAGCTCTGCTGCTGGGGGGATACAAGTAAAGATAACTGGGAGAAGAAAAGAGCTATCAAATGATCGTAATATTAATAAGCATTTAACGTATCAAGAGTACCCCTCCTGGCAGCACAGAGAGTTAGAGCCAGAACAGCTTTTTCTTACTCAGAAGATCTAAATCCAAGCATTCCCAAACGTTTCAGACCAAGCAGCCCTAGGAAGTCTACATGCAGGAGCTGGAGTTTGAAGGGGCTGCAGGCCACAGTTTGTCACAGTTTGTCACAGTTTGTCACTGCAGCTCAGCAGTGAGCACTGTCACAAACTCTACCACTTTTTCTGGGTCAGGAATATGACCTAAAGTTACAAGTTTTACCAGCACTTCAGGGTTTTCCCAGAAGGAACAACCACTTGAATGTTATGGTGCACATCTAAGTTTGGCCATGTCTGCCAAGCAGACATTTCAATACTCCACTCCACAGGCTGTTTGGAAGTCCACAGCTCCTCAGCACTTACCTGCTGCCTCAATTCCTCATCTAATATATGGGTAAGAAACTGCCTATGCATAAAACAAGAGGAAACAACCCACTTCTTTTCTGCAATCCTACTGTCACGCTCATTACACCCCAGTTCTGGTTTCACAATTTCACTTGGGATTATAAATATTTCTTGGAAAACTGCAACAGTCATTCCAACAGGACAAGAAGGATGATGGAGTTTATACCTACCATGAGCACAGAGCAGGAGGTGGCAGAACAGAAGATGTGTCTGCTATTACCATATACTGCATGATAACATGAATTCATAGTAGTATATAGCTCCTTTTAGTTTTTCGGTTATTTTATTATTTAAAACATAGTTATTGAAATCATAACTTCCAGTTCATTTTTCTATGAAGAACACTGGACTACACAACAATCCAGGTTTCCTCCTTTTAATATTCTGCAAAATAAAGCATATTGTACTTTATTGTATTCCTGTTGTTTGCCTGATTTCCAAAATTTAGATTAATGATTATGTTCAGTACCAAAGGTAAGTCACATGTCTGTAAACAATGGTCACAGTACAATGAACTTTGGATTGAGCACCTCTCACTTAAAAACATCTGTTCTTCTGTGTTTCCTAAAAGTTTGCATGGTGTCTATTTCATTGTCTCTTCCGTTCATTACTTTCTTTTTTTTTTTTTTACTTCAATAACTTTCTTTCAGAAAAAGAAGATGGAGAGTGCCACTGTCTAGGAAAAAGCCAAGATAGACTTTTTAGTAACAAACTCATTGCTCCTGAGATGCATGGGAGCAGCAGAATATGTACAGCCAGGAAAGAGGGCAACTTGGAGAGCTCCAGCAGGACTGAGCTGCCCTGCTGGATATGCCACTATCAAGAATTAGAAAATGTCACTGAAGATATCTGGCCAGGAGGAGCAGTGCTAAGACAATTCCTAACCTCTGAATTGCTGCAGAGCCTGACAATAAAGAGATTAGGGCTGGAAGAGCTGAGCAGGACAGAAATGGTTCTAGGGCACATGTATAATCCTGGAGATTTTGAAAATGCTCTGAAAAGGCTCAGATATTTTTGGCAAGTGCTTAGGGCACAGTGTCAGGCTCACTTTCATTTATGTCAGCTGCCTGGCAATTGCACACAGCAGCATGCAGGAGACATAAGGCTGGGCTCTCTAGGACCCTACTGGTGCAGCCAGAGAGGTTAGTTCTACTAATGCAGCTTTCTGCCTCTTAGCTGATCTCTGTCACAAGAGGAGGGGATGATTTCAAGAAGTTCTAGTTTTTCTCCATCTGATTTCATGACACAAAGTTATACAATATAGTCAAAGATCTGTTTGGGAATAGAAAAATTATTTCTGAATTAAATGTCTTAAGCTTTGTTATTGTTAATGAGCCAACATTGTGTATGTCTACAGCCCAGGAGTTAATAACATTATATTTAATCAGCAGAAAGCACTTTTGCAATTAACTTCACTTGGAACAGTATCTGGCTTTATAACATTGGTTTTACACTTCATTGGGTTGATTGCCACGTTGCTATAAAAGGACCACAGCATTTCTTATATGATTGTTGTTGTTAAAGACAAAGCAGAGTGAAAACACTGACTCCTTGTTATAGCTGCTACAGGTAACTAAGAGAAACTACAAATAGCTGCATAAATTAAAATCATAGAATCACAGAATAGTTTGGGTTAGAAGGGATATTTAAAGGCTACCTAGACCAACCCCACTGCAATGAGCAGGGACACATTCAAGTAGACCAGGTTGCTCAGGGCCCCATACAAGCTGACCTTGAACACTTCCAGGCATCCACAGCTTCTCTGGGCAAACAGTTCCGATGCCTCATTACAAAAAAAGTCTTACTTATATCTTGTCTAAACTCACCCACTTCTTAAATCGCTTCCTCTATACCCACTCCAACTTTCTTGCTGATCTTTATGACCCTTGTCGTGAATGCAAGAATGACTGGATTTGATGAAAGTGCTGGTGTTTTCTCAATTCTATATTGAGATCCAGCACCAGTGCCATAGGATGAAAGAGAAAGAACAAAAAATATGGGAAAAACTGGCAAAAAATAAATAGTTCCTCTGTACAAAGCCAGCACTTTTGCTTCCCTCCCCAGATCTCCGTCATAGACTGGTGAATCAGTGTGGCTCACCCTGAGCACAGCAGCAGAATTTAATGTACCTGATGATAGCTAAATCTCTGCACCCACTTTAGCCAACTCGTGTAGGAGGTGTGAATGTAGGTGCCGGGAGAAAAAGCATCAGATTTTATTCCATGCATTGTTCTTTATATTGTTAAGGGGGGAAAAGTTCTATTATGAGTTTTGTCATAACACCTTTGTTAAAGTACGCAGACACACCCCTGAAAGAATGGAAACAGTGATTACAGAGGCTACAACGAGAGAATCACTGTAAAAAAAAGTGCCTAATTTATTAATACCTTTAACATATCCTAAATAAATCTCCATTTATATGATCAGGCTTTGTTACCAATTTAGTAATTTCTGTCCCAGGCTGTGTTTACTCATGTATAGGAGCAATTTTGGATTCAGATACTTTTGGAAGCAGAGCCTTTATCTATGCTATGTGAGTACACAAATCACTAAGAGTCAGACTGTCTGTGCAGGCAAAAATCAGTGTAATAGGATACGGGGAAAAATTGGGAGCTTGGAGACACTCTTGTTGAAGAGACACAAGTCCCTGTCTTCTCCAGAATGTGAGGATGCCACATCCATGAGATGAGAACAGCAGGTTGTGTGGCAGCTGGGAACTCCAGGACTTAATCTTATGTCTCTCCTGCTTCCTCTTCTGTCTGCCAAGAGCTAATAGCCACACATGCACAAACAAACCAGGAATAGTTACACATGCTTTTAGAAAGCTTGTTCTTGATTTGCTTCTCAAAAAAAGCATATTTATACAGCCAATAAAGCCAATAATATCTCCCAGCCAGTCAGTTGCACTCACTATTTCTTGTAAAATACAGCCTAGTCTCTCCATCAGCCCTCCCTCCCCACAGTGGAAGGCTGCTGGTTGCTTCTTGCCCTTGCACTCAGCTTTCAGCTCTTTTCAGGCAATATTAGAAACGCTATGCTCCATCTTGTCATTGTGCTGATCTTTCTACAGAAGCAATGGCATTCCTCTTTCATACAACATGAAGCCAGCTCAGTGCTGGGGAAAAGGGAAAAGAATGTTTCAGGTGCAATAATTTCCCATATAAATCCCCTCACACATTCGATGCAGTAGAGCTCTCCGTGGCTGTATCTGCAGAGTGCTTTGTGCTGAAGAGCATTCCTTTTGGGGTCTCCTGTGTTTCTGAAACATCTGCTGCACTTTGATGTTTAAAATCCTTTACTGGGAAGTAATTGAAAAATAAAGAATTCATAGGCAACAAACACACAGTTTTCAGGACACAAGAGAATCACAGCAGGAATTGACTGAAAGTTTGATTAGGCTCTTTAGTCTACAGACGTTGAAACTTGCTAATTACTGAGTGGTGATATAGATTATTTAATTAGCAGTCTCCAATGAACTGTAGCTGCTGAATTTTATATTGGAGTTATTTCTGATAAAATAACATTGCCTTTCTTTCTCGGCTCTTAGAAACAGAGTGAAGAAAAACTAGATTTTAGTGCAAGGTTGCAGAATACAATTCCAGGGAAACAAGTCTTCTCATTATTGAAGGCATTACAATGCAACTTCTACCTGTTGCCCTGACAATGTGTCTAACATTGCCATGGAGAAGGCCAGCGCAAGATGTTGAGTGGGTTTCATACTACTTGCTTATTAAAAGCTTGGTCTTTGCTCAAACTTCCACAAGGTCTCCCAATTAGTGCCAATTGTGGTGATGATTTTGTCCATGGAATTCCTACAAGAATTGAAGTGGGGTCCCACTGCAGCTTTGAAAGGAATCCCAAGAAAAGCATCTCTGAGTTCAGTTTAAATTATATCTTTGTTTTGTATTAATATCCTTCAGATATAAAACTTCAAAAAATGTATAATGAGGAAAACAATGGTAAACAAGAATCCCTAAATATATTCTGGTCTTTAAGACAGCAGCAGAAATTACTTTTCAGAAAACAGGAGAGAGCAGTGATAGGGAGCAGTTAATATTAGTGGCAAGCTGCAAATGTGAGATAATTTTACTCAAAGCCACTCCTATCACAAATTATTACTTAAATTATTTGTCTGTGTTCTAAAAACCATTTGGACCAGCCATAACTAACTCTAAGGGCATATCAGTATCAGTATCTGTTATTATTAAAATAAATCAGTCTTACAATGAAATTGTTGAAAGAACTTTTTGCATTTCAAAGAGGCTTTGAGCAGTGTTATTTGGGTTACTTCTAAAATTAAGACATGTAAGAGATGAGCATTTTCATAGAGACAGAATAACTAGTAACCTTCAGAGGATGTATAAAAGTTTAGAAGCCTTTGGCTTAGCATCATTAGCTAATTGTTATTCATACAAATTGAACAGAAAAAAACCAAAGAAACAGACTGGAAGAAAACTCCTGCATACATGATGCTGATGTTAGGTGCAGAAATCAGGAGTGACAGCACTGGAGACACAGCTCAGAGAAAATCTGAGTGGCCCACAAGCAATGCCCAGTGTGAGAGTGCAGTCAAAGAGAAGTAAGTTCGCTCCTGTTACCAAATTTTAGTGGTTTTGGTGCTTCTCCCTTGAGTTTCAGACTCCTAAGTGTGGACTGGGAGGTGGTATTCCTGGCAGACAAGGAGGGATTTCTTTTCTCATTAGGGCAAAATTATTAGGGAAACTTTATTAATCTACGTGTGGCGAGACATTTTGAGAAAGGAAACAGGGAGGCTCAGCTATGCAAGTACAAATTGCTTGAGAGATGATTCTCTGAGCAAACTTATTCATCCCTGAATCTCCCCTGACCTCTCAATCCAGGAGCCTCACAGCAAAATTATTCTTGTAAAACACAGATTTCATCCTAGTGATAACTGCTCTGATTGAGTACAAGCAGTCATCACTTTGATCTTTAGGTCAAAGGCAAAAGGCCTCTCTATTGTCCACTTCAGCTTGAAACACAGGATGTCCCATCTGGTGAAAAAGTAGGTCAAAGGCAAAAGGCCTCTCTATTGTCCACTTCAGCTTGAAACACAGGATGTCCTATCTGGTGAAAAAGTTGTATGCCAACACACAGGGAAAAATGCTGAACCTCTCTTGTCCCTTTGTTCTCTTGTACTCATCTCTTTTTGAAACAGAAATTGCTCTGAAAAAAAGGGTAGTTAAACGAAATTGGGCCTTCTCTCACATCGCATACTCCCTCTTCCTTTGAACTAAATTTGGTTCAGGTGATTGTTCAGATTGTCTAAGCAACTAGTCAAAATAGTAACAGCTGAAAGGGAAAGATGAACAAACATTTGTTCTGCAATAGCTGTACTGTGGGTGGATGATTCAAAGTCCCCTAGAATACTTTTTTAAAGTATTGAGGGATACCAGATATTTTCAGCTTTTGAAACATTTTCATTCAGCATCCTTCTGTTGGATTAATGGTTTGTTTGATTTTTTCGTCACAGGTTGTTCTGAAAAAAAACTGTGTGATGTGCTTTGCTTTAGAAAATATAAAATCAATCAGAGAAAAAGAAAATTGATGATTCCACATATCCATTAGATGAACTTGTCAAGTAAGTGGATTTTTGCTCTGTTAGCAGAGAAATTGGAAGTTCTGTTTTAATTCATTGCATACAAACTTCTGCTTTACTAGGATGGCCAGTTCTTCATACAGAACCAGCTTTACAGTTTCGTGTGTACCTGAGAAAAACATAAATTTGGTCTTTTGGACAGCAAAATATATGTGCAGTCCTTTTCCTGTTAGACCAACCTCTTTGGATCAAACTACCAAGCAGATTTTGATCACTTTGTATTTCTTCCAGGTAGAGCCATCACAGTGGGAATATTCTGTCACAAATCAGCACTCCTGGACTTCTGCTTACACTTGATGTTCTCAAAGAGATACACTCAAGCTATTACTCCTAACCAGAAAGAGATCCCTTCCCATCTCACCTCATAGTGACCTCATCTTGTTGTTTATGCTCTTGTTCCCAGCAGATCCTTCAACTGAACTAAAGCCTAAAGATCTCTGTCTTCAGATAGGCACGAGAAGCCAGAGCTGGTATTTATTCTCTGATGCGGATTTTGATGGGATAGAGTCAAGTTCAGAATGTTAGGAAAAAGTTGGGAACATGCATTCATGCCAAGTTTAGGCCAAGTATCCTTTGACTAATCAGTAAATAGAGAAGTTTTCTGAGGTGTACTGAGTTGCCCTTCCATAGACTGTGCTGTTTACTTTGCCCATCTGGGTTTGTAGGGAGCTAAACTAGGTTTTCTGTGAACAAATACATGGGAGTGAAATCATTGACATCTACTAGATATAAAGACATAATCTCTGACTGAGCTGCAAAGTATCAAAGACTGGGAGAGTGTTTCAAGAAAATAACTTTTGCTCTGTTTTCTTACTCTTCTTGAGGCATTTCCTGTTGGGTACTTCTATGAGTATTCTGCATTTACTTATATCTATGTTGTGCAACAGCCTGAACCCAGAGAAGCTGAAAATCATAACCTGCTCAGGAAGAAAATGATACACAGAAGTTTGGTTCTACCAACTCACCAGGAATTTCCACAATGGGAAATCTTACCTATAGAGCTTTTGAAGATCTGACTCAGAGACCTCTCCCTCCTTAATTGTTAAGCAATCTGACCACCAAACCTCTGAATTCTGTCTAGAGAGGCTGATGCACTTTAGTGTTCTCAATGTTGAGACTGAAGATGCAGTTTTATCTTCATCTCAGAAAGGCAGATCCCTGAAGAAGGGAGGCTGTAGGTACCTTGATCAACAAAATCTGAAATAAGCTGCCTGCAAGAAAAGAGACTAGAGATCTAAGACTGAAAAGGATTCACACTCAGGAGCAGACAAGAACACATGAATTTTACTATGTTTAGGACAAAGGATGTACTAAGCATGTGTTTCAGATACTTAATACACAGTAACAAACTATTTTAAGGAAAAATATTGTAGCTGTTTTCTGTACTTAGAACCTAGTCAGAGTACAATGAAGATAAAGAAAGCATGTTCAAGAACTTTGGAGGCCTTTGGATCATGCTCTTTCAGAATAGCAAACATCAAAACAACAGGTCATGTTGTGTTTCAACTGTGCCCAGTGCCAAAGACAGTTTCCTTTTTAAGACTTTTGTGGGCTTTTTTTTTTTCTTTTTAAAATAAAGTCCTAGAGGGCATCCTTGGAATTAATTTCCTCTTTTCTAAAACCAGACAGTCTACTATGTAATGTAAAAGACACTTACAGAGTCTGTAATAGGTTTCACATGTGCTGAGATGCCAGGAAGGTAATAAGGAAGGCTTCAGTGTAGGGAAAAATGGAGGTGGGTTGATGTGTAGAGCAAACAAGAGTACACGTGCAATTATTACTTCCTGAATCAAATCAGTGTTTAATTTTCACATCTTGACCTAACTTATCTTCTCAGCCAAAAGAGGGGGAATGGGATATAAATAATTAAAAACTTCTGCCTTTACTACCACTGAAAATGGAGGAGACAAGCCATTGAACGCGTCTCTGTGTTTTTCTCACGCTCCCTCATATCTGCAAAGCAACAATATTCAGAAAATTCCTGAGACAACACCTCAGAAACATTTTGACTAAAGTTGCAACAGTTAATTGTGCTAGAATAAAGGTCTGAAAAAATTCCTTCCCAAACCAAGCTACATTTCATAACAGGTTTATGTAATATCTATTGTATATTCCCTACATATCCAGTTGTCACTACCAAAATAAGCTTTATAGGGAATTCTGGTTACGACATTAAATAAAGGAAGTGGAAGCTATATTTTTGCTGGTTTAGCCCTGTCATGTGCTCAGTTCAAGGAAATTGCAGTTGTTCAGAGAAGAAATTTTTGGTTATTTAACTTTGAAGACACCAATAAATTCACACATATTTTTCTCCATCTTGACATAAACGTATATTCATGTAAGAGAAGACATATTAGCAAGACACACTTACAGAAAATCCAGTTGGACATATTGGACTGCATCAACAATGGTTCCAGTGAAAACAAAATAAAAATCAAGTTCACTTCTCTGTTTTGCCCATGTCCAGCTACTGCCTGAGTTGGACAGAATGACAGTTTGTAGCACTAATTAAACCCATACTTTGCTTGATGTCAAAAAGAATTGCCTTATGCAACAAGAATGTTTCACGAAAATTTTGACAGTTTTATTCAGAAACAAAAAAAACATTGTAAGCCACTTGCATCCATCCTCACACTGAAAACACGTACCTGTAGTTTGTTATGATGATAGCAACTAAACTAGAAAATTAAATATTAACTCAGAATAAACTGGGCCTGAAATGAAACAGCTCTGCTTGCAGCAAGCACCTTAGATCTAAGTCTTGCCCATAAGGCTTCATGTCTGGCTAGGTGTCTGTACAGGCACCTTTTTAATATTGCATGCATTTCATTTATTGTCTGTGGGAGTAGAAAATAAATGTTTCAAGTCACTTGGTTACCTGTGAGAGGTTTTTTGTTGAGAAATTAGCCAGGTATTTATGGTCAGTTTATAGTAGCAAGGGAGAATGCAGGGAAAATTTAGTTGGCAAATCAGGAAAGGGAAAGTCTTGGTCAAAGCAGGTTTGTGTATTCAGCATATATTAAGAAAGACAATTTAGTACACGGCAAAACCCAGTATGCAGCACTTCCAGCTTGGTGCTGGTAAAACTTTTCTTCTAATTAGAAAAATCACACTTTCTAATTACAATTAAAGTAAATAAAATGTACACATATCACTTTGCAGAAGCAAAAAAATCTTAGGTAATATTCTAAAGAATTCTGAGCAGAAATTTTTCTTGGTGTGATTCTGCTTATGAAGCCTTGGTTTACCAAATTATCTACATGAAGAACACATTTGACCAGGAATTGCATAGTTTCTTCCCTGAACATGATGTCAAATCTGAAAGGTTTCACCTAATTGAAAAAAAAAAAATCAATTAGGACACAATTATATTACAATACCTTGCAGTTCATCAGGCAGGAAAGGGAACAAGTCACAAAAGTCATCCCATGAGAAACAGGACATGGTTTGACACAAGTAATGCAACAGATCACTTGAATTGCAAAGAATCAATGTTGTGTTTTAATCTCCAAATTAAACACATATTGGTAGTGATAGGATTAGGGCTTATTTCTAAGGATGGTGTTAGTTGGTATGTTATTAATAGAATTAATATTAATATAAATAGTGTTCCTGCTCAGGACTAGGGCTTTGCTGCATCAGATGCTACAAACACACACATACAGTAATAGTGGTCCCTTAGTTCAAATCAGATTTCTTCAAGCCTTTTTTTATAAGTATATTTTTTTCTTGCAAGTCAGCCACTCCTCAAGACAGAAATAATTTTATTTTTAGGAAATCAGAGTTAAATTCTTATCTGAAGATGTGCCAGTAAAAGTTTTCTACACTTTAATGTTGGTTAATATCTATTTAAGACCAAATCTACCACACCATAAAGCCCACTAATGAGAATCTTTACTTCAGACTGGATTAATGCCAGAAATTTTTTAAGACTGGCTTATACTTAACAATTTTGCTAACTATATTTCTTAGTTGCTTCATTAGGTAAGTTATTAACCAAACTCCATAAAGAGTTTTCATCATTCTTTTCCCAGTTTCGCTCTGTCTATAAGAATAAAGCACTTGAATGTTAGAAAAATGCAACCACAATTTTGAATAGTAAGTTTGTTTAAATGAAAGACCAAAGCATAGTCATTGCTGGTAAAGTAAATATTGTGGCCTATTCATAAGAGAAAAAGAGAAACTGAGCTAAGTTTTATATTCTTTCAAACGAAAAAGAAAACTGTATACTTCTTTCCGTTTTGTTCCAACAAGTGTGAATATTCTCATTCCCCCACAGTGGCAAGAGCAGGCATGGAGAAACTGGTACTTGCAGCTGGAATACCAAGAGAGGAACAGTTTCTTTTCTCAGATAACCATGAGGAGATGGATCAGATTTGATCCTGGCACCCACTGCTGACTAACTCCCAGCATCATTAAAAAGCTCAGATTAAAGCTTTTTACTTTTAAAACTAAATTGCTGCAGGACCAACAGTTATGAAAATGGGAGGAATCAGGCATGGTGTGTTGAAAATGCAAATGCTGCAGAAAGTGGCCTGCAGGTGGTTGAATTATTTTGGAATGCCTGTTGTAATAACCACTAGAGCTGGGAGGAGGCTGCAAGCACTCAAGTCTGCCAGAACTGTTTTCTGAGTTTCATGGATCCAGTAAGGAGAGAAAAGAGGAGAAGGAACCAGGAGAAGAGGTAGAGCTAAAAATGATGCAGAAAGGCTGTATATATCTGCCACCCTTTTAGATGCCCTTCAGACAGCAGTCCACAGGAGGCAGCTGCCTTCAAAGCCTCACAAACCACTTAGAAACAGCTCTCACTGGGACCCTGCTTCTCTTTCCTTTGTGTAATTCCACTACACTCAGCTGAAAAAGTAAATGGCTTCAAATAATGGCCTGGAGTTGGCTAAAGTTCTAGGAAAAATGCTGGCAAAATAATACTCAGTGCTGGGCAAATGTTTAAACACAAAGCATAAAATCAGGAAATGCTCTGTTTGTAGTCAAGCATCACAAAATCCACTTAATATGGTTGTTGTGGTAAGGCAAACTTTAGTGTCTTAGAAGACAGTGATGAAAGCTAAAATTTTACATACAAACTAATTAACCAACATGGGACTAATAGATTCCAGAGTTTCAGAGACTTTCATAATGAGCTAAGGCTTAGACACACTTTGTTCTATTGTATGATCAATACAAGCACAAGCAGAAATCACAGCAGTGGTTTTTTATTTTGAATTCTCATTCTTAAAATTTCAAAAGGAACTAATTCTGCAGTAGTGAGCAAACAACCTGAAAAGTTTCTTGTAAATTAGGCTTGGCTTAATCTGGAGGAGTTCAAAGAAAGCAGCTATAACTACTGAGGATGTAGAGTAGCTAATGGAGGTTTAAGGATTTCAGTGACAAAAACTTTTGCTTACTCCCAGGTCCAGATTTTGGTAAACATTGCATCAGCAACTTCCTACAACCATAAGAGAAAATCTCAAGGATGTAATCTGGCTCCTCAGGCCATTTTAAGCAAAAAACTAACATGTATCAGTTAATCCTAAGCACAGGCTGTGCTTCTGCAGCTCTCAGGAGCCCTTGTGAAAAGCTGAAGATGAACCCACTGGGTCAAATGCTTTGCAAATCCATAGAAAGGATCTTCCTTGACCTGTGACAACCAGACTTCAAGTATGGGAGAACATTCAGATGATATGAGAAAATATTTACCAATTTTCAGTACATCAAGAATCAAACCACTGGTGAAACCACCAGAGTACTGAATGAGAACTGTGGTATCCCACTCTGTTCAAGAAAATTTTTATAATGGTTGATGAAAGCAGCAAGACATAGAAGCCAAATGGAGCCGTGTGAGGGCCAGGAAAGCAGTGCACAGCACTGATACATGAAATGGAGAAAAGCAGAAGAGTCTGAAGGGAGAAGCAGATTCGGTGGTCAATTTTAGTTGGATTTGGCTCGTGAGCAAAAAGTGCCCAAAGAAATAACCATGAAAAGAAATAACCATGAGTAGTAAAGGGGAGCTGAAAATTACTGGTTCTAGTGAAGATAAGGAAAGCAAAGAAAAGCAGCCCAGAAATCTCTGTGCCTTTGTATGCCAGAAAGTGAGAGAAGAGGGTTGCAGGAGGGGATGTCAGCAAAAGGATTTGACAAGGGGAAAGACAGGTGCTCTGTCAACTTTCTCTTTGAGGAAAGCTACAAGATCCCATGCAGCAAGAGAGATAGAAACAGAAAAGGAGGATGTAAAAGAAGTGACACAAACATAGTGGAAAAACAGCAGACTACTACTAAATAAAGGTGGCTGAGACTGAGGCTGCCCCCAGCTGCCCCCATCCTGGCTGTCCCTGACTGAGGGCAGCCAGGCAGGGAACAGCCAAGGACCAACCTTGACCTGGCCACCAGACAGCCTTGGTTTTGCCAGCCTAGCCAGAAGTGAGAAGGACTTAATGACTTCCTAAATTTTGTTCTCCTTCAAATTTGTCTGAAGTCTTCAGTCTCTCCAATGAGGAATGCAGTGACTCTGAGTCTCTCACACACTGCCTGACATAGAAGCTTCACCTCAGTGGTCCTTCTGATGCCTATGAGGCAAAGAGCCCTGAGGTCAAACCATGAAGGAGTGTACTCCACGATTAGGATTCAGGTGTTTCAATTCCATCAGCTTCTAGCTTTCATGATCTAAATGCCTTAAAATATAGGCTTAAAGCCCCAGATATCTCCTGCAATAGTAGCCTAAACTAGTTGCAGTGCATCAAATGAAATCCCACTCCCTGAAGACATTCTATCTTAGTCATCAGTCAAAGGTCTTATGCCACTAGTTATGAAAAATACAGCTGATTGACAGTTAATAAATAATTTAAATTGATCTTCATAGCTGTATTTGGAGATGTGCCCTTTAATCAGAATCAGGATCAGAATATATGTTGATTTAAGAGAGTAGGTAAAGAGTATTAAAGTATGTTCCAGAAATCTACCACATAATTTGGGAGCAGAATAGACTAACTCATGGGGCAGTGTATGGTATCTTTACTCCCTAAATTATTATCATAGCAAAAAGCACGTTTCTCCCAGAAGAGTGAGATGAATTCCAGCACTCTTCCTCTACCAAAAGTGTAGGGACCTCCATTATTCCTGGACTAATCACTTCTTAGACAAAGACCTGAATATAAAAACTAGTTACATTGGGGTGAGTTGAGATTTCACTTTGCCCGTTGCAGTTCTGAGGTGGGACTGAACAGAGAATATGAACCTAGACCTAGATTACCAATTTGCTTTACACTATTGGTAAACCCTTGGATAAAGATGTGTCGAGTAAGATTTGTCTAGAAAACACTTTAAAAGCAAAGCAAAGTCAATTATCACCAAGTGTTTTTCTTAAACAGATTTTAAAGGATGCTATCCTTTGAGGTTTTTAATTGTCTTCTGTGAAGTACTAAGCACTGTTAGTTTTCATGGTCATCAATTATTTCTTCCAGCAGAGAAATTCAGGACACTTTCCTCTCTGAGGACCATTAAGGTCGATGAGCAGCAGGAGATGCATGAAGCCAGAGAAGAATACGCTCAGAACTGCCACTGCTGATCTAGGCAATCACGTACAGGGAGTAGAAATTTAACTACTAAAATAGTCATTGTCAAGAAAACTGCTGTAGTACCTCTTTCTTACAATATTAGTGTCATAACTTTGTGAAAATATATGGATTTCACTTGACACTGCTAACCCTATGACTGCTGTGTAAAATATTTAACCATCTATTAGAGCCTCCAAGGATTCCACAGTCAGCTGAGGACTTCAGTGCTTTCCATTCATAGTGTATGAATAATGCATATAGTGTTAACATCTCCAAAATCTTATTAGCCCTCCTAAAATGGGGCTCCTTATTATCAGCACCAAAGTTTCCACGTGTTTTATGTGTGATGCATGTAGCAATGAATGTGTGAAACACAAAGCTCCCTGCTAAAATCCATAATCACTCAAATTTGTACAAGTGAAGACTGCACATCTAGAAGGAAAAAAATCTTCCTGCCAGCTTAAGAGAGAGCTTATCTTAGGAGCTCTGTATTTGCAAAAGTGGTCATTTTTCTTCATCTTCTCCCTTTTAAATGTGCTTTCACTAATAAATTAATTTGTTAGTCTTTACAATGATTATCACAAGTTTAGTGCTGGGAATGCATTGTTGGGTTTTAAGCATCAGAAATTACCATTATGCGTCTTCAGAAGAATGAATAAGTGATCAAAACCCTGACCTGAATCTACATTGTAGGTACATAGAAATGGATCAATAAGATACCCAGTGTATTTTTGTTTTCTGTCTTAAACTAGAAGTCAAATGAGTCAAATATGAGCAAATTATGAAGCCAGAGAGAGGAGTAATGGGTTCTGCTTTCTGCTGAGGCACTGATTCACAGCGGTATAACACCAGATGTGCCTGACGCCACATGCAGCCATTTCTTCTGCAAAACACATCTTTACCCCTTCACTCATACTCTTATTATTCTACACCTGGATAGGTATTATAGGCATGATAATATTTTTTTTTTTACTTGACTGTCACTTTATGAAGAGTTTTTAAAGTTCAATGCTGTCATGGATAAAAGCTGCTCTAGGAAAATAAAATAGTATTTAAATTTCAGCCAGCTGAATACACACATTTAGACATGCTCAGCTAATCACTTCTGGTCCTTATCAACTCTATCACTGAATAAAAAATATTCACTTTAATATACTGTAAGACAGTATCAAGACAGAAAAGAATGGAAAGTACTGCAAGAGAATAATTTTCATCAAGAAAAGAAAATACAAACAAATTCTTTCTGCACTCAAGTGATCTGTTGATAAAACATCATCGTATAGAAACCATGGTTTGAGCACCAACATCTCCCTCAATATAGCTTATTTTTATTAAAATCATTGAGCCTTCTCATAGGTGCACCACTCAACTTATTTAAACTCCCTTGAAAGTAGCTGAGGACTGCTCTTCAGAGCATTCAAAACATCTGCTGATGGTATTCTTGGAAGGGAGAAGATTCATTCAACTTTCAGTTTATAAATCATACTTCTGTGGAAAAAGTTTATCAGCCTTTGGAACATATTCTCATACTGACATATGGTTGTATTTCTTTGAGCATTTTCCCCTCTATTTTTCAAAATAGTACACAGAATCCAACAAATTGCTTTTTGTTATATATTTGTCATTGATACAAGTTCTAGGATGGCATTAGGAAACACAGAACATTGCACAAAGGCTTGATTTATCTTTAGTATGTTATGCATCCATTAGTTATATAATTTGAATTACTATCAATATAGTTTTATTTCATTACTCAGCAAGGGAGCTGTCAGGAACATCCGAGCAGATTGCTGATTTTTTTTCTATGGCATTTCCAGTATTTAGCATAATTATTCACAAAAATACTACAGAAGACAAGCAAATAGATTCATGTCACTTGAGGCAGGGAGAAAATAGAGACGATGCATCTCTAGTAATATATTAAAGTACAAATAAATGAACACAAGCCTTTGAAGCATTGATACTTTACACATGCACAAGCTTCCAAAAAATTGATCTCTGTGTGAGATCAATGGCAGAGGGTCATGACAGGAATTTTCTTGACTTAAAGTTTGGAGAACTCTACTTTTGATCTGGTTTAATCTCTGTTGATTAGACTGTAAAATCATTTATGTATCAACAATTTGCATGAAAATGATGACCAAAATTTGGCTATTTCTTGCTTTGACGAAGTGAGTCTTGTCATTATTAGACTCTTAGACAAGCCAATATTTGCTTACATGCACTATTGAGAAGAGCATAATTTGTAGCAAACTTAGAAATGTTTATGCATGTTCTTAATTTTCTGCCAAAAGTGGCCCTACTGAGGCCAATGAAGCTATTCTCATCAGCAAAGTTAAACATGCACAAAAATGTAAGTGGTAACAAGGATCCAGGCTGCACTTAGATTCAGACATGAACTGAAGGGGGCTTGGGATGAGTTTAGGACACAGGTGTCAAAAGGTGTCATGCTCCCTAATGAGAAATAATTTTGGAATTGCATTTCTGAGTTTCAACTCAGACATGCATTTGCAACACTGAGTACATCCTTTGTGTTGTCTCTGCGTCCTCAAGGAAAACATTTAGCAAGGCTGTAATGAAGATAAATATGATTTTTTAAAACATAGATGGGAAAGTGAAGGGAGTGTTCTTTCCATCATAAAAGAGGGAAGAAGAATTTCTAAAGCGTTCTCTATGCTGGAGAAAGACTTCCCCTGATTTTGGAGAGGGGAGAAGGTGCTTTGGCCTTCATAAAGATAGAAAATCTGTATCTTGCCCTAGTAGAAGCTGAAAGAAGAAGAGCAGACTCTTGTGTATAAGTCCTCTGACTCTACACCTACAACAAACCATGGCAGCAGATGCATATGTGAGTTTCTATTTATAACATAGATAAGTAAATATGAGCACATGAAGAAAAAATTGCAAGCCTTAATTTATGCTTAGAGACCTTAAATTAGCAAAATCAAACTTGAATATTGCTCCAGATATGGAACACACTTCTACCTTATCATTCCAGTTTGCATCATAGCAACTCCACTGAAATAAATCAATAAGACCAAGGCATATAAAAAGCAATCAGAAGTGATCTACCACTCCCTTCTGCTATGCCCACCTGTAAAATCTGATCAATGGTTGTATTAGTGGAAAATATCTAGGTAGATGCAATCTATTATGATTCATAATAATATGGGGACATTCACCAAAAAATTCAGTATAAATACTTTATTCTCTTGAAAAAATCCAATCTTCATTCTTGCCATAAAATATTTTTGGAGTTTAAAGTCTTGGCAAAAGCAAGGGTACCTAATAAAAACTAAATTTAAGAACTTAGAAAAATTTTTAGTACAGGAAGGAACCAGCCTTATTCTCCTCCAGAGAATTCAGCATTTTTGGATAGAATTAAATTTAAGAATTGATAGGCAGAAGAAAGAGACAAATCAGGAACCTACAGCCCTTCCTAAGATAAGTGTTTACTTATTCCTCGGTGAGCTTTCCAGTTTAATGAAGAATTATATCAACCAGTTCATCTTGTTCGCGTGGAACTACAGAAAAATAGAGGTGGAATAGATTTTCAGTAACAGTGGCATCCATCTCCCTGCTCTGCAGTACAAACAGGTACACCAATATCATTCATGACAAAAATTAAATATCCTTTTCTTAAAATCACCTCCTGTTAAACACCTTTGAGTAGTGTCCCCTGGATACAGTGGCATGGAGGAAAGTGGGGAACCTGTGAAAAGGCATCAAGAAGGCCACAAAGAAGCGAGCAGCAGAATTTTTTAACTGAAAGTGAGAATGGGTTGTGACCCTTGGCTGTAACATCCCATGAGAAGAAAGGAGCTGATTACAAACATTATGGCAATTCTTCCTGGGAAGGAATGAGTATTTTCAATGCAAAGCATCACATGAGAGCAAATGATCCATAAAGAACCCAAATTTCCCAAAACATGGAGGAGCACTGGTTTTGGAATCTATCTTCTATGTAGATTTCTATCCATTCTTTTCCTCTTAATTGTAATACATATCATACTTGCTCCAGTTAAACCTGTTGCTTTTATTCCATCCATGCTTTCAGTCTTTTCTGAAGAGGATTCTCACTGCTGGGTTCAATTTAATTGGACTTCGTGTTTCACAACCAAAGACATGCAGCACACACTTGCTCCTGTTTTCTTGTATAGCTGTCTATTAATTTCAGTGAGCATGTATTTTCTTGGATGGGTTGGTTAAGCATGGAATGAAACAATTTCAGTACATATAAGACACCTAATACTTTTCTGCTACTTGCATATCATATTTTCTTGTCTTAGCAGTCCAATGTGATTTGTTCTTGAAAAATCTTTTTTTCTCATTATCTGCTAATTTTCACACATGCTTTATTTATTCCAGAATTTTCAATATATTTAGTTGACCAGATCCAAAACTCTGGCTGTTCTTTTTAACTTTTTTAGAGATTAGTATGTCTTTTCCCTCCTTTCACAAGCCTACCCCAAACCCAGTTTTTCATATCACCACTCTGTCCTGAAACAGCCTTCCTGCTCTCAGACTCTTATAATTCATCCAAAAACTGCTAAACAATTTGTAAATATCTTACAGAAACTAACCCAAAGACCTGAATCTGACCTAAATCTAACCTGACTTTGTACTCTTTTAATTACTACACTATAGAAGTTGACTGTTTATAGTGAGTCTTTCAAAAAGATATCAACCACTTCAGACTTCTTTTCTTCATCCATTAACATCATCCGTCCATTGTTGAATAGCTAGAAAAAGTATTTTGTCTTTCTGTTCAGACTTCAGATATTTTAATTAATTCTTTTTAGGTTTTCTTAGTCTTTCTCTTTGCGTACCCTTTCATATCCTTCAATTTTTCCTTTGTATGCTACAACCACTTACTTTTTAAATTCAGCTTTCAAATCTGATGTTGCTTCTGATTCATCTGCACTTTCTCTTTTTCCCTGAGAGGACATTACAGGACTGTTGATACAGTTAGATTAGTTTTCTATTACTTTTCCACTGCTACTCTCATTGGGACAGTTAGCATTTGCAGTTCTGGTGTTGTTACTTTCTGGAACAGTTTCCCAGAATCTGGTCTCTCCAGCAACTTCACTCATGAAAAATACAAGCTGAAAGTCATCATAGTTATTTTGATGATATTTTAAAATTTCTCCATCCTCTTCTCACTTGACATGTATAAGACCACATGCAGAAGTGGAGGAAAACCAGGGCTATTTTACTTCTGATTCTGGATGGGGAAATGTTCCCTAACTGTATTCATGAATGGGGATAAATATTTAAACTCTTTTCAATATTTTAAAAACAGATAAGCATGGAAACATTTTCAAAACTAGAAGAAAAAATAAATCACATTGTGAATATTTGCCCAAAACTATTGAAGTTTCAGCACTTAAAATATTCACATTGTGAATATTTGCCTATAACTATTGAAGTTTCAGCACTTAAAGTACTCAACCAAATTGAGTATTGTTGTCGATTATAATGCCCTATGTAAATTATGAGATTAGAGCTCATTTTGGTAAATGTGTCATTTCTCAAATTGCTGTTAAATTTTAACCTTCTCATGTATCAGAAATGTGCATGAAAAATTGATTCTCAAGAATACACAGAAGTGAAACTGAATTTTGTGCTAGTTCAATAATAATGATAGAAGTTCTTGCAGATCTAGCACTTCTAGGAGATTAATGTCTTTTCGTAAAACATGCTAACTTACCAGATTTGACATTCACTTTTTGTTCATTGAGAGACAGAGATTGAATGACACCACTAGTGATAGATGTGGTGACTCAAGCACAGAGTATTTTATTAATAGAATACCTAGATTTTCTGAGGAAAATGCTAAAAAGACCTTTTTCTTTTGACAATTTTTTTTTTCGCAGTCTCTTGTTAAATTAACATTGTATTTGTGCCTACACTGTAAATCCTCAGACTAGTATTCTGTTCACAAAGCTCCTTTTTTGTAATGGATTGTAAAAATTCTCCTAGCACCAGCTGATGTACTCTGCTTAAGTATGAAAACTGTTGATCGTTTGTGTTGGGCAGAGTACTGCAGATATAAGCAATGTATGCTTTTACAAGACTACAAACAAACAAACAAAAGCCAAAAAAATAATAAAGTTTAAAATATTCCAAATAGTCCTCAGTATATTGCTTGTGTTCCACTGTGACATGCCTGACTTGGATGTGTACTATATGGTTTTCTGTCTTCTCTTAATAGCAAAGATACAAATTCAAATAATATCCTTCTTAGACTTCTGTCAAGGAGTAGGAGGAAGAATTTGAGAAATAGAAAGTTATTTTTCTTCAGAGATGCTCAGCTATATTACACTGGGTCATAATTAAATCAGCTGAGAGTGATATCTCTGGAACACCCATTTTAAGTCAGACTGGTATTAATCATCTCCAAGGTGATCCCAGTTTCTATGGGAACTATGATATTTGTTTGTGTTCCTAGCACTGGCTGGTCGGCCAAGTTTGGCAGCCTTCTTACAGTAATCCAGCAGATTAGAATGTTAAGTCTCCCTCATGAATTTTTCATTACTGCTGTCAGCATGACACTGCCCTTTATAGAAATAATTACTAATTAATAAATCTTGCTCCGTGTTCAGATGGGAAAGGTTGCCTATGCTAAACCTGCCCTTTTGTAACCAAGCTGTTTAAAACATTTTCAATTTTGTCAAGCAAAGAAAGCTCATTTTTTCACTTGCTAAGCTCTTTCAAAAGTGTGTAAACTGCTCACCATTTGTTTTTTTTTCCCATGACTTTTGGAAATACTTTCCTGCTTCAATTGATATCTTCCCTATGTGGACATGTCATACTTTGTTTCCCTTTTAATTTTGATAGGAGGGGAGAGGACAGGCCTTATAAAGTCACTTGCACTTGATTCATGCAGAAAATCTGGTCCCCCTTCACTATGATGCAATATAAACTCTCAAAGACACCTTCATTGTTGTGATAAAATACAGAGGTATCCCAGTACCTGGTGTCCTTATACCTTTTTCCTACAAAGACATGCTGATCATGAAGAAGTTGCCCCTTCTCTTTTTATTGGTTTTTTTCTTTTTTCTTTCCTTCAAAGGGCCTTTTTCAGCATTCATACCTGAAGCTTGCTTAAGCCTTTCTTTCACTCCAAGCCAAGAACAGAAGCTCAGGGGGCTCACTGGGAAGACTTTTTGTTGGAAGGGGCCCAATCAACAGGAAAAGATCAAGCCTCAAGGAGTGGAGATGTCAGCCCAGGATCCATTTTCATTATTCATCAATTCTCCAAGAAGAGAAGACTCCAGAGTTCACAGGCTCTGAGAGCCCCCATTCAGAGGAGGTTGTGGTCAATGCCTACTGTGGGACTGGAGAGCTCAAAGGGTCTCATTTTGGACTGCTCTTTATAAGGCCTCAAGAGAGTGGGCTTTAGTCATGCCACTGTTTCACCTGGCCACACTTCAGGTTGGAGACTTTCTTCAAGTGTTTGAGAACAAGAATATTATCCTGATTTTGCTGTTATTCAGGCAGAAAAAAACCCCAACAAACTAACCAGGAACTTATTAGACAGCACAAATTCCAGACATTCAGTAAGAATCACTGCAAATGTATACATCAGCTTTGCTGCATCACAGAAACCAACCATAATCATTTACAATTTCAGAGACACAAGGCAAATAGCTGGCAAAAATATTGCTTACAAGCTTTTACATCATTTGTAAAACCCAATAAATAGACACAGAGTTCTGAGAATATTGTTCCTTTGCATATCACAGAGAACTGACATAAATTATTACCAAAACCTCAGATTTAATACCAAGAGTAGATAGTGTTACGGAATTAATAAATACATAATTTACATTTCTCCAATTATGTCTGCCATAGGGGCTGTTCTTTACTCCTATTGAGCATTCATCCCAAAGATTATTTTATACTGTAAAAATTCACAATTGTAATCTTCCTTTTTTTTTTTTTTGTTTTCTACTAAAATACTTAATCAAAACAAGTTTGATTTAATTTGCCTTGTTACTTGGAGAAGGAGCATTCCAAAAATGAGAAAAAGCAATAGTCCCATAGGCAGGGACTTAATCCAAGGTTCCTGATCTAGTCCAATAGCTAACCTAATGTTATGGCATACTAACTTCACTTAGATGTAATAACTAAGAATTTTTGAAATTCCTAATTTGGAAAGGCAGGGTATCCTCACAGTCACAATTCCCAGAACTTTGTGCTAGCAACAGCTCAGCCCTTAATTGCACATACCAGAGAAATGCCAAAGGTTTGTACGAAAGTATTCTCAACATCAATACTTCAGTCCAGTCATAGCTATTCTAAACTTAGATTCAGTATGTGAGTCAGACATGTAGATGTGATCAACCTAGAATTAATTTAAGAACTGTTGTGTTTTAACCCCAGACAGCAACTAAGCGCCACTCAGCTGAAGTCTCTGCGATCCTTACTAACACAGAGCATGTTAAGAATCAAAGCAAATGTTTAAAAGAAAAACAAACTCATTTTCAAGTTTCTCTCAGTGGATGCCACACCATACAAATTAGAAATTTGGGTTATTCCCTGTTCAGCCTACCATATTTTATGCATGTGTTGAGTGAAATAATCACAGACTGTGTTTCAAAACTCA
This sequence comes from Petroica traversi, assembly GCA_025920805.1. Lineage (NCBI taxonomy): Eukaryota > Metazoa > Chordata > Aves > Passeriformes > Petroicidae > Petroica > Petroica traversi. The sequence goes on from JAHLSL010000017.1 coordinate 5,211,100, forward strand.
TTTGAGAGGATATCCTTCCTAATGAAAAATGAAGAAGTTATTGCATGAATAACAAGGTGACTGAAATTGACTCTTGTTCCTTAGAGGAGTACCAGCTCTGCCTAGTTTAGAGGAAAGAAAGATGATCCTAGTGTAAGAAACTGTTTTAAAATTCATGTTGTCCACAGGGTGTGACCACTCTCTGCACACCATTCATACAAAGTACCTTTATGAAAAACAACCTTTTCCTGGCACCTTTTCAGGGAAAGAAGCAGCTGTGAAGAGGATGATACCTAAGCTGTTTAATCCTTCCATAATGAATTTACTTTGTGTGAAGTGTATCAGATGAAAAGGTCTTCAGAATTGTTTACCGGTCTCATAGGTTTTGCCAAACTCCTGTTACAAGGACCTGGCAGTGTGCCTTGCTTCTCAAAACAAGCACCTTTGAGGACAACGGGCAGTTCAGCCTCTCCATGAAGCCACAATTTCTTTCCTCTGCCATTAAAGAGCTTGCTTGCTTGCCTTTGTGCAGCTCACAAAGTGGACACAGCAGTTTCCAGTACAGCAAAACAAGGACTATGTGAGAACTATTAACTTTAGTACAGATATTTGAAATCTGCTCTCAAGGCTAATGTAGCAATATAAGGCAAATATTTGAAAAAGAACCCTCTGGACGGATGCATAAATGTTTGGATCTTCATAAATGCCAGTATTTCTGCATACAGAAAAACTCATGTATAAGTAAGATTATTCAGTATTTGTTTTACATTGTTGTTCTGTTTAATAAGTTTCTGTCACTGGGGCAGCCAACAAAGGAAATATTATGAAATGTGGGGTTTCTAAAGGTATCTCGGCAGCTAATGATTTGACTGAAATGGGAATCTGCAAACCCTCATGCACTTTATTAAGAATGCCAATGTGCAATCAAAACTATTGCACAACAACCAGTGATGTAAAGGAAAGTCAGGTTTCAGACTCCGCTTTGGGGCTAAACACATAGGTACAAAGAGAATTTAATTGGGATTAGCCTACTTTTAGATTAGTAATGGCTAACCTGGTGAATATCTGCCTAACATAAGCTTGAGTGTTCCTCTGGGTATTTCTTTTCCAAATCAATATATTACAGTAAAATCATACATTATGAAACAGCTAATATTGCAGTAAACAGATTTTAAAGATGAAAGCAGAAAAAATGGAAGAAGAAAGTAGATTATTTAAAAACTAGCAAGAAACCTGTAAGAAATGTATGTGTGAGTGCAGGACTTTTGGTGGGAAAAGAAGGAGCAGTTAGGATTTAGTCATGATTTATTTCTGTTCATGACAGAAAACTATCTTAATATTTGCTTTTTTTATTGTACTTTTATCACCCAGGAACTAAAAAGATAGATGGATATGTCACTTCACTTCTGCAAGTGGAATTGTGCCAAAAAAATACTAGATAGAAAATTAAATTCACCACAAGCAACCATGCCGGTAATAAAAATTAAAACATTAAATGTTCTGCACATGCAGCAAGACAGCCCAGATATCAGTCTTTTGTTCCAATTTCTTTCCTCCACAGAGATCATTTACTGTTCCCAGCAAAGTCCAGCATTACATTTCAATGAATGTCAATTTGATAAAGGAGAAAAATGAAACCAAAGACAGCCTGGTGAATTCAACTGCCTGCTTCACCTGAGGTAAGATGCTCACCCTAGGACATGCCAGCTCTTCATGCAACCTCCTAGACAGCCATTTTTTCATTAATTCACTAATTACACTCTCTGTAATGATATGAAGCTGCAAAAGACTTGCAACCTGTGAAGCACCTCTGCAGGTGAAGAGGTCACATTTCAACATTAGTGAGTTTAAAGATTTACTTGAATGTAGGCAAAACATGAGGTTGTATCTATGACCCACATCCTTGCCTCTTGGGAGGAGGAAAGGGATGGTCAAATTTTCTTGTGGAAAGGCTTGCCTTCCAGGACAAATGTGTAGAACAATAGTATGCTTCTGTTGGAGGAAAGAACTCCATATAAATTTCATTGTTGAATTTAGTGTGTAGGTTTGAGGCTAATATTGGCCTTATGTATATTGGCTTATAACTTAAGGTTGTAGCCTAATAATCAAACATATATAGCAAACTAATTTTTTACTTTTTTTTCAGTAAGTGTGTAACTAGATGTAGCAATGGAAGATATAGACCACAGCTGAAGAAATGTGCTTCCACTGCCACTGCAGCAGTACGGGTCACTGTAACTTCTAGTAAAAAAATGCAGTACTATGATCTCTATAAAGTATATGACTACTTTTACAGATGGATAAAGCCAATGTGTTAGGTGGACAGAACTCTTGTCCCAGTGCTATTCTCAGTGGTTAGATTATCACATATGCTCTGACTTGTAATTAGTTTTAAATTCCCCACACTGCCTAGTTATGGAGAGTAATTTCCCAAGATTCCCTTCCTTATCAGCAGAGAGAAGCAGGCTCCTCCATTAGAGGTGTTTTAGATGTGCTGGTTCACTTAATATAGAGATCCTTCTTTTTATTGGATTAGTAAATGTAAAGAGGCATTGGGCAACTTAGCCTTGCTTTCAAGTTTGTTTCAAGCATAGCTGATATATATCTGTGTGTTTACATAGAAGGAAAAGGAAAAGGTTTCACTCTCCATTGCACAACTAAGTAGCAGGAGTTTTGTATGACAGTCTGTGCTAACTAACTTCTGTAACCATCAGTAGGAGCTACTGATTCAAAAGGAAATGGAAAATTGGTGAATGTTTGCCCAGAAAAGTAACCCCCACATCTGTCTTTTCTAACCACTTTGGATCATTTGCAAAAAGATGGACAGAAATATCGGTCAGTTGGGATCAAAGTCTTATTTCTTCATTATAATATGACTTATTCCCACATTCCAGCATTTTTATGACAGAGATGTGTTCAGGGATGATAGAATAAATGAACATGGGGCTGAATGCTGCTAATAATGAAATGTTGTCAGTGATAACAATACAGTAATGGCACCGATCATTGAGAAAAATTGATAGCATAATGGTTTGCTTTTTCTTTTAATTGCTTTTCATTTTACCGAAAGATTGAGCTTCTGCTTTCCATCCAAATCTTTTCACAATTTATTAGTAGACATAAACTTCTGTCAGAAGTTAATATTTTCCTATAACACTCAAACCAAAGTAGTCAATAGAACATTAGGTATGGCATTTCTAATTATAACTCTAATTATACAAAACCTTTTTTGCCCAAAACAGCAAACTACTGCTTAATGGGAGTAGTGCTCCCACCAATCAACATTCTGGTACTGTATTCATTTATGTGAAGTCTATTGCTGCATACTACCCACTGTCTATTGTTACCCATATGTAACGTGAGAGGCAAAATCCACCCAGCACTTTATGATCCTTCCAGCTTTCTTTAAAATTCTGCCTCAGCATGGTGCTTTTCATTTTTTAATAAGTATGTTATCAAGAATAAACTAATATCACAAGCAATAGGGAGCCTCAGCTGCAAGCAGGAGCCTCAGCTGCAAGCCAGCAAATTCCAGTGTTCTTTATACCTCCACACATAGTCATAGAATCATTTAGGTTACAAAAGGCTTCTGAGATCATCAAGTCCAACCATTAAACTGGCACTGCCAATTCCATCCCTAAACCACCTTCCCAAGTGCCAAATCTATATGTGTTTTAAATTCCTTCAAGATTTGTGATTCCACCCGTTCCCAGGGCAGCCTGTTCCAATTCTTGACAAACCTCTTAGTGAAGAAATTTTTCTTAATATTCAATCTAAACTTCCCCTGGCACAGCTTGAAACCATTTCCTCTTGTCATAAAATCATAGAACCATAGAATCAGCTGAGTTGGAAGGGACCCATCAGGATCATTGAGTCCTGGCCCTGCGCAGGACATCCCGAGTCACACCCTGTGCCTGAGAGTACTGTCCAAACACTTGTTGAACTCTGCCACGTTTGATGCTGTCACCACTTCCCTGAGGAGCCTGTTCCAGTGCCCAACCACCTCTGGATGGAAAACCTTTTCCTGATATCTGTACTAAACCTCCCCTGGCTCAGCTTCACTCTGTTTCCTTGAGTCCTGTCATTGGTCACCAGAGAGAAGAGATCAGTGTTTCCTCTGTAATACCTTCAGTGTATTATTTTTTCTTGCCTCTTTATACTTTTTTTTCCCCTAGTAAGTTCAATTTAAGAATTGCCTTTACCTCACTCTTTCTGTTCCACATCACTTCATTACTATTTGTGGATCTTGTAGCCTGAGATGCTGCTGGCAGCTGATACTGCTCACAGTTAAATACTATATAGTGTTACTCACCAAAGTAAAATTTTTCACCCAGAAGAAAGAAAGAAGAATGGAATAAAATTTTAAAAATACCCAGAACACAAAACCAGGATGCCCTAAAAAGGAATAGCTTGCGCAGTATGGGCAGGAGGGAGAGCAGGGGAGGTGTCTCATGATACTTTCTTCTCTGCATTGAATTTTGCCTTCTCTAATTATGTGAAGAAACAATATAGCCCTACAGGAAAGAAAAGTTTTGTCAAACAGTATCATAACCAGTGACTTCTCCACTTTCGATATTTCTTTAACTGGATATAAAAGAATTTTTAAATTCATATGTTTAGAAGATGAAAAGAGAAAACAAACTTTTCTCAGCACAAAATAAAGGAGTTTTCTCCCTTTGGGAAATTTCATAGCATTGGCCAGGAAGGAAACATACCTTCCCAGCACAATGAGATCGGTAGGAATCAGCAAAGGTGTGTGACAATTTTATATTCCCCATGCAAAATGTTTGAATATATGTGAGTTGCACCAAGCTCATGCTGCCTCTTCTGTGAGCACAAAAACATAAGACCAAATTCTTGTCTAGGTAGCTGCACCGGCCTGTAATACTGGTCTGGAATGGACCTAAAAAATTCTTGCACAGGAGTAGAAGTGTCATTAATTCTGTCTTTACTATTCAGAGGTACACTGGCTAAAGACACAGAGTAAATATTCACATCTGCCCTTGCAGAGCTAATGTTCAAATTCCAGAGCACAGGTTAAATAGTAAAATGTAACTAAAACCTATTTTTTTAAAGTAGGTGCCTGTCTCTCCTTGCTGCCTTAAAAAAATTAGAATGAACCATGTAAATTTAGCTTCACCCATGTACAGGCTATTTTGCTTTATTTGACATCAGATCTGTAAGCACATTTCCAGTGGTATGTCTGTAAATTCCAGCTGTGTTCCCAGGGGCTCAGTAATGTAGAAGAGCTTCTGATAAAAAGTGCTGATAAAATGGAAAATATGCCATTGCAGTTCTGCTGTAGCACTTGCACATCAAACACCCTTCCATGGGCTAAGAACAGATCTATGGCCTCTGCTGTGAATAACAAAAGTATAGCCCCAAGTCTTTGTCTTCTCAGCATAAATCTTAGTGTCTGAGTCACTTAAAACCCCATGTTCAAAGAGATTGCAGAAGTAGAACAAAATATTCATTTGATTGAGAAAACACAGTGCAAGAGAGGAATGACACATTTTTTCTTGTTGCTTGAGATCAGCAGTCAGAGTGTTATGGATGCTGCCCAGTAGAGCTAGGAAAATTGGCAGAGAGAGTCAGCTATAACACAGTAGATCAGTGTGTATATCCAGTGAAGCTATAAGGTTGAGAAGTCCATACAAACACTGAAGAACAGCGGTGACAGGAAGTCTTTGAGAAAGGAGCCCAGTGGCTCCATTCCCAAAAGACAGAAAGGCAATTCCCCATGGAAGTGACTGATCCATGCGCTATCAAGTCAGCTGTTTGTGTTGTTCCTTACCCAGATCCCTATCATGGCCTTTTAAACAGAATTCTGCCTTAACTGACAGGCTGAAGCTGGTTTCTCCCATGAGGATTTTAGGATCTTACCAGAATTGCTCACTTGCCTCAGTGTTGAGAACAAGATGTCAAAGTTGTGTATTTGCTTAACAGAAAACAACTGTCCTTTTTAATTGGTGAAAACATTCTTCCTTTTGATCTGTCAATCTTCCATTAATTTACATATAATAATAAGGCCTTGCTCTCTCTCTTATGACCTTTGTTCAGCATCCTGCAGGAGAATCAGCCTCAAGTAGGTGGCTGCACAGAACACCACTCTGAAGTGGGGGTGTTGTCTCTGGGTACTGCAAGAGCCTGTGAGCCCCACAGGGGTCTGCCACAGAGGAAAGCAGCCTCCATTCTGTGACTCAGTTTGGACTGTGTTTGCTGTTACACTCCCCAAATGATGACAGTAGACTCGTTCTGTAAATGGTGGTTTTTTTGTGTTTTGTATTCAGAATTCAAGTGTACTTATCCTGTATCTTCTTACATAGGAATCATTCTATCCAGTGATGGTTGCCTCCAGAGCCAGCATGTACATTATCCTCTCTGCCCCAGGGTCTCTCAGCTATTTATATCATCTATGTGATGTCTCTGTGTGGTGTTGTTTTCTCTGCCAACAGGGGGTTTAAAGGCTCTGCTCCAGCCTGCAAGGGGGGATGGCAATCTCTGTGGGTAAAAATGTATATTTAGCCATCAAGCAGCAGTTGCTTAGGAGCCTTCCTATCTGTCAAGTGTAAAGGACAGCCAGATTTCAGGGCAGGGTAGTCAAGAATGCCAGTGAATGCATCTATTTAGAAGTTCTTACTTCACTTGCTTCAGCCTCCAACCACCAGCACCAGCTAATGCAGTCATTTGATTTTGAGCTAGGAGAGAAGCAGAACAGACCCTCTTGTTTCCTCAGGATGGGGCCCTTTGCAGGTTAGCATGCTTGTATTCAGATGGTGTGTGCATCAAGAGTGAATTATGGCAGCCTCCAACAGTTGTTCCCAGGCAAAATATACCCCATAAAATGTCATAAGCATAGCAGTCTATAGGGTTCCTGCAGCTTCCTGCAAACCTGGCGGTGTTAAACCAAATTCTGAGACACCTTGTTTGAAAGCCTGGTGAGTGAAGGGTCTTTAGCTACTTAAGTGTTTCTGCTGATCATTGGATTTATGTAAACAATCACCTGGGAGCAAAATGCTTTTCTCTTTTCCTATCTCACAAGTCAAATACCCCCCTTTTGACATTACTTTGTTGCAAAAACAGGTTTAATCAATAAGTGATCAAGAAGACAAAGAAAGAGAAAACCTTACACATCTAGGAAATTTTCTTCTTACACCCTCTTCTGTTCTTCTGCTCTGTGTTTTGATCTGACACCCACTGAATTAAATGGTTCTTAGTACAGAACCTTTCCATTCCTGCCAAGTCTTGTCATCAGTCACTTCTGAGGAAGGAAGCAGATCATTCTGAAATCCAGTCCTGAAATAAACATAACTTTTTTCTCCCCATCTCTAGACAAAAACTACAGAAACTACACTTTGAAATTAAATTTCTCTTCTTTTCTGCTTTGTCTTCCATGTTCCCTTGAAAGAATACTGAAGAAAAAATGTACCAAAAAAGTAATTACAGTAGAAATTGCTGTAGATACAGCTACAATCATGTGGTTAATTAAGGTGATATAAATTCCTTCACCCTGTTAGACATTACAAATCCCACTTGCCAGCTCCATCTGCAACCACAAGACAGATTCAGAGTCACTGTTGGGAAACCTATTAACTCTTCCACACCAGATGAACATTATGCTTTCTTTGGGTGCACAAGGCTCTACAAGGAGTTCCCTGTTTCCACAAGGAGCTAATCTCCCATGAGCTTTTCTAGCTAGCCCAAATTCTCTCCAGGACCAGGTCATCAAAATGAAGTTCCAAAAAAATCAAGAGTCTCCCTTAAAAAGAATTTAGATATTTTACAAATAACTGCTGCAATTTAAAATTTTAAGCTTTTTTTCCCATAATTTTCTCTCTCGTGATTATGCAGAATATGTTCAAGAAAGCTCATGGGAGTTTTGGTAAGATAGAGGTTAAAGAACAAAGGGATTTTCTAGGATTTGTTTTTCCCTCCAGTTAGAACATCTATTCCCACAAAGAGCAAGAAAATTAGTCTCCAAATAGTGCAAGATTTACAATCAAACCATGACAATTGGCAATATGGTTATAGCAGACAGTTCTTTTGCACCTGCTGCTTTCCTGGACTCTTTCCAGCAGTCCTCAACCCCCCACTTCCCAAAATACCAATTTCCAGCTCTCTATTGGGTCATTGTCTTTGATATCTCTGTTCTGGGCCAGCTTGTACCCCCCCTGTGGAGAATCACTCTTCCTTGCTTGTCAGCACCCTGTCACTTTCTTGCTTGCTCAGCACCCTGCCCAGTTTCTTGTCACCAGATTCCTACCTGGTCCACAATCTAGGGCAGCCAAGACCTCAGGCACTTCTGCTGTCTCTAGACTTGAAATAATCTCCTGATGCTGATTTTTTCAGGCTAATCTTCTGCAGTAGCCTGTGGTATATTTGCTGATTCCCCAGGCTTACTGCCTGGGTGGGAGAGATGTAGTTCTTCACAGAATAGTTATCCCCGATATTTGTCACCAAGCTTCTGGATTACAAGGACCAGGAAGAGGGCCATTTTACCTTCCTTTTAGTCTCAGTTGCCTGTTTTCCCTCTTGAGGAATGCTACTTAATTCTAAGGAAAGAAAATGAACATTTTATGCAATTGGTCAGTTTGTGCATTTTTCCATGTACTTCTGACCCTCCACTTTCCCTGGCAGACTCCTCACACAATAAGCTTCTCACTCCTTGGCTGGCTGCTGCAGAACTTCATGTCCAGCTCCATTTGTTACCTGCTGTGGCATTTATAGAAAAATGTGTATTAACCTGACTGAATGAAGAGGATGTGAGAAAACACAGGAGTGCAGCTTCCATTCCCCAGCAAAAAAGGAAAGAAAATCAAAAATATGCTAATTATCCCTTTATTTAATAGGTTTGCATGGAACCAAAACCAAAAATTCACCTCCATTTCCTCTTTCAAAATAAGCATTCACAAAACCTACTTACCAGTTACTGCATTCTGATATTTTATCACTTATTTGTCTTACTTTCGTTCTTATTCAATGTTTTACTAGTGTCTTATTTTCATCAAAGGAATGAAGGGAATAAACATATGGCATGTTTATTAGGAGGAAGCAAGGATGATTCCACCAAATAAGAAACCCACTACAGAAGGGACCAGCCTCCTTCTGCATCCTGATGTATATCCAGAACTGTGTCACACTCCAAACAATCCTGTAGGGGTTTGGTTGGTTGGTTGGTTGGATAGTTTTGTTTTGGTTTTTTGTTGGGTTTTTTTTCTGTTTGATCTCTTTTATATTTATAATTAAGGCTTGATGATGTAATCGAAGTCAGATTCCAGACCCTGCCCTGCACAGACTTTCCCTGGAGGAGAGAAGCTGTTCTGTGCCCACCTTCCTCATAAGTATTACTGAGTTTTGAGTCGAGTTTTTCTTTCAGGAAATCAGACAGTGCCAGAGAGGTGTCTGTAAGGGCCCTAAACACTAAGCAAATCCCTTTCCATCCCACCTGCAACATTTAAACCAAGAAAAATGGGAGAAAATTGACTGAAGGGACCTGTTGATTGACAACAGTGCCCTGTTGTTTAAAAATAAGATGTTTTGGGGGATTTTGTCATTGCTTTAGAAATATTGCCAATAGCATCAGCTTTTCAGTTTATGAGTATTCATACTAATATGGGTCTGTGAACCCTACAGAAACAGTTTAACTTTCTAGAGGTGCTACAAAGCCAAATTTCTTTCTGTGCTCATTCCTCCAAACTGAACTTACATTTGGGATTCTACAAAGAGATCTTTAACAGGAACTAGTATGTTTTCAAGCATGCATTGTATTTGGTGGCACCTTTACAAGGATATCTGTAGCCTGAGGCTTGTGGTATCCCTATTGTAAGGTGCAGGCTGTGAAGGATGAGCAGAGATTCTGGAATAGAGGGAGAATGACATAGAAAATAAATTAACTCAGCCATTCTTGCAATGGAAAGGCTTTACTGCAAGGAGGGTGTCAGACATATTGCTCTGAATTTTATGCCATGTCCCTGATGCTGTTGCATTCCCTTAAGTACCTGTTAAATCATTCCTTCCCCATGAGCAACTAAGGATGCTGCTGTTCCTACTGAAAAATCCACAGTTTGAAAACGATGGACAAAGTCAGAAGGAAAAGACAGTTAATTTAAGCATAAAAATTGGAATGGTAAGTGTCTGAAACAGGCAGGATTTGCACAATCTGCTGGGCAAATGTTTCCCTCTCATTTTCTTATCTGTTAAAGCCAACCTTCACTGTGAAGGAAGACACAAAAAGGTGACAGGGCTAAGAGGAAAGGAAATATAAACCTCAATTCAGACCAATAGAACATTGAAGTTTTGTTACCTAATTAAATTCTTCTATATCCAGCCACATATATGCTGTGGATGTTCATATACTTTTCAATATGTTATTTATGTTCCTTGGAGAAAGCAAATGTTGTTTTCCTTTGAGATAATATTGCAGCAGTTATATATGTCCTTTGTCAGGATTACTTGAGTAGGAGAAAAAACAGATGGTTCCTTCACACTGAAAAAGGCATGTACTACATTCTGAGCTTTAGGATGATACCCACAGACATGAGTAACAAAAGAATCCTGAAGGAATTTATTGTAAATTGAACTATGCTGATTCAGACAGAGAGACAAGATTAAGTGGAAACTTTATGATAATTTCAGGGTCTGCATCCTGCTAGTCCTGTTGGTATTGCCTTTTCTGATACTGTTCAGCTTTTCCCATGTTATTAGGCAGAAGTCCAGAATACGACATTTTTTGCAATTCTACTGGAAACTGAATGTCATTTTAAAATAGATGAATCAGTTGTAGTATCAGCTACTGGATTTGTAGGAGATACAACTGAGTATATGAAGACCTTATTATATAAAACACAGATACCGAAGTTTCTTTCACCTTTGTAAAGTTCCCAATGTACCTAGCGTTCCTAAGATAATAAAACATTACCCCTTACAACTCAGCAGCATATACAAAATAACTAGAAGGTCTTCAATATGTTATCTTATCTTGCTTATCACACTCACATTACCATTATCTTTAGTTATTAAGGTTTTTCTGCTATTAGAGAGGCATTAAAACAAATAGGTCACTTCAGTTGGATTTATATTCTGGAGATACTTTCTTTTAAATAGAACAGATGCCAAATGATCAGATATGGAGAAGCCAACACCTTTATGAAGAGATACTTCCATTTTAACTCTTCTGGCCAGTACCAAAAATATAAAAATAAATATGTTTCAAGCAGCTGTATGCAGGAAGGAGGGAGCCAGGACATATTTCTGCAACAGCTTCTGTTCTATAAATAGAAGAGTGAGAAAAGTCCTGTCCATATAATTTATCCATTCTACAAAATGGCACGTAGTTCGTTCTGTCAGATGGTGATATTTATGTCTTTCCACTACACCCAACTTATTCAGAATTCATTCAAGAGTGTGGTTTTTGACAAGAAGTACAAATTTTCTAAACAATTTAAATTCAATTTCTACAAGTTCTTGGGCAGAATTTTATCGCAGAGATGCCAGTTTTAAAAGTTATTTAACTTTTACTCCTCTGTGGCATCATTTGCTTCTACAACCTTGAAAATGTAAGACAAAAGACTATGATATCTTAAGGGGGAAATGAGGAAAGGCAATGACAACACGACTATGTTTGTCCTCCAAATGCCTGCAGCTTTAAAGTGACTTACATCTTTACTTACTTACATCTTTATCCTAGCAGACACTCATTCAGAAAGCAAGTAATCTGTAGGCAATAAAAGCAAAGCACTTCACTAAACCAGACGCTGAGCTCCTCAGGAGGACATTCAGGTAAATATTTTTGCAGTTATGGCTAAGCTCTCTGAACACCTGGAAATGATCCATCATCTTTGTCATAGTACTCAGCCTGGGTGATATTAAATAGCTACAGAGAATCTGTCAGCTTCAGCAAACTGAATTTTCCCCTTCAAGAAAGCCAGCATTTCCTTCAGATCTCACTGTGCTCAGGTTTTAAATAACACAAATCCTTTCTGTCTCCCACTGCATGTTCCTTTATTCTGAATCTAAGTTTTATTAAATACAAAAGCTTTTCTTAGGTAGAAATACAAACTGAATGCAAGGCAGATTTTCTTTTCTATAGGTACTAACTGGAAAATTAAGGTCATCTGGACTGTGGTTCATAATCTCTGTATGTGTTTGCCAGGACTGCTTGTGCATCGCTTATCCTGGCACCTGGGTGAAAGTACTTTAGAGTGTTGATACCATTAAAAGCAAATGGGAATAATATCCCTGCAAATAATGTTAGCTATGGCTAATTTATTATTTGTTTGGTTCAGTGAAAATCAGTCTTCTTTTCCCCAAACCAAAGTTATAACCATGATCTAGGCTAGTTTATCACCTGACATGGAGTTTTGCAAGCCACACATCCATCCCATCTCAGGTGAATCTTACACTTTATCCCTACCAGATATTTTTCATTTTTAAATCAAGGACTATGCCTGAGGCTTATGTAGCTACCTTTTAAATAGATTCCAGTTTTTATGTTGCAAAGTATTATTCTCTTACAATGCATTTAAATACCTTTCAAGCTGACAACACCTAAATATGCTTGCAAAGACTGGTACCAACACATCTGAAAAGAAACAGGTTTTTTTACCATGATATGCTTTCCTGATGGCAAGGAAGGGAAGAAGGAAACTAGTGTGATTGCATGGAATTTACTGCTTAAGTTGATAAAAATTCACTCTTTAAGGAGTCTCAGCCACTGATCTCCTCTGAGACTTGACTCAAAGAGTCTGCAAAACTGTGTTGGGAAGTCCAGTGGCCCTTTTCCATTTCCAGCCAGTACAGAGATTGTGCACATATAATCCTTTAGACATAAACTGTTGACTAGCTGTACCTAAGCTCTCCTCTGAGAAGGAGTTCAGACCCTTCTTGAACTCATCAGGAGGGTCCCTCTGACAGTTTTGCCTGACCCTGTCTGTGCAGTAAATAATCAAGTGTACCTCACCACTGAATTTTTTTAAACCATGGTCACATATACTATCAAACTTTGTTAAATCACTCATTTATATCAATAAGCATATTGCTACTTACATACTCGCCCTTATGAGGAAAGGGCTTCCCTCCATCGGCAACAATGTGTGATAACAGCAGAAATATGTTTGCAATGAACTTTACAAGTCTGTTGCCAGCAACAGATCTCTTCTTGATTCTGTGCACTAACCTTTTAATTTTTCTGGGGTTGTCCAACAATGATAAAATCAGAGATGCTTACTTGTTTTTAAAGTCAGAGAATTTAAGTATATAGTAGCTTGAATTCTTTAAGGCTCCTTCTGGTAATATTTTAGGCTGCACAGTCCCAGACTCAGACCTGGGATGCCAGATTCCTATTACAGTTCTTTAATCTCATCAATAAACTTCTTGAGTTTTTGCTTTAATGATTTATTTTGTGCTTACTTCCACTGAGGCAGGAACAAATAAAGGCAGCCCATCATTTTGGACACAAGTATCTTCCTCTCCCCACTCCCTTTGCGCCCTGTTGTTTTTCTCTGCTGAGCAACAAAACCAGAATATTCTGAAGTAGATCAGCTTTCAGATCTAATAAAAAATGTTGTGTGTATATACATACATGACTATGTCTGTAAATTCATATACATATATGATCTAGCACATGATTCAAATTAAATAATTTAATTTACAAAAATAAACCTTCAATATGTTCTGGAAGTAAGACATAGAAAAGCTCAGGGCTACATTTTCCCCCTCTGCCTTAGGTCTGAAAAGCTGCTTATAACAACAACTAATTAAGATCTGCAGATGTCTGAGGAGAAAGTAACTGACTATTATAAACACACAGTCATTAAGAAGCACCCAAGCCTACCTTTAGCAATAGAATAGAAGCTGAATAAATTACTTACCAGTAATACATATCAAGAAAATTTTCTGCTCTCTTCTCTTTTCAGGAAGAGATTATGATTTCTGCAAATAGTGTGCACAATCACAGACAATGACCAAGACAGTTGATGGTTGAAAGAGTAAATACAGCCAAAAAAATCACAGACAGGTATTCCATATAGACACAGGGCTTCATTACCTGAATGGATACTAGGAGACATAGCCTGTTGTGTTTCTAAAAACCAATAGTCTATTAATGCTGTCCAGAATCACAATTTATCTGAGTCACTGTGATATCACAAAGAGAGGGTGACTTGCACAATCAGCTGAGGCCCATCTGTCCCCTGGTAGTCTGGGATACAGGTGAAACTGCAAATATCAGAGAGTTGTTAATGACTTCCAAAAATGCCCTAACGTGTCCTACCTGCAAAAGGAAAGCACATAATAAAATGAGGAATTAAGATAAAGCATGAAAACCTTGCAGAACTGTCAGTCTTAGATACCATTGAGAAAGGTAACAATGCTGTAAGAATAAAAGAATACATTCAGTGGAAAAGAAAAATATGTATTTTCTTCCTTAGTAGAATGATCAGACTGTTTTCTGTGATAATAAGCAACAGACCTCCACTTCAGTGTTAGTTATAAGGCATCTGGATTTACAAAGTATAGTTTAATGAGAATCTAATGTCCATTTTATTAATTCCTAACCCCTCCTAATCTATTGTATTCACCTGAATCCTCTATGCAAGAATCAAAGGGTGCTGCCATTTAATAAAGTTATAAATCTAAATCTCTTCCTAGTCCTCATAAAGAGACAATAAAGAACACTTGTTTGCTGGAGGTAACACAATAGCTCACATCAGAGTGTTTCCCGATGTTAAAATGATAATGAATTCTGTACAGGTGCCAGATGAGTTTAGCTTTATTGTACACTCTGTGTGATAGAAGGTGATGTTCATATTTTTCATTCACATGTTTTTATTTGAATCATTCAAGAACACTGAAAAACTAGTGATTGCAGTAAGACAGTGATCACAACAATTGGAGAAACATTCTTTTAAGGTGGAATAAAACATTACTAAATTTATCATTATTTCCAAAAAATGCTAAAAAAATGCACCCTGGAAAGAGTTAGGTGAAGTGCTTCTGTACAGTGATCATATCAAAATTGCATTTATGAAAGCATCTTGGTGAAAATATATGTTTAACAGACTCAAAAATGCACTTTTGTGACTATACTATGGAAACTATACAGGTTATTACTGAAAATATTATATTCCATTAAGTCCCCATAATAACATCATACTCTCATCTTAGATAACAGTTTTGGCTCACTATTTTCAGAATTGGACAAATATTTTAAACCTCCAGACAATCAAGATAAGTAGGTAGAAGCACAGGAATATTTTTTTCCTGTGGTGACTGAATTAAAAAAGCAGATCATTGCAAACCAAGTTAAATATTGTCTTTGCCTCAAATTTTTACCTTCGCTTTGTTTAATTCTGGGAAAATTTAATTTCCCAGAAAAAAAGACTGTGAGCAAACAGTAGTTGTGACAACTGCGCAGAGATATCCCCAGGTACAAGAGTCAATAGATCTCTAGCACAAACAATCACTGTAGCAAATACCAAATGGCTCTTGTTAAACACTGCATGTGCTGTAGACAGGATGCTCCTAGAAACTCAAGTGCTCATGTGCTGATCAAATTAACTTCAAACAAAAAGGGTAAATTAGAGTGGAACGTCAAGCTAACTGTTGTTCTCTTTTGAACAAATTTTGTCCGTTTCAGAAGAAAAGCAGTTATTGAAGCCAGCCAGACTGATTATTTGGTTCTCAGGTAAGATCTTTTCTTAAACCAACAGCACACAAATATATAGCTCAACTGTAGAAAGCTTCTGGAAATTATTCCAGACCCAGCTGGAATAATGACAGTGTCACCAAAACGAAATAAAAAAAACCCCAAACAAAACCAACACCTCATGTGAGGAAGCACTGTGGGGAAATGGATTTTACAGACCAGGCAGCGTGGTAATACAGTGCAAAGCCTGAAGTGCCATGTTTGGCCACCCTTTAACTAATTTTAAAATTAAACAACCCCTACCTCAAAACAACTAAAAGTGACAGGTTTGTTCCAGATTAAGCCTATATACTAAGTGATTTTTTCAGCTAGGGTAACTGCATTAGAAATGGCAAAGTAAAGGTCACCAGTAGGGAAAAAAATCTGGAAATGGGAGATAGAAAAGTGTGGAAAATGGAAGAAAGAAACTGTGAAAATGGGAGTTATGAAATGCCTCACTTATAAGAAAGCTAAATTCAAGACCTGAGTACTATCACAGTGTGAGGGCACATAATCTCCGATAGAATAGACAGAAGAAACTGGCACATGAAACACATTGTAGCAAGGAATTTCAGTAAATCAACTGACCTGACAGAAGTAAGGCAACGTATGTTAAAAGTAGTAATCCTTTAAATTTATTTATTTATGAAATTGCAGAAAGAAGGAGAAGTTACCTGTCCACTTGCAGACCTGTCAGATACAGGTCGCATGGAAGGCTTCAGAAAAATAAAAAATTAAGGCCGTAAAGACAAGAATGAAAATAGGAAGCAGGGAAGATGCAGAGTAGATGGGCCACACTAAACCGGTATCTCTTTTTGAAGTAATAATTTTCTGGACAAAACATGCAGTAGAGCTCATCTGCTCTGACTTAAGAAAAAAATTTCATGCAGTAGCACACGTGAAATCATTACCTGAAATAGAAAAGTGAATTTGGAGGAAAAAGATGCTGAGTATCAAATGAGAAGGTGGCAGATTGGGCTGGTAGGGGATGGATAGGCCTTCAGGGAGATAATCAATGAGGTTTTTAAAGGATGACATGAAACTAATCTTATCAGATGGCATTTATTATCAGATCTATAGAAAATGTACATTTGTGTTGATTCAATTTTTAGAAGTCACTGAGGGTGTGGCTGGGAAAAATGTTTTTTTTTCCAGGTTGGTAGTGTTCCTTTGAAATAAATCTCCAAGTTGGCCTCATGTGCCACACTTCAGTTCATCCCAAAGAGCAATCTCACAGCACACACTGGACTCCCTTCAGAGGCAAAGAAATGAGGAGCTGTCCTCCAAAAGCTCATAAAATATTCCAATTATCAGAGGATGTTCAATCCAACCAGCCCAAGAGTGAGCTAGTCGAGTCTCTAAAATGCAGCCAGGATGGACAGTGAGTCATTGGCAGCAAGAACACATCTACTCCTGTTGGGCTGCACTGACTGAGTAGGTAAGTGTCATCAATATAAAAGAGATCAGAAGGAAAACTGAATTGTCCAAAGGGCTGGAATTAAATGGAATATAACAATAAAAGTAAAAAAACCAAGTAATTTAGAGGCCAAAACCAGACAGAGTGATGCCTACAAAATAGGAACCTGTTCTGAGAACAAAAAGATCCAAGTACTAAACCAGTGGTATAGTGAATCACAGGACAGTTCTGAGCAATTAATTTCTTTAAAGATATGAAAAAAGCCCCAGAAATATCAATATATTTACACTAGATATCAGGTTATTCCCGAAATAATTTTTTAATAGAGGAGCAGTTGGCTGATACAATGAAATTACAGTGTTGATAAGAACTGCCAACTGATAAGGGAAATATATTTACTGGCAACTCATAATTAATCTGCAGTAGTTTGCAGAAACTATACTAGTCAACAGAAAGGCTTAGTGGGATTCAGAAAAGGATTAGAAGTTGCAATGAATGCTATCCTGAATAATTATATTAGCTAGAATAAAAACTGATAATGGGAAACAATGACTTTATGTTTCTTCCTATGGACAATTCACAGTGATTGCAAATGACTCTTCTCTAAAGCATTATCTTTCCAAATTTGAAGCAATACAACAGATTAGACATACATACTTTTCATATTTTTTATTTAACACAATGGGATGTTTTAATTCAATGTACTTTTTTTTTTTTTTTTTTTGGGTTGAAGGGAGTCCTTGAAGATCATTTAGTTCCAAACCCTCTGCCATGGTCAGGGACATCTCCAACTCATCAGGTTGCTCAGAGCCCTATTCAACCAGGCTTTTAACACCTCCAGGAATAAGGCATCCACTTCTGGCAACCCATTCCAGTGCCTCACCACCCTCACAGTAAACATTTTTTCCTAATATCTAATTTAAGCCTACTCACTTTCAATTTCAACACATGTCCTCGTGACCTGTCACTATGTCCCCTTGTAAACAGTCTTGCCTCATCTTTCTTGTATGCTCCCTTTGGATACTGGAAGGCCACAATTAGGTCCCCCTAAGCTTTCTCTGTTCCAGGCAGAACAATCCCAAGTCCCTCAGCCTTTCCTCAGAGGAGAGGTGCTCCAGCCATCTGATCATTTTGGTGGCCTCCTCTGGACTCACTCCAACAAGTCCATGTCCTTCCTGTGCTGGGTCCCCAGAGGAGGATGCACCACTCCAGGTGAGGCCTCACCAGAGCAGAGCAAAGGGGTAGAATCCCCTCCCTTGACTTGCTGGCCATGCTATTCTAAAATAAAAGTATTCCAAGTATCTCATTCCCATTCCTAATGAGACTTAGGACTGTAATTCTGCAAACTCAGAATTACTTGTTACTTATACAAGTAATACTATTAAGAACTGG
Source organism: Petroica traversi (assembly GCA_025920805.1). Taxonomy (NCBI): domain Eukaryota; kingdom Metazoa; phylum Chordata; class Aves; order Passeriformes; family Petroicidae; genus Petroica; species Petroica traversi. Next base: position 5,229,570 of record JAHLSL010000017.1, read on the forward strand.
GCTTTACTGAATGTGTAAAATACTTGAGGTTTATTTCAAATACTGAATCCTGAAATACAAACCAATATGGCTATACATAGAATATGGATAAAGGAATTAATAAGTGTCACTTGAAAGTTAAACAGAACAGCTATGATAACTGCAATCAATTTGCTCCTGAGTTTAATTTGAAAGGATTCAGACAAAGGGCATGAACTTGCCCTTGAGTAGCTAAATTATACTAATTGAAGCACTCCTACATTGTAATAGGCTATTTATTCCATTTGCACTCTCATACACACATGCAGTCTTGCTAAAAGACTTCTACTTGCTCACCACAATACCATATTTGGTAGGAAAATTAACAAAAAAAAAAAAAAAAAAGAGTGCTGGAAAGATGAAGGCAGAAGTTCCTGGAACAGACTAGAAAAAAAACAAACCCTCATATAAAGAAATAATTCAAGAATACAAGACTAAAGCAATCCAAGAACTCTACAAGCAGCATGAAACTCCTTTCAGAAAGAAGCTGCTACTGCAGGTTAATCCTATTTCACAAATTTCTATCAGCAGAAACTATAGGACCAGGAATGCAGCATTTTAAGAATGAGCAAAATCAACTTAGGATCTGAGAAAGGCACTATGATATGGTTGCAAAAAAAAAAATTATTTAGGTAATGTAAGAGGCAGGGTACTTGTAGATGTCTACCTCCAAACCTGGAAAGAATTCTCTTCCGTTAATAACACTAAATTCCATTTTCTTCCAAAACCATACCGAGGGTGCCAGCTCACCTTCCCATCCTTTACACAGCTCCAGCCTTAGGATAGCCATCAGGATGAGTAACACTGTGCCAAAATCCTTCTCCTGCTGAGAAAACTCATGCCTTCCTAGCCATTAAGCCATGCGCAATTGAGCAGCTGAAAGCATTTGCCAATCCCTCCTGCTGAACTCGACACTGCCATGCAAGGAAGGGTTTGGTTCGTTGCCTCCCAGGGAGAGTTAATTGGGATCACTATGGAGTAGTTAAAGTATCGACTTGTCAAGAACCCAATCCCTGTTTCAAGGATTTTGTCCAGCAACCATTACATGTAAAATACAGAAGCAATTCTGGAAGAGAGATTGTAACTCAGCATTGTAACCCTATCACTGTAGAGTGCTGCTCTTTATTTCTTGATGAAACTTGCCCCAAAAATGAGCTTTTCTGAGGCCACACCTAACCATCCGTCTAATCCATAGGTAGGGATTAAGAAGCTTACCTAAGAAGTAGAAAGCACATTTTTTAAAAGTCTTAGGCAGAGGAAGGAGAAAACTCATTGTTTGCATGATATAAATTATTTCTTTTTAGTTATTACATGCAAAGGATTCAGAACTGTAACATGTCCTCTTGATTAGATGCAAGTTTTAGCTCCTTATTCTAGGAAAAACCTTGTGGTGTAGTCCACTGTTGTTTCCTCCAACTTTGGCTTCTGTTTCACCCTGCAGTGTACCTGAGAAACTCACTGTGGAGCTGCACATCAATAATGGGAATCAAATTTAAAAAAGGTCTGTGAACTGAATCAGAAACAGATTGAATATGGTATTTGTAAAGATGTAAAGATACAATTTAAGACATGCTCTTGTCTTTATCAGTTCTTTATTTTCCAACAGCACATGGCTCCCTTTTTGGCCACTGTAAGGTTCCTTCTGCTCCTCTGTATTGCAAAGGATCCAGACATCTTTGCTCTACTGCAGTTTCTGACTTCTACATACATTCAGGCCTCTTGAACATCTACAAGTTTTCCCAACCTGAGCTTGAGTTGAAACTACCTAAGGAACAGGAAACTCTGCAATATCCTACACGAACCCTGAGAAAGGTGATCCTTCCCCTCTACACAGCACTGGTGAGGCCACACCTGGAGTGCTGGGTCCAGTTCTGGGCTCCTGCGAACTAGAAAGACATGGACATACTGGAGTCAGTTGTGTGGAGGGCCACAAAGATGATGAAGGGACCTCTGAGGAATGGCTGAACCAGATGGGACTGTTTAGCCTAGAGAGGACTCAGGGGCATCTTATCATTCTGTATAAATACCTAAAGGAGGTACAAAAGAGAAGGAGCCAGGCTCTGGAAAGAGTCTGGTGCCCAGTGATAGGACAAGGGACAAAAGGCACAAAGTGAAACACAGGAGGGTGTCTCTGACCATTAGATAACTGACCAAGCACTAGCACAGGTCACAAAGGGAGGTTTTGAGGTCTCTCTCCTTGGGGCTATGTAAAAACCATCTTGACACGGTTCTGGGCAACCAGGTCTAGGCTGTGAGACAGTCCTGCTTGAGCAGGAAGGGGGGTGGACAAGATGACCTCCACAGGTGTCTTTCAACCTCAACAGTCCTGTGGTTATCTGAATTAAATACTTCATTTTATAAAGTATTATATGGGAATATTTTTGCAGTAGGTTCTGTCAACCATTAAGTTTCTTTATATGGTATTTGATATAAATACATATGGCTATTTTGATAGCTTTGCCTTGGTAAATTTTTCCCAAGCAAGTACATTTTTCAGTACCTATTATCTGTGTTAAAATTAAAAGCTCATCCCCTGCTATACTTACAAAGGAACTAGCATTCCCACATATGATAGTATGTGAAAACTCTTTTAAGCTGTGATTTAATGTAGCTATTAAGGAAATAAAAAGCTTACATCGCTCATGTCTTTATTAGTGTTTTCCATTTTTATAATAATATTTCCTGCCAAGCTAAAAAGAGCAGGATGTTCTTTTTATCCAAAGTTTCTTGTAGCAAAACCACTTTGAATACATTTCACATTTCATGGGTAAAAAAAGCATTCAGCCTTTCCATGTGTAGACATGTCACTGAAATCAATTAGTCATGAAGAAATATCTAGTGGCAGCTAATAATTTAGGCACAATGCTGTGTACAATATTAGGATACACAATTATACTTTGATGTGCTAGACTGGAGATCATAGAGGAAAAAATGGTTCTTACAATGGATAAGTGCAGAGAGACATTTTATTGCAAAAAATAGCAAATGTCTTAAGAACACAAACCAGAGAGTTATTAAAAGCTTCATAGCAAAATATTTAGCCAACTCTGTTACAATATATAGGCTTGAGGTTCTAACAGTTAACACTATGCCTCAACTCACTGAGCAATTAATGCTCCTGATACATAAACATTGCGCACTTGAAATACAGAGCTGAATATTATTTAAAAAATAAAAACAAAAACAAAAAAAAGAGGGTATTTTATCCTTGACCTTTCATAATCTAAGTAATTGAGAAATTACAACATTTTAACAAGCTTGATTCTTTTTGGGAAAAGCCATTAAAAATAATTCCTGAGTATTTAGGGTAAGTGAATATAACAAATCCAACCAATTAAGGCCAACATCCTGTTGGGTAAACCTTGCAGCTTAGAAGGGAACATTCTCTAGTGTGGCTGTAATGGCAGGATCATGGCCTAAACAGCAATGAAATACATGAGAACCTTCTGATATGCACATTCCAATTCTCCCTTTCTTTAGCAATAGCCTACAACTGTCATCTGTGAAGCTTGCTTTGCTGAGAAGAACATTGTTTTAAAAGTCAATTCCTCTTGCAAAACCTTGTAATGCAAATTGGCACAGCTAAACCTTCGGTGAACCATCACATCAATAATTATGTGAAATATATAAACCAAAATTCAGGCAAGGGGCTTTCATACTATGTTAGTATACATATTGAATTGTATGCTTTGTATCATTATTTTGAACACAGAGATCTAGTTATATGGCATCTTGTTATTGTAATGAGAGGCAACATATTCATTTTCCATTATTGTCTTCAGATGCAAGTTACAATATCATTTTATTATACATGATGTTTCTAAAATCCTGTTGGCATTCATCATCTTCCTAAGATCTTAATTGAATCTATTTTGATTTTAAAACTGCAGCCAATCCAAGTGATTTAGAGACTTAATCCCAGAAAAAAATTCAGATTTCTTACTTTATACATGCTTTTTCAGAATTAAATTACAAGATTAAATTACAATGGATGTAGAAAGATTATTGTACAAAGCATAGTTAATAATTCACAACACTGGTATTCAGCTTGATCAATTACAATGAATTCACAAAAATGGTTTTAATTATATCCACTCTTTTCTATCCACCCACCCCAGTATGTAAACAAGTTTCTCACAATGACAATGGCAAGACTGCAGTTACTGAGATGTACTGCATGTGAAAGACAATACCTAGGAATAAAGGCTTGGATTTGACAATTCCAGTACGTGCTCCTGCTCACTTCTCATTCTAGACCACAAGACTACTGCTTTCAGTCTCTTGCAGTCTTTAAATCAAGAGAACTTACAGGTAAATTGAGCTTTTTTCCTAATGCAGTCTCCTGGAGTCAAATTGGTGAAAAGTAACATGCTTATATATAACAAAAGAGATAATGACCTGGAAATAATTGGAATCAGTCTTAACAAAACTGTCTGAGCAATGATAATGTACAGTATTGCAGCCGAATGTTACTAAGACAAGAAACTCTTGGTATTGCAAAGATGAAGATCTCTGTTTGCTCAAGCCAATTTTAATGGGCTATTAAGCATTTGGTTAAGAACAGGCTTGTACAGTCTCGCTGAAAAGGAAACACTTGTCAAAATGCTTTTTTAAAAAATACCATATGACATCTTCTAAATTGCAATTTAAATATTAAAATCTTGTTTCAGAAGTTCCCCGCTTCAAGTTGTTACTCAAAAACTCATCATGTTCGAAACTCAAATTATTATGAGATCTTGATATCATAAGAAGCTTTTCCTTATTAGTAAAGTCTTTCTTGGCTGCTGCTTGTGGCACAAGTAACCTATCCATTGGGTCCTCCTTGTTTTCTAGTTTCATATAGCCTTTACTGTTGCTCCGGTCCAGTCTGGGCCAGCTGGGGTGTTTCCTTTGTTCAGCTTGGACAGTGAGCGTAGACGGACCCCTGTCCAAGTCCAGGGACTTAGAATGTGAAGACAGAAGATGCAATGATGTGTTGGAACCAAACTGCTTCCTGGCAGCACCAGGAGATAAAAGCTTTCCTGTGCTTGGTCCGAGAGTCATAGAAGACTTGAACGGATCACACGGAGTGTCCACAAATGAATTGTGTCGTGGCAGCAGGGAAGCAGCTGGTCTGTAGGAGGATTCATTGGTATCAGTCAGTGGAATGGCCAGAGAATCCATTGACAGATTTCTAGACTGACTCCTGGTGATCTCGGAGTCCTCAGTAATGTTGTCTATACTGGGTTCATCAATAACACAGTTGTTCAGTTTAATTACTGGCAGTGTGAAAGCACTAATGGAAGAAGATACAATGGATTTTGTTTCACACTTTATAGAATTAGTGTTTTTGTCATCTGAAGCCTTGCTGGAGTGAGGGTGAAGTCCAAAGACTAAACCAGACTGCTCAGCCAGCAGAGGTGGCAGGAGGCTACTAGTGGTCCTGTCTTCATGGAGGGTAATCTCATCTTCTTCAGCAGAACTATCCATTCTAAGATTACTCTTGAAGCCAGAGAAAGGAGCAACTGTGTTTGCAGCCAGACGTGATGCACAGGAACTCCCGCTGTGCCGCAGTTCTCCTTCCCCCAACAAGCCAGTGAAGGCACCACTCAGCTGCTTTTGTTCCCTGATCCTCAGGGTGTGGATGTCTATTACAGTGGAGTATATGTCTCTCATGTGTATTATTTTTGTTTCCTTGTCACGGTTCTCATGCAGAATGGCATTTGCACAAATAAAAATGAAGATTCCAATGCCCATAGTGAAAGGGCCCAGCATTTTCATCTTATCCGAGTGCACGTGCTGTTCAAAGAAGCGAAGTAAAATGCTTCCTTGGCTTCTCAGGGCCCGGGTTTCATTTACAGATGGATTATCTTCAGATCTTAACAGCTGTTCCTTCTGAGGCCAGTATCCAAGGATGGCCATTGCAATTCCAAAAAATGCAATAAGCACTCCCAAAACAAGAAAGAATCCTGATGGAGAATAAAGACGGATTTTGCCCCTGACAATTACTACATCTGTCCTGGGCCGTCGTCTAACTGGTTTCTTCTCCTCAGGAACTGGTACTCCAGCAAGATTTACATGTTGATGAGATCTGGCAGAGTCTTGCCTTTTTAAGGCAGCCAGTCCTGTTATGACTCCTCCGGTTGCTATCATAGTTCTGTATTGTGCCCTGGAGAAAAAAAGGAAAAAAATCAGAAATGTTGAGGCGATCAAAGGTTGTCTCTTACAAACATAAATAGCATTTTGTTAGTATGCAGATATTTCTTGGTAATTAAAACATTCCTGATTACAAAAAAGCTACTACTATAGCTCCAGTTGTGACACAGTAGCAGTTTTGAGATTCACATGGTATCCTAAAAAACTGATTTTCCAGAAGTCCTTTTTCACTGTAAATTTAGGTAATAAAGCTTCCATCAGTGACACACACAGTAAATCTAGTGCTCTTTGCGGTGATATACCAAGACTAAAGATAAAATATTCAGAAGTTTTAACAGATTATTTCTTTCTGGACTGGTCTGCAGTAAGTTCAATAATATATTATTACCTTGTTGATAATTTTAGCATTTTAGCTGCTAGTTCTTTTTAAGACTTCTGACACACAATGACTGTGAATACAGTTCATTCTACATTTCCCCCTTCAGAGATCTTTCCTGATAGATTTCAGCATATATTCATACATATTTATTACAGCATTTAAATAAGCTTTTATTAAGTCTATTCAGATTTCCTGAGTCTCAGACAGAGAATCATTTTCGCTTTTCTTAATAAAGCTGATCTTCACATATCTAGATATTTCCCCCACCTTGTTTGTTTCTCTTGGACTACAGGTCAAAAACATCCATTAATTTTTATCAGACAAGAAATTTTCATAAATTTCAAATTAATAATTTCAAATTTTCTTCATTTTATGAGAAAATTTTATTTCATTTTAGACTTACTTTGGTACCTGATTGGCTATTACATGAGAAATGTTAACCAGCAAGGGTTTAAAACAGAAAGTCGTATTTGATAGTTTTTTATGAGCAAAAGTAACAAATGAAACAACACAGTTCAGGCCTTATTTTACAAGGCATCTTTGACTCAAAAATAGTTTTTGTGCTTAATTAACTAGTATTAGAATTAATGAGAGACGATATTATAGAGTAAAATTAAGACACTATAAACTAGGTATGAAAAAGTTATTATGCTCAGAGATAAAGAAAAGCTGACATCCTGTAGCAGAGGAAAAGGCTCTGTGTCAAAGCTGGGGGTGGTTTAAGAAGCAAAACCAAAGCGGGACTGAGCGAACAAAGAGAGGTGCTGAAAAGCAAAGGTAAAGCAAATTGGTGACTGCTTGCAAATTACAGGCAGTGATTTTCATCAGGCCTCTTGAACTTGTCATTTTGTTTTAAATTTTAGCAGTGCACCCATGGGAAAAAAAATTCAAAAAACAGACAGACTCTGTTATGATATGACACTTTCACAGATTGCCAACACTGCAAGCAGGTGTCACATAAGCATCCCTACAAACAGCAATCACCCCAACCCACCAAATAGAGACTTGATTATGAAATTATTAAGGCATTTGAAATAGGTGGTCAAGTGGAAGGAAACTGGACACAGCAATTCAGATGACAGAAGGACTAAAAACCTGAACTCCCTCCTTGCACCCTAACCATTAAAGGACAGAGGGCTTCCTTTCTTTCTGAGAAACCTTTCCTTTAATAGGAAAGACTCAAAAAGGTCTAGGCTGCTAAGTATACTGCATTTTCTGAATTTTTGCAAGAGAAATTAATATCACTATTCCAAAAATCTCAGAAATTTCACTTGTACTCTCAGGTTTCATGTTCACAATATCTCTGGGAATTTTCAGGCTTTGCAATAAATTTCCTTTTTGATGCTATCTGGACAATTTCCATACCTCAGTGCAAATTAATGTCTTGAATGCTTCATAAAATGATTTTTTTAAGATAACAATTTTTAAATACCCCAAAGAAAGTTATTTGACATTGATAGTCTTTCAAACTTTCACATGTGCTTACATCTTTATGGATTTCTGCCAAAACAAAAGTTCATTATTCTGTAAAACAATGTTTTGAATGTCTGGACAGAAATAAACAGGACTTAGCCATTATAAAATATGTTGTGTTTTATCATGGCTCAATTAAATGTAATTAGTTTTCTCTGTGAAACAAATTAAGATAATTATGGCACATCTTCACTGAAATGAAAAATAATTTAGTTATAATCTAGTTTGATCCATTTATCTTTTACAATTGCCAGGCCTTTCTGTTGAACAACGAGTTTCCATATTCATGTGGTATTTTACAGGCATACATGGACCCACTCTGTTCCTTCTCAGGGTTGCCTTGGAAGTGCACAGGTTCAGCAGTTTAGTGCTAAATTCACACTGTGCCTGTTGGCAGGATTTGTTATTTTGTGTCCTGTTCTGTGCTTATCACAGACACCTGAATTGCACCAAAGGGTGAACAGAATAAGCTTACATCTACTTGCTAAATATTTTAAACATACCTCTAGCAAGAGCTCCCCCCCCTAACTCTGAAAAGTAGAGCAAATAAAAACATACTTAAAAACTACATCTTAGGGTATCTTTCTGCAGGAAGTTCTCATTTGCAAATTTTGCAGATACTGGGAAACCATATCTCAATTTCATTATTACCTATTACTTGAAGGACAGAAAGTGAGATTTCTGAAAGTGAGAGAAAGCAACCTTTCTCAAGGCACACAGCTGCATTCCAAACCATTCTATGATTCTTTGATTTCAGGGGAACATGTTCCTCTTGTTTTTTTAACTGCATTGGAAATTGGGCTCAGGGGAGATAAAGTCTGGCTGCCAAAAGATACAAGCATGTTTTATATATAGGAAGAGTCTCTTTCCTATTTCTTGAGTTCATGTCAATGTTATACTTTCTTTCACAGAAAAAATCACAATCAGGCTTGTAAATAATTATTTGTAATAATCCAATTTTGATTTCTTCTGCATCTAATAAAATCAAGTGTGTTAAAATACATAATTGTATGAGATGGTTTCACTTCATGCTAACAGCTTTACCAAACCAATTACAATGAAGTTCATATTAGGTTGAAAACCATATTTTAGAAAATACTGTATTTATAATAGACACTGTAGATACATATGATTTATTCTGGAAATCTGTTTAATTTTGTCACATACCAGGCATAATATGAGTGGTGCTCATTAAATGCTGCTTTTCTTATTTAACTCAGTACAGTGATTATTTTTGTTTTACCCTGAAGTCTGAATTCAAAGTTCTAAACAAGCAAAGACTTAGAAGATTTCACTCATAGGTAAATAAAGATTATGCTTAGACATCAGACAGCACCTCTTTGGTGGCGCTGTGAATGACACATGTTGGCTCTGCAAGGAAACAAAAAAATGGTAAAATGGATATGGAATACAGAACAAAAAGAAAGGGACAGGCCTGTAATTCATTTTGTAAAACATAACCATCTCACTCATACAAAAGCACAAGAGCTGCCAAGCTCCTTTTGAAGAATAAGTGTTGAGCAGCTCTCTAACTTTGTCACTGTTCAGTTTGTTTTATCTTCAGTGAGAACATCAGCTGCAAAGGCTTGGACAGCTTAGGGGTTTAGTCCTGAAAGAAGCAGTGGCCCACATTTACTTCTACATTTAGCTTTATGCTGTTGTTACAGAGCAGCTCTGACACTAGCCCTGTCAGCCACTCAAAGATCACCCAAGAAAAGCCCATCTTGGCAGAGATCCTGTGAAACGGCTCCTGGTCACACTCCCTCTCTCAGCATTACTTGCACAAAGAATGATCCAGGCTCTTGACGATTCACTTGTAACCTCTTCAATGATCACTAGCAAGATGTACCTGGCTTTTCATCCAGGACACAGCCTAAACACAATCCTCTGCATCTGGAGATACCTTAAAAAAATCCAGCAGCAGACAGAGCAACAGGTTGCTATGGCCCCCTTTAGTATGAAGAAAGGATGGACCCTCCAGCAGAAACTACTGGTAATGAGACAGGCAGCAAGGACAGAGAAATGCAGACAAAGGGAAAGACCTGGACAAATGTGGTGGGGATGCCAGGTCCCCCACAAAGGTGCTCTGTTACTGCCCTCCTGAACTTGTTGGGGAGACAAAAATAACAAAAGGCCCATGGGTTGAGATCAGAAGAGTTCACTCATCCATGGCCATCATGGGCAAAACTGACTCAACTAGGGGAAATTTGTTTGATTTATTACCAATCAAATCTGTGCACGATGATCAAAAATAGTAAAAAAGAAAAAAAAATCTTAAAAACACCTCCCCTCCAACACTTCTCTCTTCTTCTTGAGCTCAGCTTCCCTCCCTGTATACTCCACCTCCTCCCCACAGCAGTGCAGGGGGACAGAGGATGGGGGGGGTGCAGTCCCTTGAACACACATTTTCTCTGCTGCTGCTGTTTCCTCCTCAGGGGGAGGACTGCTCACACTCTTGCTCTGTTCCAGTGAATTGTCTCTCCCAGGGGATGCATTCCTTCAGGTACAGACTGCTCCACCATGGCACCACCAAGGAGTCACAAGTCTTTGGCAGCAAAACTCTAGCGAGGACTCCTCTCTCCATGGGACCACAGGTCCTGCCAGGAGCCTGCTCCAGCATGGGCTTCCCACAGGGTCACAGCCTCCTTTGGGCTTCAGGTGGATTTCTGCTCTCCTGTGGACCTCCACGCACTGCAGGGGAACATCCTGCCTCACTGTGATCTTCACAGTATGCAAAGGATGCCCCTCCTTCTTCACTGACCTTGGGGTCTGCAGGGTTGTTCCTGTCTCTAACCCTCAAGTCCTCTGGCCGCAGTTGCCTTTTTTTTCCCTTTGTAAGTGTGCCATCCCAGAGGCACTACCCCTGTTACTGATGCCTCAGCACTGGCCAGTGGTGTGGCCACCTTGGAGCTGACTGGCATGTCTACTGGACAAAGGGGAAGCTTCTAGAGGCTTCCCACAGAAACCACCCCTGTAGCCCCCCCCAATACCAAAATTTGCCACACAAGCCCAATAAAGTAATAGCTGCAAAAGAATGTGTAGGTAAGGAGCCATGAGAGGGGGTGCTGCTCATCTAAGCAGAGAATAGCAGAGCCAGAGACATAAATTCATGCAGGAAGTTTTGCAGACATGACACAAAATGGGTAATGATAACAAGTGTCAAGCTGGGACATTGGCTTTTTCCTTATATTACACTGGCTATAAAGGCCAAGGCTTTCAGAGAGACTGGAAGGGATTCTCCTTTATCACCTTTCCATATGGGGAGAGGTTGGTCAGATGCTCAAAGAAAACCTGTCATAAAGGAAACTTAAGAAAACAGTAAAGACAGCTTTCACAGAACAGTATGCTGTGAGTAACCACAAGACTTGCATTTGCCAAGCAAAACAGATTTTCCTTAAAAAGTCAGAAGGTTAAACAACTCAATTAACAAAGATATGGTAGATTTACCCTGTGACACAAAGGTGTTATCATAGATAAACTGTAGTTTAGCACAGGTGGACGAGAATCCCTTTCTTCTACCAGTATATGGGGATATCACTGATGATCAGACAGAAATAGGGTGTATTTATGCTATCACCATTACTCATACCTCACTTGACTTGACAGACATATGACTGACATACAAACAGACATACCTGCCAGCCTAGACAAAGGAAGAGAGGCAGGAGGCAGGTGACCTGAGGACTTGCTAGAGTAGTTGCAGAGCAGAGAGCAACTGGAAGGAATGGATTTCATAGCATGTTCTAGTAGCTCCAACTAACTTCTTGTTCCACTGCTATTTACTTCTCTCTTTGACCTGAGAGGCCACCACCTTAGTACCCATTTTTCCTGCCTAATGACTAGCCTCACCACAACTGTACTGCTGCTGCTTTTTTTTTCAAGAGATGGCATAACTACCAAAAATCTAATTAATCTCTCAGCAACTATTATCAACTCTCAACTTTAAAGCTTGAGGCTTCTGCTTCAAATGCCTGATTCTAATGCCTTATTTAATTTGTCCAACTATTTTGGTACTATGTAAGTTATTACTTCTACCTACAACTTAGTCTTTTGAATATATCCATAATAATTTGAATTATACAGAGATCTTACACTTAATTTTTAATTCTTCCCAGCAAAGATGGAAGGCAAACTAAAGATTACCAGCATCTTTTTTCTTTAGTATTGTGTTTTAATCCAGATACATTTCAGTGTCCCTTATTACTTAAAATCCTTGCATGATAATCTTGCCTGCATAAATATTTTTCTCTTTTTTCTTTGAAAATGAATGAAAATTATGTGAAATTTTCAAAACTGTACATGCTATTTCCCTGTAGTTTAACCTGATGTAAATCTTTCTGAAGAGTTCAGTTCTTGTATATCAGCAAAAAATTAAACTATACTGCAGTAAGAAGTAGTGTGACAAAATCTGATTACTATTACTGTAGCATTTCCTATCTGACTATTTCAGCTTATTAAGAAATTTATTTCCCAGAAGTTCCCATTTGATTTGTTATCATTTAAGTGACTAAATTTTGAATTTTAACAAGAACACAAATTTTAATATCAGGGAAAGTTTCTTTCACATTTGATAAACCTAGAGTCCCAGAAATGAAGGAGGTGGCAGACTGTTTACTCATAAAATATTTCTCATAATCAAGAATGCAAATGACAGAATCATAAGAGACGTTATGACATAACTGAGTAAACAAATCAATATCAAGCTGTATTTAACACATTTATACTTTTTCTTTATGAACAATGTATACATATCAATATGCTATCTGTGCACACAAGTTGTTATCTGGTACAATCTGTTCTATTTCAAGGGTAAAAATATCCAACTTTATAGGCCCAAAGGGATTAATCATTTTGGTAGAGATAATACAGCAATAGCCAAACAGAGAGTAGTTCCACAAGAAGCAGAGAAAACCATCTCAAATTACAATTTTATTTAGCAGCAGTTTTTTATTTGTCAGAATTTAATAAGCAGCCCTCTCCAACAGCCCAGCATACCAATAAGACCACCTTATAATACATTTCCCTTCTCCTATCCATTTATCAAAAACTGACCTGTCTGAACAGATCAAAAAAACAAAGCAAGCAAAAAAAAATTTTTCACATTCATGATTATGGGGTATTTTAAGTGCACTTTAATTGATAATAGGTGAGAAGAAAGCATGTGGAATGTGGTACTAAAAATCTTTGTAACTTCAGCTGGTATTTCAAAGTCATGCTAGCAAAAGCCAAGGATGTGACATTTAAAACATTAAAGCTTTGAAATTTCCAGCTGAATCCAACCCATTTGGGATCAAATTCCCTTTAATGCTGCCTCTTCTAGGCTGTAAAGGGATAAGCTTAGGGACTAATCACGCCCTTTTAACCTCCTGGCTGCTAATCAGCTTGTGGAGGCAGGCCAGATCATGCAAGCAGTTTCACAGCACAAAAAAGCAAAGGCAAGCTGCCCACAGGTCAGGCAAGGCAAGAGCACCAGGGTGTCCAAGTGGCAGCAGTAGGCAGAAAGTCCACTGCAGATATTAAAAGATGAGGTTTCCCTAGATGTTGGTAGACCACGCATCTGTATCAAACAGACTGTAGTTGCTTTACAATAGTACCATGTTAAACAGTCAAATCTTTGCAATCATAACTGAAAAATAAAAGCTTGCTATTAAGGACACATCTGTTGGGAAATCTGAAGTCAGACAGTGATCCAGTTATTTTAAAAATCTAGATCTGGCAGTGGTTTTCAAATCTGCACTGTACTGGTTGAAGCAAGACCACGACGGTCCAGCAGTTGCCTCTGCAGAATCTGTCAAAGACAGCTAGGCATGGCACATCAGAACTTTCTCACTGTTCTACTGTACAAATTTGGGAACTCAAACTAAGAAGGGAAAATAATTTTTTAGAAAAACAAGTCCAGGCTTTAATGAGAATTACAAGATCTCATTTTTATACATATTTCTGTAGCTATACTGTGTAATTTTGAAACACATGCAAAGAGGTACCTTTGCATTGTACAAAGGGTCAGAGCTCCTTTTAATCAAAATTACTTTGATGCAAATTTCAATTGTGGCAAGTATTTGAAGAGACACATTGAATGCATGGTGGATATAAAAAATCTCTATTTGGACTCAGATTCACTCCTTTTCATTAGTAAACCTGGACCATGGTGTGGCCGGTGGCGTGGGCCGGACAGCTGACCACAGGGACGGCCGGCGGCTCGGCAGCTTGTTCTGAGAGCTTCCTTTTCATTAAGTCAGCTTCAGCTAGGGACTTCTTTTCCCCTCGCCGCGAGCCGGGCTTCCCTGGGATGGTGGCCGCTGTCCTAAAAACCGGAGAGCTGCTGAGAGAGAGAGTGTTCCCTTGCCCGGAGCCCAAATCAGACACAAGACACGAGGGTCCGCTCTGCTTGGGCTCAGGGGCAAAAGACCCGGAATAGCCCAACATTCAGACTTTTATTCTGAGGGTTACAACTTATCTCATAACTGTACAGGGGAGGACACGGAGAAGGGTCAAAGGTCAGGATGCAGTCAGGAAGGAGTAAGGGAGGAAAGAGTGAGACACAAGATACCATTGTTAACTGAGGGGAAGGCGGGGAGAGTTCGACTCCCTTTCCAAGGCCAAACTTAACTCTGCCTTCAGAGGGGCCTCACTTTCTAGGCCCCCAGAAATTCTTCAGGGGATATGTCATTCTCTGAGCTTGAACCACCGCTACACCATGGCACTCCCAATCATGATGATTATGACAGTCCACTGCCTTGTACTAAAGCACAGCAAGGAAAGTACAAGTATGCCTGTGAGTAACCCAACTTCCTAACCTAGCTTTCTTCAAGCTCTTACACTGTCTGCAAAACGACTTGGTGCAAGATTATGAAATTGCACCAAATCACAGCAATTACAATAAGAAAACCATGACCCCCCATTATTATTGGGGGGGGGGGGGGAGTAAAATGCCAATCAAAAGAAAAAAAAACCCCATACCAAATCACCAAATCAGTCTAATGAAGTTCTACTTAATTACTATTAAGTAATTCTCTCAGCTGGACAAGGACCAGACCTTTCTTACAGAGATACAATTGATCAATACCTAAACCTTCACAGCAATGCAGTTTGTGTTGGCAGTAATACAACCCTCTCTTTCCTTTAAAACTATTTTTCTCTGCTTCAGGGGGATAAAGTTCCTTCCTTTATCCCATTTGCACCTCTTGTGTATGTCACTGTCTCATGTCCTAACACCACCTGCTTGACTCTGGCTTCTTGGTCACCCCTCTGTAGGCGCTGGGTGTTGTTGCTTCCTCCTCCCAGAGCTGCCTCTTCTCCAGGGCTGAATTCCCCCCCCTCTCAGCTCAGCCTGTTCTCAAAAGACAGCTTCAGGTCCTGGCCTCCCTAGGGCCCCATGCTGAACTTGCTCCAGTCTGCAAACACTTTTGTTCACACTTTATTAATGTGAAACTCCTTTTTATGAAACCACCTGGGCTTTTATTTAGCTCTGAACTATTGAAATAATAAAGCAATAACTAGGGAATTTTAACTAAAGATTGCAAACTTAGAAATACTGATAAATACAATTGCAGGGTAAGTGAGGGTTCCTGATACCCAGATTTGGGGAGTGCTAGGACTCCTAACTTTAAATCATAGCAAAAAAAAATCCCTTTTGAATTACTTTGTCACTTACTGTATCTGCCATATATATTAATTATCCCAACTATTATGCCAAGGGCAAATGTAAGGTGAACACCCAGCAATGCTGCATAAAGATGAATGCCTGAGCTGCTTATCCTCTTTGCTATTATTTCTGCTTCAGCCTGATCCTTTCACTGGGTCATATATTGTAATTCTGTGCAAAATCAGCAACATTCAATATCGGCAGCATTACACAGAGCTCGTTAGCTACTCACAAAAGCCCAGAACACACATCAAAGAGGGAAAGAAGGAACCTGAGTTTCTATATTTTGTTTTCAAGACGCTGCTTTATGATTTGGCCTAGATTTAGTCTGCCAGCTTTTGCCTGGCCCAGTTGAACTCACTTTTAAATTTGTGCCATCTTCAACTATGTCTACAGGCACACTGAAATAGATCAGGTGAATCTAGAGAAGTTTGTGGATTTTTTCCAACATGAAACTCATGAAACATGAGGTTGTTACCAGGTCTCCTATGTCTAGAACAGCTTCCCAGCAATTATACAGTGAACCAAACATGTTCTCAGGTCACAAAACACCTGTCTCACACAGCATAAACCCACCTGTCCCACCACTGTCACATGTGATGTTCTGAATTCCCAGCTGCTCAACTCTATCTGTACCATCTTAGTTAAAGTCCTAGATGATGGACTAAAGAAACACAAGATCTCAGGCACTGGATGTACTTATTTGAGGAGTGCTTACATAACCTCTGTATCCACTGTATTAAATTATCAGGTAATTCAGAGCTGTAACTTGTTTTCAGAAGTGTGCGCCTATAGCTTCTTTACTTATGCATAAAAATTTCCACTTCCTATGCACAGATACATCATGTCTTGTTCCAAAATCTATTACAGAACCACAGCAAAAAGCAAGAAGGAGCTAAAAAAAGACTGGGGAAACAAAAATGGCAAGTAGCTTTAGAAGATTTGAAGAAAAGTTGCTTAAAATGCAATTGATTAATAATTAAATAATTAAATTTTCTTCCTAGAAGAAAAAAAATCCTCAGAATATGCACACAGAAAAAAAAAAACCCAACTAGATTACTGTTGCTTTTATTTTCTTTCATCATCCAGTTTGTCAGAGTTTTTCTACTAAAAAACAGCTAGTATTTTTTTAGCCTAAACTGAGCAAGGTGATAACTGCCCTTAATGACTGAAGTGATAAAATCTGTTTCCAAGCTATTTTAGCACTTTAGTTTGTGTAAACCCATTTTCTAGTGAAAATCAGTACTACAAATGGAACCAGATACTGGCTATTTAGCCAAATATTCATAATTATTTTTAGATACTTTTTTCCCTTCAGATTATTAGTGTAAATATTAATAGTGTAAAAATTCAGTAAATAAAAATCCTGGTTTATATATGTCTACAGGTGAGAGAAGTAAACTATTTTAAACCTTTTATGCAATGCATAAGTATATACTGTTGCTTTCAGTAACAACAGAAAGTAAAGCATTTTATTGAAAATAATCACTTTATAAGCACAATCTAATTTGAAATGTGTAAAAGAAGCATGTGGATATTTATACATTTATTTTAGTTTGGATTTTTTTTTAGTTTTTATCTTTTAGACATCACCAAGAACAAAAAGGAGCTTCTTTCAGAAGAAAGCAGAATTTTTGAGATAATACTATAGCCTATCAACCCTACAACTGAAACCCAAAATGCACAGAACTAACCTAAATTCTGAAGCAAGTTCATAGTTATCAAACACATGTCATGCAATAAGTTTTATAAAGGCCTATAGATATTTCCAAAAGACTGAATGTGTAAAAGCAGAGTAAAAGATATGTTCTCTGTCATTTGCTACAAAGGAAAAGCATGACTAGGCTTCAGTATGCCAAACTCAATTTCCTAATAAAAACCAAACATGAAACAAAGTTAGGAAATACCCTAATTTTCAAGCACTAGGATTGCTGGTTCTTCAATTCTTACACAAAAAAATTTGAATAAGAGAGTGACAGACACTTAGTGTGGAGCTAAAAGCACAGCAATGCTGGGGTGCTCTGGCTACCATTTTACACTCACATATTATCCAGCTTAACTAGCAATATGTTACTTGATTTAATCAGAGGCTAAATCTCCAGCCTGGATGCACAGCTAATGTAGGAAGTGAGCAGGTCTCAAGACCAAAGAGCAAACAAATGTTCTTAGCTGCACTACATGCTCAGTTAATCAACTTAATTAACAGGTTCTAACAACTGTAATTTCCCATTGCATGCAAGTCCAATGACTGTAAGATCAAATAGTACCAGGAACAAAATGAAGTAGGTATTTCACAGAAGGCTTAAGTATTACCCATATTAGATATGAAATCAAATCTATTTGCTCCTCAACTAAGATGTCTGAGCAACACTTTCCCCCTGACCTAGAAAATACTTCCTGTTATATAAAACATGCAAACTCAAAGGAGCATGAGTTAGCATGCTGTGTTTACTGTCAAAAGATCCAGGACCAAGTTTTTAAATATAAATAATGCAAGAGCTTAACTCTGAAGAGTACTTAGGTATCTACATTGTGTAGCTGTATTAGAAGATCTCAGTGTGTGATAGAGGCACAAAAATTATGTCAAGGGCCCAACGTAACAGAACTTAAGGACCCAGGACCAAAAAGTAATTGTGAAAGCCACAGACCTAGCCCTGCTACTGTCCATTAAGCCTGGTAACGTAATTTTAAATTAGTGGCCAAGACACCTATCTGGGAATTGAGGTGTCCCAAGTGCCAGTCCCTGCACCAGCAGTAGACTTTTTTCCATGACATTAGTAAAGTCCATGCAAGGGATCTTTAGAAGGAACTGGAATTTGGGCTCCCTGAGCACCCCCAGCCACAAGGTGTGAGTGTTTATATGGCCAAGAGAAACATAAGCCATGGCATAAGTGTGGCCCCAAGCTATCATTACATTCACCTTGTCTGACATTGCCTTCAGAAATATCATCTGAAAACATGGGTCAGCGTTAGGATGTCTTTTACACTGAAAGCCTTCACGCAAGTTAATCTACTCTGCCAAGCAGCAATACAAATCAGCCCCTCCTAAGGTCTCTGTTGTTATTGCTAGCAAGGTCACAGTACCTGAGCTGTCACATTTAAAGACAGTTCCAGCATCTTAACACTAATTTTTTGTGATTCAGAGGTACAGGCGGACTCTCAATTACAATACCATTATATTTGTTCACAGGGGCAGAAAAATCAGTGTGTGAGGTTTAGGTTATTCTATGTTAGCAAACCAATTAGGCTATCATTTTATCACAGATAGTATTAGGATATTAATAATGGAAGGAAAATTTTCTCATGTCTCAAGAATCCTGCAAAAATAAGCAAACTGGTTAGTATGATGCTATTTCCAGTATGTCAACAATAGTTTAAATGCTAGACAAAAAAATGGGATAGTCAAGCACTGTTTCATAGAGAATGGAAAACATAGTTCCATATACCAAAAATACTCCTGGTATACCACACAGTCAAACTTTTTTGTCCATTTATGGATGGCAGAGAAATAAATTATTATTAAATTAACAGTAAACTTCAATTATGTCTTCAGCTGCAGACTAGAATGATCCTACCAGACATCCACATGGGGGCATCAGTAGAATCTGTCAGCATCCACACTGCTACTCAGCCTGTTTATGGGTAAACACAAGTTACAAATTACATATAAGAGCAGCAGTTTCAAGACACAGATTAATATTTTACATGTGTAAAAAGAAATGTTAATATGAAGCCATTTCTGTTATGCAAATTATCCATCACAAACAATTTCTTCTGTACTTGTAATCAGCTCCATTATCACTTGTGTTACAATAATATCACTCTCTTTATAGTACCCAAAACTAAGGGTACTGTGAATAGGAGGAACTCACTGGGAGCAAAGTAACCTCTGAGCAGTGATACACTTAGAAAAAGACAAGTTGAAACTCTGAGGGCCAAATTTACGGGATTGAATCTTAAGCTTTGGTAGCAGAATTCACTTATACAGGACACATGACTTGCATAGTAACTCCCTTTTTTCTTTTACCATCAGCAATCTGTGAACATTAATGGAGGTTAAAGCCAAACAATTCCTTGGTAATTCCATGAAGAGAGGCCAGCTAAACAGAGCAGAATAACTGTTATCGCCTCACTTCTACTTGCTTTC
Source organism: Petroica traversi (assembly GCA_025920805.1). NCBI lineage: Eukaryota > Metazoa > Chordata > Aves > Passeriformes > Petroicidae > Petroica > Petroica traversi. The sequence goes on from JAHLSL010000017.1 coordinate 5,249,367, forward strand.
AGAATGTCCAGGTGTTGCTCACACAGGGGACTTCACATACAGCACATAACTTATGACCTGTAAAAGGTCTGCCTCCCTCACCTCAGACACACAGCTGCCCTACATTTCAAATATTCACAGTCTGTCCATGGGACCAAGTCCTCTGAAACATGGCAGAGTTGCTCTTACTTCATTTAACATCTAGGAATCAGCAAATGCCTGTCCTGCTATTTTGCAGAAAACCATCTCCCTCCAGTTGTTCCAGTTAGATTGAGTTCCTAATGGAGAGCTTGTGGAACAGTAGGCTGCCAGGCCTTAGAAAAACCAAAATATTTCTAGCACATGAGGAATGGTAAATAGGAGTGCTAGCTAAGGTGTGGTGCCCTAGTTAAGGACCTATTAATGATGCATTGCTGATAGCATGCTGGCTTATCTGGTGGGTTGTGCATTTCCAGTGCCCTCCATTTGTGATTTAACATATTTGGCTTACCCTGTAATTGCCCATATAATTTAAACATGATCTCAGCTGACTCCTGTGATCATGACAGATGTCAACACTGACTGATACTAGGTAACATTTTAATTTAGGAGGAGGTGCAAACTATTATTTGTGTGTATTATAGGTTGCAATTTCTTCTCTAATCTCTAAGGCTCACAGTAATTTTTTCACTCCTTGAGGTGCTCATTTACATTATTGTTATGCCATTAATATTTTACTTACTTTGCTTTAGCCTGGATATAGTCATTGTTAATTAAAGGGATAAATATCAGATTACTTTAATGAATATTCTCCTGACTTACACAATGCCAGCATAATGTTCAGAATCAAGCACTTACAAATTAGGCACATTTAAACTAAAATGAATGCATAACCACGATTATTTGAGGCACCTTGTTAAAAACTGTTGATCTGTGATACAAATATAGACAGCATAAACAATTAAGAGATGATTCCAAAAAGAAGTTGAAAGTCCAAAAGACAGAAAATATAGTCAAGTTCTTCCAGTTAGGGTAAAATTTACGTCTGTCTTTAGAATCTTCTCAGATAATCACAGAGCATTTGTACCTATCAGTCAGTCTGGTATGTCTAAACATTTAGCCAAATTTCTGAACACACTGCTGAGGAGAAAAGAAAGTAAGGGTCAGTAAAACTTGGCAGACTACTGAACAACAACAGATTCAGTATAGTTCGCTCTTTTTTCTTTTAAGAAACTACTGCAAAACTACCAACTCTGTGTAAAAAAAGCAGGACGAAGAAATGGGGAGAGGGAGATTAAGCTGAACGTGCAGCTAAAGGAAGCTGTCAGCAGTTCACCATAAAGTTTTCAGTTCAGAGTGTAGGAGAAAGAGTGAAATACAATGTCACCAGTTAATTACTTTTTCAGTAGAAGGCTAACAACATGTTGCCAAATTACTTCAAATAGACTTATTTAGGCAACCAGCAACAAGAAAAAACAACACCAAAATTATCTACGCATATTTAAGGACTAAAATTCACTAAAATTCATAAAAAATGCACAGATTTTAAACAAATCTTTATTTATGATTCCTCTTTTCTCTCTCTCTCTTTGTGTTCAAAGGTCACAATTTAATGCATGTTCCTCCTAGAGGAAATATGGCAGCAATGCTAATTAAGTATGGAGTAAGAGGCAGCTTTAAAATACAACAGGCATTATGGAACAGTTGGGACTGTCCAGATTAGTCCAACCAGAGAATGCCTGAAGTGTAACCAATCTCCAGTTTTGTGATACAGTCATAATGGGCCGATTCTGAACACAGGTACTAATTTCTTTCACTTCCTTATAAAAGCCTCAAGGGCTTTGATTCTGCAGAAAAGGCACTTCCTAGAAAACCACGGATAAAGTAAATGGGTTAGACAGCTAGATTAGTGTGCATATGTATATATTTATTCAAAAATTCAAGTTCATTGTGTAACTAAAATGTGAATGAAGTAATTACTGCTTTAACAGCAATGAAAAAGGTGTAGTAAAGCCACAGTGAGCCAGATACTGATAAAGTAAAAGGACAACGGTTACTTTTTTCTAAAACTATGCCCAAGAATTAGCAGAGCAAATATCAAAAGGAAAAAGTTCTGTACAACTGAGTTCATGAACTGAGCTTGACATTTGAAATAGTGGCTGATAGAGCTGCAAACACTGAGGACCACACAAAGTGAATAAAGAGGTAGAGGAGCATGCAGTAAGATGAAACAGATCATGCAACTATGCGCAAATAGCCTGGAATGTCAGAGATAGAATGTAATTTAACCAAGGCAAATGCCAAAAAAATTATAAATAAGATAATAAATAATAAAGATAATAAATGCAAACATACTAGGAAGCAAGGAAAAATCAAACCAACAAAGATACCTATGCAAGCAATGAAAAAACATGACAGATGATAATAAAATCAAAAGGGAAAGCAAAAAAAGCATCTGGTTATGAGAAGTGTTTGATTTGTAGGAAATATGTAAGGTCCGTGGGAGTTAACTAGTCAGATACACTTGCAGCTTCTGGCAGATTTGGCAGCTGAATACATCCTCCAGGTTCAGCTGGAGGACAAGATTTTACAGAACAAGATTCTCCTTTTTCTTTCACATCACATCATATCACATCACTCTTCTTCCTCTATAGAAAGGATCTACCATCACCTGCCCAGAAGCCAAAATAATAACTTCACAGATGCTTCATTTAGACTTTTCATTTAGGCTTCTCATTTACTTTTTCATTTTCCTTATCCTAGGGCATCACTAGGACACCAGGAAGAAGCAAGAAGGCTTGCTGCAGCCCTCTCAGAAGTCATGCTGTGCTCTATGCCCATTCAGTACAACCAGCTAGCACAGCCACCTTCAGAGAGAGTAGGCCATAAGCCCCCCCAGACTCAGTCACTTACACCACCAGATTGCCCTGAAACACATGCATGAGGCTTCTCAGGCTGCCTTGACATCCCAGGGTGTGGTTCTAAGAGAGGCACATCCCAACTGAGAGCATTCGGATTCCTGCCAACTCTGATGCTCCTGCCTTTCAAATAACTGTGAATTTGAGAAAAGATTCAACACAAGCCTTTGGCAATTTTTCACAGCTGAGTTGCTGAGTGGGTGAAAGAATGGGTCAGAACAGAGGGCACTCACAACATCTCTGCTGTAGCCACTGAAAGCTAAATTCAGAAGTTGCCGAATACATAATTTGAAGTATAATTTCTATACAATAAGAAAACAGGATAGATCATTTGGGGTTTTGTTGTTGTTGTTAATAATGGCAAATGTCTATTTGTTGCAATGTTTTATTCAAGATCTTTGAAGAATTCTGCTGCAAACTGCAACCAGGAAGACCCTGAGCACTTCAGACCGGCTGACAGCTGTGTCTAGATTTTTCACATGGACAGTCCATCTCCATTCAGTTCCAAGTCACATTTTCCAAGCTACGGAAAGATGCTTGTATAGTAGACCTCTATTACATGAATACTGATACTATGTAGCAGCCTTGTGCCACTCAGACAGAAGGAGCCTTCCCCATCCTAGGAATATTGACCGTGATGATTTTCCAAGGGCTGTTACTATATGCGTTTGCCATGAGAAGAGCCCAACATTCAGCTCATGACTGCCAGACATGCTAAAAGGAGGGAGACAATACTAGTAACTGCTTTATTTAAGCTGACTTAAATCTCCAAACACAAATCCAACTGCTGCACACGCTTCCTAACTTTTCGGTTAACAATCAACATGTAGATCTAGAAATCCATCCTAAAAAATTCCCATCTGAGCAGCGAAAAAATGTAATTATTTTTGCAGGAAGTTTGTGTGTGCACATTATATGGAACCAGGACCTTAGAAGACATACCCAGATGTGACTGCTTGCTTTGGGACTAGTGAGTCTGATCCTTAAACTAGCCTGGAAGAAATTACTGCTTATCCAGCTCATAGGTCTTCCCAAAGAAGACACCCTTGCACAAAGAACCTTTCTTGATAAAATATTCGCACTTATATTGAGATCATTATAGAAATATGAGTAAAGAGCATTTTTGTTATCATCAAAGATTCACAGAACAGTTTGGGTCGAAGGGACCTTAAAGATCTTCTAGTTCCAACCACGCCACCGCAGACAGGCACACCTTCCAGTAGATCAGGGTGCTCAAAGCCCCATCCAACCCAGCCTTGAACAATTCCAGGGATGGTGAATCTACAACTTCTCTGAACAACCAGTTCCAGAGCCTCACCATCCTCATAGTAAATAATTTCTTCCTTATATATCTAACCTAAACCTTTTTCAGTTTAAAGCAATTTCCCCTTGCCCTTGTAAAAAGTCCCTCTCCTGCTCTTCTGTAGGCTCTGTTTAGGTACTGGAAGGTGCTCTAAGGTCTCCCCAGAGCCTTCATTTCTCTTAGCCTGCATTCATTGGACAGGTGCTCCAATCCTCTGACCATATTTGCAGCCTTCTCTGGGCTCATTCCAACAGGTCATTAATCATTAACAGATGTTAATGACATCATCATCATCATCATCCCCTGGTGCCATAAATACCCCACCTGATCCTGCTCACAGAGGATCAGTAAGAAGATTCTAATTTTCTTTTCATCTGAAGTATGATATAGGTCATGCAACTCCTAAAGCAGGACCATGGTGCCACATAAACTACTTTCAGAGTTGCTGGGACATCTATGTCACTCTAAAAGCCACAAGTCCTGCAAGCTCTGAGAGGTGGCCAGAAATTGAGATACCAGTGTGCCATCTTTTTCTAGCTTGAAAACATGCAATTCATGTACGATACAGCAGCATACTCCTCCTCTATCTTATTCTCTTCTCTTCTCTTCTCTTCTCTTCTCTTCTCTTCTCTTCTCTTTTCTCTCCTCTCCTCTCCTCTCCTCTCCTCTCCTCTCCTCTCCTCTCCT
>JAHLSL010000017.1:5254242-5285378 GCA_025920805.1 Petroica traversi
CTCTCCTCTCCTCTCCTCTCCTCTCCTCTCCTCTCCTCTCCTCTCCTACCACTGTTACACTCATAATTAAGTATAGTGACACCCGTCCTTGGTAAGTGCCAAACAGCTCTAATTGCATCACACCACCATGTAACACTTGTTCTGAAAAATCACAACTGAAGAACATTGATGAAGTGCAGTACAGCCCACAGAATATTTGTATGAAACCTTCAATTTTCCAGCACTTCCTGATTATCTTCGGATTTGAGCTGTGTGACCCAGCTGAGCATTAACATTGATTTTTTGATTTCATTACAGACACTCTGGCTTGGAGAGCTGTGACATGCTGAAATTCAAATGAATAGGGCTTGCCCTGGCCTCCTCCTAATACATGCTGTGCTGATTAATCCAATCCTGTTCTAATTTTCCGCAGTGCAGGATACGTTTATCCATTCCCATTCCTTCACAATGAGTGCTGTTCACAATTGGCATCCCTGATTTACCACTGATTAACCATATGCCCCACATCAGCTCCGTGTACTGCACTGAAACTGCTACCAGAAACCTGTTGCTGTAAAAGGAACAGGGGCAGCAAGAACAAGGTGAAGGGAGGGCAGACAAGAACTCGACCTGCGTTTTGAGGAAGGATTTACATATTTAGATTTGTATAGGCTGCAAAAGGCATATTTCTTCACAACATCTCTATCCTTTTCTCTTGACAGCACATGTGGTTGCATTGCAGCTCAGCTGTTAAGAACCTTTATTTCCTGGATAAAGTAAGAAGATTACACCCATCCAGTGCCAACTCTACTGGCTCATGGAAGGGGTAAGAAAGAGATGCTATTCTGAGCTAAAAAGTACTGACTCATGCTTCTTGCTGTAAAATTATAATCAGATCCCATAACCAAAACCTACAGAAATATTGTCAACATCAGGAATATACCTATAAAAATGACATTAACAGGAAATTATCTCCAGTAGAATTTAACCCCTTCCCTAAGCTGAATATCCATCTCCTCTTTATGAAACAATTAATGCATAAAAAAGCTGAGGGCAAAATTTTGAAAAGCTATTCGGAAGCTTTTCCTGAAGTTACCTGGGAATCTTCATTCAAAATGGAAACTGAGTTCCCAAATTACTTTTGAGTTTTTAAGAGTTTTACTCTTAGGGTCTGAAACTACAATTACAAAAAGGTTCGTCTTTAAGCATCTGAGCATTAGACCTTCCCAGATTCAATCTATTAACTGGGCTATGACTCTTTTTCTCTGACCCTACAACACTGTCTTCAAATTCCTGTTTACTAATCACCAAGAAATTAAGTTATAACTATTTCCTTAGGGCAGCTGGTCCTTCCTCATTTCTGCCTTATTCAACCTTATAAAGAATTGGATTTTAGATTTGCAGACAAGCTTTTAACTGATGAATTCCCGCCTTTGCTGTCTGTAGATCTAAAGGGCTTTACTGCCTAACAGTCCTTGTTGATGCAAAAAGAAGAAAAAACATATTAAACAAGAATACAGAGGTCACACTATTCACTTCCCTAATGTGTTTATAGGTATTGCCCTGTCATTATTTTGGGACAAAATCTTTGTGTTTTTCACTCTTTATTTAAGCAGTCTAGTCTGCTTGGGGTCTTGAGTTGTACATAAAAAGCAGATTTAAATTATGCATAAATTCAGCAATTCCTCCCTTAAATTACAGTAGGCTTTATATAGCAAGAAGGTGTTTTTGTGTGTATAAAAAATAAGCCTATCAATACAGAAGGTATTAGCAAAGTTACTATCAAAGATTTACCAGCCTTTTGCTGAAAGGATCTAATTATAAAGTCTTTCAATTTTGCTCTTTGAAAATATGCTTCCTTGTAGTTCACAGCCCACCTGTGAACTTCTGAAGAGCTTTCCTGCAGAAAATTACAATGGAAGGGGAAAAAGAATAATATACCATAAATCTACATAGAAAACAATAATATTTTCTATGTAGATTTATGATATATTATTGCTATCACATATAGGCAGCAGCAATAGTTTATCCAAAAGCCCTCTTGACAGCTGTGTATTTGATTTGTGGACTTAGCACCAAATGCTCATCAAATGATTACACAAGTGCTACATTACCAAATATACCACACACTCAAGTCTGATTTGCTTATACAAACAAAAAATAAACATATTAATAGTGTAAACAAATTATATAAGACTTTTTTTTCCCTAAACAGTCTGCCTTGCTGAAACACTGAAGCTAGCCACACAACACAGTCCTCTTCACAGAAATCACTTCACATATTACATTTAATATTCAGCTGCTCATAAAACATTTTGTTCTTTCTCTATACAAAATTTAAGAGAAACCTATGCTTTGTATTCTGTCAACATTCAGAATAACTTCTACAAATAGAGAATCATAGCATAACCTGAGTTGGAAGAGACGCAAGAATCATTGACAAGAATCATTGAGTACAACTCCTGGCCCTGCACAGGACCATCCCCAAGAGTCACACCTTGTGCCTGAGAGCACTGTCCAAACTCTTTGTGAACTCTGTCAGGCTTGGTGCTGTGACCACTTCCCTGGGGAGCCTGTTCCAGTGCCCAGTCATCCTGTGGGTGAAGAATAATTTCCTAATACCCAACCTAAACCTCCTCTGGCACAACTTCAGGCCCTTAGGTCTTGTCACTGGTCACAAGAGTGAAGAGATCGGTACCTGCCTTTCTGCTTCCCCTTTTGAGGATGTTGAAGACCACAATGAAGTCTCCCCTCAGTCTCCTCTTCTCCATGCTGAACAAACCAAGTGACCTCAGACACTCCTCATAAGGCTTCCCCAATTGAGTGAAAATGTTTCTTTGATTATTTTTTGAATATTCTCTCTTTGGTGCTGTTGTTAAAGCCAATCTAAAATCTAGGGATTAATCCAGTTCTTATGAAATTCTCTTACTGCCATTCTAAATCCTATTTCTCAGAGCCTTCTATTCCCAGCTGCTGTCAAGCAGCATGAATGGAGCCATGAAGAGCACAAGACAGCCTCATGTGGAGCGGCTTAGGGAGCTGGGGATTTTAACTGCAGAAAAGGAGGCTCAGGGGTGACCTCATCACTCTCTACAACTGCCTGAAAAAAGGCTGTAGTGTGGTGGGCCTCTCTCCCATGTAACAAGTGGCAGAATGAGTGGAAAAGGCCTCAAGTTGCATGGGGGAACACTGGATATTAGGAAAAACTTCTTCACCAAGAGGGTTGTCAGGCACTGGAACTCATGGAAGTGTCCACGTCACCAACTCTGGAGGTATTTAAAAGATGTGCAGATGTGGCACTTAAGGACATGGTTTACTGGTGGACTTGGCAGACTTCGGTTAATAGCTGGACTCTTGGTTGGATGATCTTAAAGTTCTTTTCCAACCTAAACAATTCTATACTGAAGAGTGTCCAAAGATGTTTATGTTAGACTGTGATCTCTATGGGGCAGACACACTGACTGTGATCTGCTGCTCTTTTCCAAGCTGTGCAGGAGTTCACAACTCCTGCCAAAAGGTTGTGTACATCACTACCACTCACCTCCTTTGCATTCTCTCAGTTCAACAGCAAAACTCTAAATCACTTGAATTCTGAATAGTTTTTAGTTAACAGGTGATTTTTAAGTGTTTTCTGTTATTAGATACATTTCAGAAGTTAAAGCAAAAGCTCAATGAAGCTTGCTTTGACACTAATTAGAAAAATTCCCCTGAAAATATGTAAAGCAAAACTTTTGTTTCAGTTCTAGCCTTGAACAAAAGTGGTCTTATTGGAAACATCTTGAGGGACAGTTGCAAAACTGCAAGATCAGACTGCATACTGTACTCCTCAGGGAAGCATTATTAAAACAAAAGAAAATCTTGCAGCCAGTGAGATTTAGATGGACTGTTTGTGCTAAGCATAAATACAGATGTCTTCCTGAGTCATTGCCTGAAGCCAGGCACCCCAGATTAACAGAAATTAAATTCTCCTATCATCATAGACAAAACACAGATAAAGAACCTACTGCATACTCTTGTAAGCCAAATATCATATACTTAAGAGAATAACTGTTGCATAACAGCAGTGAATTTAATTAGTTTGTTTCAATAGTGAATTTAATTATATTGTTTATCTGTGAACATGAATGCAAAGATATATATCTTCACATTTGCATCCTGACATGACTAATGAAAGTACAGTGTTTTGTCTGTAACTAATTCATTTTCACTTAATACAGCAATGAGTGATTAATTTCATTTTCTGGTGTGGAGGCCATCCTGGAACACAGTCAATGTTCCTTCAGAACCTCTGAACTTAATTATCTCCAAATAGAAGGCGGATAAATTGATACCATTTTTCTCTCTCTTTTTCTCTTTTCTTTATCTCCGAAATTACCTGCTGCGTATCAGAAGATTTTTCAAAGATTTATTGCTAAGCAAATGTTACTCTTACTGGTACCCAACTCTCAACAAAAACTTTGCATTTGTAAGGCAAGTAAAATTTGTTCTGGAAATGTCTGTTGGGATTACACTTAATGTAATTTATTTAAACTAAATTAGAAAAGAAAAACACCTACATTTATAGTTCTGGTCCTACTTTTTTAAACTGCATATAAAGCTATAGATGGCTTCTATGGAAATTTTAGATGTGCAAGGAATACAAAATTGTATTAAAGGATATGGGCCATTTACTTAAGAGTTTGACTCAATGATCCTTGTGGGTCCCTTCCATCTTAGAATATTCCATGAATTTGTGACTCTGTGATATGAAGTTGCTCCTCTCACAATAAACAGTACTATGAACACCAAATAACTACACTGGTGAGGAGATCTCTTGATTTATGAGAACATAAATTTACAGATGTGTCCTCTCAGTAGCAAAAGTAAGTATTTTCATTCAATTTCTAATTATTTCAGCTTTCCAAGGCTACTCACATCATTGCCAAAACATTTTCCCATTCCATAATTATGGAATGTAATCCCAAATTGTGATACATGACTGAAAAATAATAAATCAGGTATGATGGCTGAGTCACAAAAATGAAGATGGCTGTGACACCACTGCATGAAATCCTAATTACTGACATGAATTGCAAAATTTGCACTGACTTATACGTCAAGGATAGACATTCACTTGTCAATAAAAAGACCATTGTGTGGATATTCTGAAGCACTCCTTTTACACACACTACCATAATTTGGAAGCTACTCAAATGTGAGGAGCACCACATAGAAAATGAGAAAACATAGTATGCAAGAAGAAAAATTCTCCAACAGTGCTAGCTTTCCAAAATAAAACATTATTATTTCTAGAGGATATCCAGCAACCTATGCACCATCTCAGCATTCTTAATTTTTAGTTGCCCAGGCTTGGTACTCCAGCAGTGATTGCAAAAATGGAACAATATGGAGAATTGTTTAGATGTGACTATAAATAACTTTTATCTTTCTTAGCAAAATGTTAAGCAAGCAAAATTAGTTCTGGGTCAAACATTTTTTTTTTCTTTGTGTCATTACCAGTTTAAAAAGTTCCTTTTCAGAGAAAATTTTGACTAAATACATTCTTTTGTGAGTGGGGAAAAAAAAGTTTCACTTTCCAAACACTAAAAAAATATTTTGGTTGTTTCAACTTTTGTTTTATATTTTTATTACCTTAGCCAAACCCATATGCTGAATGTGGTATGGATGCCCATACAGTGATCATAGATTTTTTAATCTCTATTGCATCTTCCACAATCAGATTTAATTAGCAAAACTACTGTTCTGATATACATGTAGTATATCCTCAATTTTAGCTCCATCCTATTTCAAATTTCCAAAAATGATTAAATAAAAACATGATGAAAAGAAATTTTACAGCAAGTGTTCTTTCATATTATTGTCAATACTGAGTCGGAATGAAATGTTCCACATGTGAAAGTGACTTCTTTAACCAAAATATTTCAGGTACAGAATGAGTCATAAATCACACAACTTCTGTCAAAAGAAAGACACACTTCACATACAACTGAAATTCATCTGATTAAAAAAAATCTGTTTTTATAAAATATGATTCTAATCTCCACAAATTATGCTGCTTATAAGAAACTTTTAAACAATACTCAAACCATTTTTAGATTCATACTTTACCAGCTGTCACAGACTGCAGCCAGGCTTGCCCCCTGAGGTTTTGCAAATTCTTGTCTTTGCTACAGAACATCCTACAAGCTTGCCAAGAGCTAGAAAGCTGCTGCCCAAATAGAGTAGATTTATTAGAAAAGCTGAAGATGTTTATTGCAGCGACCAGTTATTTTCCCTTAATGCATCCCATTGTTCTCTCACTGAAATGTACTCTTGGTTGCCAAAACTTTTACATACTTCTGCTCGCTGGGTTTTATGAAGAACGGACTTTTATACAGTAGCTGCAAAGCTGTTTTAAATCAGGAAGCTCCACCAAATGGACATTCTCTAAGGGTGATGGAGTTTCTGAACTTTATTTTCACTACAGTATTTTGTCAGACAACACAGTTCTTATCCTGGACAGAAGTTCAATCAAGAAAACTTCCTTGCAGGGTATTAATGACATTTTTAGTATCCTGTTACTTCTTCCTCTCTGCCAGGCAAAAGACCACACATATCCTTCCAACTGCTGCCTGGGGACTTCTGAGCAGCATTCATTTTACTTTCATGGAACTGACCCTTTGTCCCCTTTTTAGGGCTCCCTGCCTGGTATCACACATGGGAAGATAAGCAGAGAAATAGAACAGATGGTGGCAACAGATGCCATTGCTCATCATGGGTGAAAGGCCATGGCTAAATCCACGGTCCCACAACTCCCATGTTTCCCTCAGTTTGCACCTCACATATTGTCACAAATACACCATCAGGAGAGGAAGCTGGTTACACTGCATCCTCAGGCCTACACAGGAATCTTCCAGCTCTCAGCAAGGCCAACACCTCGATGAAGTTTTGAATCCATGTTTAGAATTTAAACATTGCTAATTTAAATAAAAACAAGCTTTCAAGTATTTCCTACTCCTTTTTTACTTGTTGCAGGAACAACTGAGAGCAATTAGCAAGAGGGCACATTTTACTTTTTTTTAACTTTGTGTATTTGCCAAAATTTTTGTACAGCAGGTTCTCTTTTTAATGTGGTCATTTATACTTTTCTTTGTAAGAGGTTTATTATACAGCAAAATAGAAAATAGAAATAAATGTGTTAACATATTCAAGAGCACTCAGAAGTCTAGCATTTGAAACTCACATCAGGCACTGATTCCTACTGTACATTGTCTCCTTTTCTACTCTTTAATACACAAATAATACATATTTAAGCTAAAAGCATTTTAGAACTATTTGCACTGTCCTAACACCCAGCCATAAAACTGACCATGAAAAATAAAATATATATGTCTCCTGAGAAAAGACTTCATGATTATTGCATGATGCCACCATCCAAAAGGCAAATACCAAATTCCAGTTTCCAGTCAAAATGCCTAGGAAATACTAAAAGAAGAGGGCAAGCCTTAGCAGCCATAGTTTACCCAGTCAAATATTCATACCCTAAATCAGGGATGTTTGTAGACACCTAAAAACTTTTCAATGGAATCCTGGTAGAATTTACACAAACTTTCTTCCACTTCCATAAGTACTTAGAATTTGTTCCCAGTCCACCCACTTTAACTTTCCATGAATTCCAAAGATCACATGCTGAAAGCCACAATTAGAAATTCAGCAGCCAAATTAACCATCTTCTAAAGCTGAAAATAATTAGCTTTAGAAGAGAAATCTGTGAGGAAAAATTAAGGGGGGGGGGTGGGGAAGAAACCAAAATAAAAAACCACATACTTGAAATTTCTTTACTGCAGGTCAGAATGATTTCATAGAGCTGTTTAGACATTGCAGCAGACTTCTTAACTTCTCAAGGCCAATTTTCCTCATCACAAAGAAAGGTTAGATCTCCAACTCTCTTGTGGCCTTAATGGACTGCTACTGAAAGTCAATGGCAAGTCTCATGTCAATTCTAGAAGGCAGAACTGGGAGTGATCAAATCTCTCTCCATCACCATTATGTCTCCATCACCATTATGTCTCCATCAAGTAACTCCTTAAATCTCCATGTCTTACTGTCATTTTAACAGCCAGATGCTTTAAACAGGCACACTTGAGCTATGAAGCAGATCTTCCACAGATGGGTCCAGGTCCTCCACGCTGACTCGGAATCCTGTACTCCCTACCCTCCCTGCTAGGAAACCTTTGGCAGTTCCCAAGATAGCTGATTTCCTTCACCCAGAAGCTGTTTCATATACATGTAACTGTGGGAAGTGCTATGAGAAATCAAGTAAGATCTCTGCAGCGTAACAGAAAGTATACCTGACCAGAAAAAAATAAAATAAGAAATTATAAGAAATAAAAAGCTCAGTATGAAGCTTTTACTCACAGGAAGGAAGCATCCATGCAATAACCTTAGATTAGCCCTAAAACCAAGAAATGAATGTCTGTCTCTGAAAACATTCGCTTTCCTGATGTTCATTGAATTTTTGAAATACACAGTTACTTTTACACAAATGTTCATACTGTTCAGTTATTCAATTCATCTGTGTTGGTGATAAAGCCGTCATAACTTATCATTTTCTGTAGTCTCAGAATTCAACATTCCACTCTATAATGCCAAATTGGAAGACACTTAGGCAACAAAGTAAAAAGTCCCTGAATGCTGTTTATCAAAATAGTAGCATCTGAAAATTAATTCAAACACACAACATCTGCTGCCGTGCTGTCATAAAATTTCACAGCTGCATTACAGACCTGTGGTCTGCATTCTCTTGGGATATCTGCTGAGATGGGGAAAAAGAACCCCAGCCCAACAAAGGAAGACAGGCTGAAAAAACTTCCCACTGTAATAAAGAAATTAAGACAGACATGGCATCAACCTCAAGCTGAAATGCAACCTTGTTCTTGAACACAGGACAGAGATTTGCTGCCTGTAGTTGCAGCCATTCTTGCCATAATCAGTACTTTGCTGGCTGGACTAGATGCTGTTGCTGTGACTCATCTGGGATATCACCACCCTGCAGGAGAAATCCTGCTATGAACTACAGTCTGCTCAATGTAGGAGTATTAGAGTAGCTTGCAGAAATTGTTCCTGGGCACTTACAGATGCCAAGATGCATTTCTTCTTCCATTACAAACAGTTCAAATGGAACAGACTGGAGCTACTCATTTGAGTAAGATTTTATTTACGTTTGGTACAGTAGGCTGTAAAGTGTTGGGTCTTAGCATCTCTTAAGAAAAATGCAATTTTTAACACATAGTACACTGCAGATTATAAAATCCTTGAGGAGGCTTGAGAACAAGTCATAGACTACTGCAAGTCCCACTAACTCTCTCTGCACCTGGGTCTTTGTGCCTCTAGCTCTTCTGTCTCCTATCTGTACTACATGATTTCTTCATACACTTTCCTCAACCTTTCTCACTCTTCTTCCTATTAAGGAAACAATTCAGGATTTCAGTTTTACTGGAAGGATTGTAAGATCTGAGATAGAGATCTGTTATGCCAAAAATTCTAGGAGCTGGTACCAATCAGCTCTTCAATCTTGTGCTATGTTTCCCACACTGATCTCTGTAGGCAACTGAAAATCAAGGAAACAGACAAAAACTGTTTAAAAAACACTCCAAAATCTCTAATGAAGATTAAGAAACATGTTTCTTAACTCAGCAGGGTTGAGTGTTGCTATCAAGGGAAATGTGCTTTGCGCTGCTGCATCCAATTCCAAAACTTCTCAGTTCCATCTTGCATGGCCTTTGTGGAACAGCAGAATCAGATGTGCCAGGGCCAAAGTTATTTCAAGTTGTAATGGAACATGCAAATACTTCGTTAATCTTCATTAGAGATTTATGCTTATGTGCTAAAATATGACCTGCAGCAACCAAGGAGTTGTCATGTGTTCACACCTGCTTTTCAGCAATGGAGGGAAGCCTTTGGCAAGCATGGGGATGGACAACTGCAGGACTAACATCTTAGACCACCACTGCAAAACCTGCCGCTGAACTGAGGTCAGAGACCAGCAATGCTGTTTAACTAGCCAGATGCCTGCCCAGCCTTTGGGTAGGTTGAGAACAGATTACAGAGCTCAAGCTGTCACCAACACCACAGCCTGTTTGTATAGGGCACGTGGAAAGTATCAGCTTCATTAACTTTATCCAATCAAGGACCTCTTCAAAGGGACAGTAATCTGAGAGAGGAGGTGATAAACAAAAGCACAGGGACACAAACTGTTAGACAAGGGATAAACAGAGACAATGCCAAAAACCTCCAGATGCTAATTGATGGCCATTAAGAAATGAGTGAATGTGCATGAGGTATGCCTGCACATTCACTTACAGTTCTCAAGCTGAACTAGCCAGTGAGTGGCTCTGGGTCCCTGCAGAGGTATTTTTGGGGATCCACAAGTGGAGTATATGTGGGACTGTTTGCAAAAAGCACCTAGCTGGACCAGCTGGTGAGCAGAGAAACATGGGGTGGGTAAAGGGAATCTAGGCAGGAGTGTTGGGCAGATAGAGGGGCCACACCAATGCTTGGGGGATCCCCCAAAGTGTGTGTACTTTCACTATTGAATGTCAACCCTTACCAGTTGAAGAGGAGAAAGGGAACCTGGCTGTAACATCACTCCTGAAAGTGTTGTGTGTGGATGCTGTTGAAGACAGTACCTGTCTCTGGCAGTCTGAGTGGCCACATCCTCTGTGTGTGTGTCTCTGGGGTTTAGCCTTGCTACTGGTCAAATGTCTAAATAGGAAAGCAGCTGCTGTGTCCATCATCTGGGAAGGAGACCTCTAGGTTTAAGACCACCTCAGACTGGGCTCCAGCAGCCAGGAAAAACGGTCAGGATCTGGAGCTGCTGGACGCAAGCCCTGCTTGTAATATCCCATCAATGTTTACTTAAAGCTCATTTATAGATGGTCAGCAATAGCACAGTCATATGAACATTTCCTAAGTAACAGCCTTTCTTTACTTGACCCATACTAACAGCTTCCCATTAAGAAAAAAATTTAATTCACATTGATAGTCTTAGCTCACTGCTCCTGAAAGTCTTCTGAGAATTTTGGAATAAAATACAAAAGCAATCCATCTTATCCCTCCCATCAGAAAGAGTGTGGTAAGTAAAAGATGTCACAAAAATGAAGATAAGCCCACACTTGGTGTAGTATAGGAGTATTACATGAACTAATCTTTAGCTGAGAAAAAAGGAAGATGAATGGAAGCCATCAAATTTTAGCATTAACTTTCTTCTCCAGATTTTCTGCCTATGGTTTATCTCCATTTCCCCATGCTCTGCATCATTTTCAAGTCATTTGTCTTATCAATTAGACATCTGAATGCCTATATGTGCTTTGAAAGCATACAGCAAGACAAAAGGTTAAATCTTAAGTTCAAGCAACAGGAGGTTGCCATCACTTTGAATGTGATCAGACTGCTATAGGGAATTCAAAAATTATTATTTTTTTTTATTCTCAGTAATTCTTGATGTGTGCCTTACTGCTTTTCAAAATAGTTGCTGCTAAGGTTTATTATTTATATGCTTAGGAGCCTTTGGAGGTGTTCTCAAATCTTAAGAGATCAGACCTTGATTTTCATTCTTCAACATTCACGCTTCAGCATTAAATTGGCTTATTAAAGAATATCATCATCGTTATTGTGGAACTTGAAAATGCTGATCTTTTTATGACCTTAAAAGTAAAAGATTGATTTTAATGTGCCCACAGGAATTATGGGAACTTAAATTGTTATTTCTATACTGACAGAAGTATGCTTTATGTTTATAAATGCAACATAAACTTCTACAGACAGCCTGATTTGTAAACATCTGCTTATCTGCACTTTCTTCTTGATTTTAGAACCACAAAAAATTTTACAGCAAATGTATCAGAGTTATTGCATCTTGTATGCAAAATAACATTATAATCTTACAAGCTAGATGAAGAATTTGTTCAGAAATAAAATGCCTTTAATGCACCTAAATACTGGAATTCCCTCCATGAAAATCACTGTGATTTTTCATGTGACAAATGACTGCTAAAACTGGCAAAAATTTGCAGAGCTGAGGCCAGAGTACCATAGCTTTTCATTTTGCTGCTTGGCAGTTAGGGAAAAATTGTCATTCCACAGAAACTGGCAGATCTAATCATATGTGTAATTTCATATGGTTTTGCTTATCAAAGAAACATATAAGCTGTATGATTTTCTAAGCCTGTATTTTAGTTTATTTTTAGGATTGACATTTTGACTAGTCATAAGGAATTAATAGGAGACACGTGGCCAAAAAGTGGAAAAATTATTATTATAAGTAGTCCTGCTGTGTAGAATTTCTTTCATTTTTAGTTTATGAAAATAGTTCAGCTCTTAAGTAGTTAGCAGCAGTAACATACAGAGTAAAAACAGTACCCATGAGCTCTTTTCAGCATCACAGACTATGAAAATAAAACACAGTAGTCCATATCTCAAAAGAGAATCACAGAATCATAGAATACCCTGAGTCGGAAGGGACTCAAAGGATCATCGAGTCCAACTCCTGACCCTGCATGGGACCATCCCCAAGAGCCACACTGTGTACCTGAAAGCATTGTTCAAGTGCTTCCTGAACTCTATCAGGCTGGTGCTGTGACCACTGCCTTGGGCAGCCTGTTCCCCTCCCCAGCCATTCTCTGGGTGTAGATACCCAGCCTAAATCTCCCCTGACACAGCTTCAGGCCATTCCCTCAGGTCATGTCACTGGGCACCAGAGAGAAGAGATCAATACTTCGCGCTGTTACACCTTCAGTGAAATTCTCCTTGCCTCTGAAACTTACTTTCCTAGTAAATTGCCTTTGCCTCACCTAACTGGTGGCTGTAGAGAACAAGCCTCTTCTTTCCTGCAGGCACATCTGGGTATATGCTTCCAGCAAATGTAGTATTACCTTCACTCTCCTGAACTTCCCCATGATTTTAATTTTCCATTATGGCGCATCAATTATCCTGAGGAGTTCTTCATATTAAAATTAATTGAAAGGCACATTCAGCAGTGTATTTTCACGCTCAGCAAGCTGACTGCAGTTAAGTATGGTATGACCACAGAGAAAAACATTTTCCCTGAATATCTTTTATATCTAGGCCTGTCACATGCTTCTGTACTCTAAAAGCCTTATTTTGGCTTGCTCACAGTGTTCTCTTAAAACAAAGCCTGGTCTCTCTGTGGTAGATGACTTGTCAGTATGTTATCATGCGTGTTCACATCTGAGAAACAGGGTTGGTTACTTACTCACTTTTGTGGAGGAAGCAGGAAAACTCATGTTTTATTGAAGTAACTCTAAGATGTTGGCTGTTAGAATGATATTCTAACATTTATAGATAATGCCCACCATTGCCTCATCTTCCTTCAAAAACTGTTTCAGAGTGACAATAAAGGCTTTATCCAAAGCAACCTTATGACAAAGCAAGGACTGAAGTCCACTATGTGTGCTCAGTATAAAGCAGAGCACAGGAAAAAAATAAGCAACCAAGTAAAACAAGACTACATTACAGAGAGAATAAGGATTGTATGAAAATACCAACTCACTTTAGATTCTGACTGACTTCCTTAGCTCTCTATATTTCTCTTCATCTTTTATTTCATAAGTCACTCATTTTTTCTAAGACCTTAGGAGTTTTACTCAGAACAGCACTGAATAGCTTTTTGGTAAAGATAAATCATAATAATTAGTACCCTTAAATCATCAAGAGGCAGACCTGAATTAATGTATGGTGTAAGTGCACAGTGTGTAGGTTTTACAGAAGTAGAAAGAAATAAAATGTATTTTTTGTTTGGTATACATGTACTAATGGATAGTGTACAGATGTTCTAATATTCAATGAAGTGGAGCTTTCAGCAAAGAAAAAGTGACTAAATTATTACTTTCAGATAAAACAAGGGGGGTTAGAGATAAATCCAGCATGTATTATTTAATATGTGCTTTTACAACATTTACAGCACTTTTACAACAATCATTGGATACCTTTTGTTGTCCAACCTCTGAAGAGACACTCAGGATCTTTTGTGCAGACCATAAAGAGTCTCTTCCTCTTTTATGATCAGCCAGAACTGCAGCCACTGGGCATATTAACACCATGCAACCAAGTGCAGTAAACTGAACTCAAGAGATACAGATAAAATCTAAAACAAAGCACCATGCAATGGTGATTGCTTGGGCCTTGAAAGCAGAGAAGCACATCCAGCTGCCTTGGATGTAACATCACTTTTCTATTTCTTTTTGCAGAGGTGCAGTTTCCCCCAGATGGCCTGGTGCTGGTTAAGCAGGTAACAAAATCTCTGACACTGCAAAGTGCAGATACAAACAACTTTGTGTTTGACAGCTCATTATTAGCTGAAGAGCTCTCATGAAAACTAACAGCCCTGCCCTTCAGGCACTGGTACCAAGGATTGCCATTTGTCTGAGGAAAGTGCATCCTAGGGAAAGTAAAATAGGAAATCAGTCCTCATGTCTGTCCTCGAATTTTGAGAGCCAGTGCTTCTTTTTCTCCACGTTCATCCAAACAGAGTTATCTTTTAGCATAACTGTGTGTGTGGCTGACAGAGCCCAATTTCTAATGAACACATATAATTAACTGGAATATGAGATGCACAGTTCCAGGGGAAGATCCTTATGAAAGGTCCACTGTAGACCGCTTACTAATTTGTAATGATTTGACATCAAATAATTTCCATTAGATTTTGAGGAAGTGTATTGAGTCAAAATACCTCTGACTGCAAAGACCTGTCATTCACTAAGAGACAAATGATGGACTAAAGTATAAAACTGCCAAAATACTTAAATCATGCGCTATAATACAAATTCTTAGATTTTCAGGAAACCTACATAAAAGTAGACCATGAATGTATATTTTTAATCACTATGAAAAACTTGTATGTCTGCATATTAAGGCTGCTTGATGTCCTTTCTCTGCCATCAGCATCTCAGTTTAAAGTGTAGTCATTGCTAACGATCACTGCAGTCAGATATACTCCAGATGAAGAGCTTTTGCAGTTAAAGTCAAACCGAGCATAATGAAATCTCCCATCGTTCACTGAAAAAAAAAATGCATCCAGAGTATGATTCACCTCTCTTTCCCTAAGCATTATAATGAAAGTCTGTCATTTCTTTTGTAATTCTTTTGTAATTCTTGTATTTTCCCTACTGATATTTTTCAAGATGCTGAGCTTCTTCAGTATTTTCCTTGTACCTCACTCCGCACTGACACCTTTGGTTTGCAGGAGAGATGAAATTTAGAATTAACTAGATAGCTGTAGATCTAAATTATTTCCAAATATTTTGCTTTAAAAGATAATCTGAGCCTGCAATTTATAATGCATAAAACTGCATACAAGAATGAATCACGATGGCTTGACAGAACCTGGTCCAGAAGTTCCAGCTCAATCTGTCATCAACCACAATAAGTTATAAGATGACTATTCTAAATGGCCCTGCCTCTCTTCTTTCCTGTGATACATAGTGTTCTGCATCATTGCAAGGTAATAGTTTCCTTTTTCAAAGTCCATTTAAAATGTCAAGGTAACCATTTACTTGTTTTGGTTTGGGTTGGGGTTTTTTGGTAAATTCTTCTTTGTAGTTTTGCCAGAATTTAATAGTTTAGGCCTTTTATCAAACTGCATCTGAACTTCACCAAAAACTGTTTGCTTGACTGCTAAATGAGATTGGGGGAAAATACACAGCAACAGTGACATTCATATTTTTAACTGCTTATTTGAAAATCTGAAACTTCTTAAATACATAACAATTCTATGCTGATCATTGGTATAACTGGGACATAAATTCTGTGATCCATTCAGGCCCTGCAGTAACATGAAAAAACAGGATATACACACACACAAAGAATAATTATCTATTCTGTACAAAATTGTAAAATACCATTTAAAGAAAAATGTATCACAAAACCTTTCTTTATGCAACACAGATTTTGTAGACTAACATCTCAGTTCTCCATTATTAATCAAGACACCATATTTAAGGATGGGGATAATTCTGAATGTTTCACATAATATTCTCATTTATAATCTCATGTAAATGATTTATCTTGTGAAAAAGAGTAAGTCAGAAAGAACTGCACAACCATTTTAAGCAATGAATCTGGACAGTAACAAAGTTTACTCATATTACATCATGAAAATCAGACTTTGAGACCAGTTCTAGACTCTGCGAATACAAAGGATTTGTTGAAGTCCAAGAGTTTTGGTTAGCAAATGAGAATTTTAGAACAAACAAGATATATATGTCATTAAATTATGGATATAAAATCCTGGTTTCACTGAAATTAACAATGAAACCCTCAATGATTCTTTGAGACCACCACATCATGGGTTGCTTTGTGATGTGAATGAACTGGGAAATCTTACCCACATCTTGGTCTAACCTTACAGACATACAAGCAACACAATAATTCTCCACAGTATTCTCAGTAGGTACTAGTTCAAACTTTTTCAACCTGTTAATTATTCCATAAACAAGCCAAACCAATTTCTTCACCAACAGTGTGTTTGGTAATTTTTTACCTTCTTTGTTAAAATAGCCAAAGAATTATTTTGCTTATGAAAATACAGATTCCTCCTTACACTGTTTATTTGAGATAGCATTTGCATGAGATACTAGAGGGATTAAGTATGTTTAAAAATCGTATTTCATTTGCAGTTAGCCAGACCATGCTGTCATCTATTTTATTTCTGTTTGGGAAAAACTGGCATGTCTAACCTTCCTTCTCTCAGGTCTACCAGTGGGGCAATCCAACACCTCACCAAGAACAAAACAGAAATGCCATAATGCCCTCCTTTCAAAAAAAGGATCTATCCCATCAGATCCTTTGGCAGAATCTCCAAATCCCACACTTGAGGTTTAACAGTGGACAAGAGTAACTGAGACTCCGCCAACAGGAGTTGCCTGTAAGAAAGAGGAAAGGCAGTTTTACAATGACACTTCTTCCTTTTGGGTGTCTTTCCAGGAATAGAGAGATATCAAAGGTGCTAGCCAGCAAAAAGGGCAATTTTCCCAGAGTGTCCTTGCTGAGTGCCCTGCATATGCCATCCTCCCCTCCAGGGCAAACTTCTCATTTAGCTCCATAGTAGAGAGGCCATCTCCCTGTCTTCCCAGTCAGACTTGTCCCCAAAAAATCTATTGGAAAAGGCGCCTTGATGAACTCCTTGCAATATTAGGCAACACTGGTCATGAAAAAAATTTATATTCCACTAACAAGATATTTTAAGACCAAAAAAAAAAAAAGGTCAACCTTTCAGCTATTGTTCATTCAACTCCCAGAAGTAAGGCTTTCCTGATGAACTGCTGAACTAATGCACAACCAGAAATTCAGGCAGGGAATTTCATAGGACAGAAGTCACAACCTTCACAGAAGTGTTAGAAAGAAAGTGAACGTCATCTCCACAGTCAGCAAAGGTGTCTTTGGACTGCTTCACATCTAGAATGCCTCAAACTCTATCTAGCTATCTATCTAGCTATCTATCTAGCTATCTATCTACCTACCTACCTACCTCTTTCCAACTTCCTGTCCCCAAAGTGTTCAGACTCATTCTTACATTCATATAAACTAAAATCACATATTCTTAAATCACAGAACTATGGAATAATGTAGGCTGAAAAAACCTCCACCACTAGCTCCAAAGTTAGAACACAGAGGCAATTCACATTGATTTTCCTACAAACTGCAAAGGAAGACAAAAGACAGACTGTTATTTCAACCAAGAAACAGTTCTGAAAATGCTGAAATGACTTAGCTGTGTGTGTCATACAAGATACATGATTCAAGTCTTTGTTCAAATGATGATGAATATTACCAAACTGCTTGTATGCCACACTGTACATCAAACCTTGCTCCTTACAGCTCGTGACATGACAGCTGCCTCTGTACTTACAGGGTTTGTGTCAATTACCCATTCCTACATGGAAATATCTGAAGCACACATCCAACAGACATCATGTCCCATGCCATATTTGCTCAGGCATCACCAAAGGTACTGAATTTTGTTTGACAGGCTTACCAACTCCAATCCTACTTCTGCCAAACACAAACAATGCATTAGAGGCATGAAGTGTCTGCAGAATTTTGCTTCTACTTAGAAATATTTGTTTCATTCACTAGTTGAGCATGTGCAATATAAACTTTATCCAAGGATGTGCATGCTGGAGAACCATAGTATCTCCAACATGTGTTTATCCATATAGTTGGAGAGAGCTGCCTAAAATAAACAGCTGGGCCATTATGTTTGTCTACATAACAAGCTTACATTAAACAGTTCAAAATAATATCTTTGATGGAATTTAAATGCCTCTAGAGAAAAGTACTATTTAGCCACAAATATATGACTGACTGTTCAGCCAAAAAAAAAAAATTAAAGGAAGGATATTTTAGGCCAGAAACTATCATTTTCTTCTGCATGCATATGCAAGGAAATTCAGTTCTGATCTCTGCAGCAAGTCTATAACCCCCCCAATGAGTTACTTATTTCAGAAAAACAGTCTTGATTTTAATAGAGACAACTTGGTTCTTAGAAGATACTTGAATTCATTCTTTTCACTGTTAGAAATGTTTCAAATATCTACAATTATTTTATTTGCAGTTTCAATATTTTGATTTCCAATACATTTCGGTGCATGACATCTTCTAGGATTAATAACTCTGCTCAGGTACCAACATTCACAGAGCTCTTTCCACTCGTGGTATATAATTGATTTTGCAAAGCACGTGACATTCAAATGTCTCAAAAAATCCTCATGAGTGTGTAAGAGTGGCAAACTTCTTCCAGAAATATCCTTATTTTGCAGCCAGGCAAACTGAAGGAAAAGACACTAAAGATCGTATTCTCCAAAGGGATGAAAATAACATGGGAACAAGGTGTCTCTGCATTTCTGAGAAGGCAGGCTGTCCAAAGTCATAGGCAGCTCTGGCAAAGTCAGCAACAAACCCATCACTGACAAGATTCTTACACCTGTGATTCTACAACAAGGCAACTGCAATCTGAATATACTACTTATAGATACTGTTGAATAAATTTCAGGTGTACAACTCTGCACTTGAAACAGCTCAGAAATACACTGCAGATATAATACTGATGTTTCAATTACAGCAACAATACAAACTGTCCAGCACAGGAACACAGCAGCTTTTACACCACACTTTAGCAGCTGGCTGTTCTTACCCCTTTTCATACAACAAGACAATTTAAACCTAATGAATCACAAACACCACGATTCACAGCAAGCCCAAATTTGCCTTGGCAGCTGCTGAAACTCTGACCCGTGGCAGAGAAAATGAAGACCTCAGCCTGGCAGTTCAGTCCCCAGTGACTGTGTGTTAAGGGAAGTGTGCACACTCAGTCACTTCTTTTCACATCTGAACCTGGGAGGAAGGTTTTTTTCTGGATCAATGAATACTGCTGAGAGATGAAAGAACTTAATAGGCTTTCTCCAAAATGCAGACAATATCTATCAGCATGTATTCTGAGAGGAGCTTTATTAGGCATAGACCTTTTACTTTCACTGCCTTATGTCATACAAAGCAGCAGGTCAGACCACAGAAATTTAGTGTTTCCAACCCCAGGAAGTAGGGTTGTAGGACCCTAAGGAAGAAAAAGTAAATTCTCAACACATCTATATAACCCTTCCTTTAACTCGAATTTTAACTGTTCAAGCACACTGCGATGTAAAGGCTACTGAAATTTTAGTACAACTTTTGAAATTATGTATAGGGGCTTTCATGAATAGTCATTTTTTATTTACAGAATGAACATCTTACCCCCTGAAATTTACTGTCCACAGAAAGTATTCAGTACCTGTGTTAAGGCATTTCTAGATGTTCTCTAAAAATTGCTTCTCCTGGACTAGAAGACATCTTCCCCATTATGTTATCATTAAAAGTTTGAGTACCACCAATAAGAAAACTAATCATCTTCTTAACATCTTGATTAACTTAATTAATCTATCATATGGTTCATAATGTTCTATTATAATAAAAGAAATTAGATGGAAAAAATCTCATTCCAAATCCGAACTTCCAGAGTTCATTCTAGTTCAGGCATATTACATGTATCATTTAGAAATTTACAACACAGACATTTTAAAATCTAGCTGATAAAAGCATATGTTCAGGGACATTAAAACAACAACAACAAAAAAATACCACCTTAACATGGCTTAGATAAACTAGAGTGTCATCTCTGCAGAAAGCACATTCTAGAAGGCTTTGGGGGTTTCCCAGGATGGCAGCTTATTAGCAGAAACTGATTGTCATGGCTTTGAACTAAAACACTTCTAGCTGCTGAGAGCTGTTTTGGCTCGCTTGTGTAATAAAGGCATAATTCACAGAAAACATTTTTGACATTTTTGGGCCATGTAGAAACCAGCACTAAGCCCACGACTACCTAATATACTGAATGAAATCCTAACCTTGTTGAAGTACGTAAGAAATCTGCCTGTGACTTGACATAGCCATGATCTCAAGACACTACCAAAGTAACATTAACCAAACAAGAATAATTCTATCTTTTTACAGTGTTCTTGAGCTCACAGCGGGAAAAGATAATTTTTAACTGTCATCATTTAACACTCAATCTGTAAAATCTAAGCCTCTACCAGTTTTGTGACCTATATTAAAACTTTCATTAACACCGAGGATTTATACCGGTGCAAAATTTAACAACAGCAGAGAATCCAAATTCTTACATCTTTATGGACCTGTTTTATTTATACAATTCTAAAAATTAGCTTTGAAGGAGTCATTCAGTGGTCCAGTATGCAGCTCCTAGCTGTGTGCACCCTAGATACAAGCAAAACTGAATTACCATTTTATTCCTGAAGCATTTCCTGCTCTTTTTCCTGTAGGAAAAAGCAAAACAGGAGAAGTGAAGCAAAGGAGGATAGGATGGCTCTCCTACACTACAAAGAGATCAGAGGGCATTGCATGGACACAAGAAACCTAAAGGATTTAAAGGACTGTTTCACAGAGGAACGTATAGATATATATACACACACATACACACACACACACACACATACACACTCATATGTGGAAAAGGCAGTTTTGCTTGACAAAACCAGAAATTACTGTTAAATCAAGCAGAAGAGCTACATCAGATTCTGATGAATGTTCGAGTAATGTAATACTAGCTTGTCTACATAGCCATGCTTTTTCCACGCTCCTTCAATAGCTATCCAGGCAGAATGTGGATAGTTGCTGCTCTATAAATATGCAGTCTGTCTCTGTAAAAACAAACAAAATCCATACCAAGAATGAGCAATAAAAAAGTTTTACAATAAAGTATCCTGAAAACTAAAACACAAGCCAAATATAAAATTATTGACAAAAGCCATTCATCAACTTCAATTTTATCATTCCTCCAAAGCTGTAACATGAAGTTGTATAATCTTCTGGGTTTTGATGGAATCCAGGACCATTTCTCTGTCTGCTTTTGAGATCTCTGCTGCGGCTCATATTTTCTGTTTTTACAGTTTGATCATGATGTCTGATAATCCTTCTGAAAAATCTGTTTAAAGCAAGTTATGCTCAGCAACAGTCATCCCCTAGCTTTTGCACACGAGCTTGTTTAATCACAGACAAATGGTTTTACACATGACGTACGTGAAAGTGATTTAAAACACTTTTTCAACCATTTCTGTTACTTTGACCAAATCTCAAATTCTATGTTTTTAAGAAAAACCTAACTGCATCTAAAACAGTAAGAAATGTATAAAGCAGGATCTGCAGACATTTTCTGCCTCATCCTCTCATCGACGTTGCTGTCTGAGAAGGTAACTTCCTACCAAGATGAGATTTTAAGCACAGGAATTGTAGAAACCTGTCCAGCACCTTAACTTCAAGGTCCACGTGATTACAATGCTCAAAATCTCAGCTTTTGAAAAAAACAAACTGCCTCAAGATGTAGATAAAAAATCTTGAAAACCTGAACCTCATGCTCATCTTAGCAGCTTCTGTGAATACCCATTGCTGCAGACCCTCTGTCTATCTCCCATATTGTGTGGGCTGGAATGTGGCTGGAACATCCCTCAGGATACATCCCACAGCACATTATTCAGTACATCACAGTCTAAAAGGCAGAAATATGGTGAAAAGGGAGACAAGAAGCAGTACAAACACTCATATGACCAAGCTAAGGACACTCTTTCAGAGCAATGCAGTTGTTGAACAGAACCTTTTGAGTATTTGCAAAGAGTTCTAAAGCTACAAACCTCTGGAGAACAGCAAGCACAAGAGATCAGACCCCTTTTCTAGGGCCCTTTAACTGCTGTTTGTCAAAGCCTCTGCCGTCACCACTGAAGACCTGAGTGTTATTCCTACCATGTTTTTTCCCTTCTAAATAGCTAACCTTGGCAAATGCCAATGCCTGGCCTCATCATTCCTGTGGATTTACTGAAAGATGTGAAGAAAAGCAATGTTTGATATTAATGCCACACATACTTCTAGCCACATTACATAAGACCCACTTCTTCCAGTCACTCAGGTAACAGCCTCTCTACTACTTGACTAAGATATTATTTGCAAAAATTATAGTCTTGTCACTATAGAATAATTGATGTTTGTGGTTGCTGTACTACTGGCCTATCCATCAATCTACATCCTGCCTTCGTAATACCATTATATTCATAGTCTTGCAATTGTCAAGGAGTGAGGATTTACCTACACTTGTTTACCCACAATTTTTTACAGAAGTATAATAAACTGTGTCAGTTATGTGAGTTTTCTGCTACAGCACACAGCTACTGAATGCCTGTAACTGAATCAAATGTAGGTGATTTATATTAATGAGACTATTAATATAAAGCAATCAAAGAACCCACATAATAAACATTACCCAGATCTCCAAGCTTCAGGTCTAACCTGAGAAACCACAGCCTCTGAGTCCTAGAAGAGTTTCAGTCACATACTTTTGGAAAGATGGGTATTCCCAAGCACAGTCTCACTGCTAGAAAGGCAACATTCTCAACTAATTTCAGAGCACATGACTCATCAGAAAAGTCTTCCAATCCAAATTCCCACAACATCAGCACCCTCCCCAAGGGCCTTCTTGATTTCAGACTGGTATAACTAGACTCTCTCACTTTCCCCATCTCAGTTCATAGTCTGCTGTAGCAGATCTTCAGTATTTTCCTTTCTCTTTTTCCTCCTCATTTCCCCAGTAAATGCTTCTTCAACTGTGAGAACAGCTACATTAGGAAAGAAAGCTCCGAATTTAATTCTGAAGCCCATCTCTTCTGTCACAAGGTTTAACAAAGCCATATTTAACCTGGGGGTGATGCTGCTCTTGGCTTCTCAATGAGTTTTAAGCAATGTGTTAGGCTTATTTCCCAAGTACTCAATATTCTCAGCTGAAAATTACCTCCTAAGTGCAAACCTGAAAACCAAGATGACAAACCTTACTCAGAATTAAATTTTGCCCAGTAACAATTAGAATATTCTATAAAAGGGATAAAGAGTTTTCCCTAAGCTAGGTCTAAACTCTGGAAAGAAGGACTACAGAGACTAAAGCTCACACAGACTACTTTCTACTCCACATTCTTCCTTTGGAGTTTGCCTTTCCTAACACAGGTAAATAAACACACACTAATAAAAATGGATGTAAAAACAAAGATTAAGTATTTTCAAAATTCTTCAGAGAATATAGAAAAAAACCACGACTGCCACATGTCGTGAAGTCATAGAATCATTTAGATTGGAAAAGACCACAGAGATCATGAGTCTAACTGTTACCTTAGCACTGATTTCCAAGTCCACCACTAAACCATGTCTGTACATGCCACATCTACGCACTTTTTAAGTACTTCCAAGGATGGTGACTCAACTACTTCCCTTGGTAGCCTCTTACAGTGCTTGACAACCCCTTCAGTGGAGAATTTTTTCCTAACCTATAATCACACACTTTTATGCTCTAAAAGCTGCACAATAAAATATTAACAGAAAGCTATACTACTTCATCTGGGCCCAGCGTCTCATGGTAAAAATCTGATTCTGTGATAATCTTACCTTTTTTACAGGAATTATATAATACATGTAATGGCATCTAGTCATAATCTCCGAATTTCACAGGGAAAAACCAACCAAACATACAGCAATATAACTGAATTTAAAAGGTCACAAGATGAAGAACTTAAAAAAAACCCCAACAAACTATAGCCTCAGCTATAACCTCTTTTCATTACCATTTCAACTGTACAGCCAGTAGGACAATAAAAAAAATTACAAACTGATGTTCTGCAAAACACAGCATTGTTTGTCCTTAATCACTAAACCTTTCTGTGTGTAATTTAATTGGTATGCACACTGGTTGCAGGCTTGGATTGGATGTGTGTCTTTCTAATATAATACAGTCTAACAAACTATGTTCCAGCAATGTATGCAGATATTCCACTATGGGCACCAGCTAATGAGGCCACGTCCTAGGAGAATAATATTGAATTAGCGAAAGAATGGCAATAAATTCTGAATAGGCGTCTGCAAAGTAATTTGAGAAGAAATGTCTTCCTGGCAAAGAGCAAAGGAATACTTTGTAGGGGTCATAGGAAGGGTTTGGGGAAAGCACTTCAGCACTGAATTAATGCAAAGTGATTCTACTGCTCTAAAGTCTATAAACTGTATTAATACGCAAGACAAGACTTCCCAAGAAGAATCTGTTAGGCCTCTGGATGTTTATTATTAATATCTGCTAGCCATTTTTGTACAGGCTATTATTATCAGGCAAATAAATGTGACATTAAGGAACTGTCAGCTAGACACTTATTTTGTGGGCAAGTTTTGTCCTTTTTTGGTGAACCTCTTGTAATCTATTTGGGAGTATGGTCACAGTATCAGTCAAGTTGGACAGGACCACAGTAGGTCATCTCGTCCAACCTCCTTTCTCAAGCAGGGTTATCCTAGAGAACATGGCAGAGGATTGTGTCCAGACAGTTATTCAGTATCTCCAGTGAGGGAGACTCCACACCCTCTCTGGGCAATCTGTTCCAGCGCACAGTCATTGCACAGTAGAGAAAATCTTCCTCCTGCTCAAGTGGAACTTGCTGTGCATCAGTTTCTGTTCATTGTCTCTCATCCTACCGGTTTGCACCATCAAGCCAGAGCCTGGCTCCATCCTCTTGGAACCCCTTTAGATATTTAAACACATTGATAAAGTCCCCTCCCAGTCACCTCTTATTGAGCCAGCTCCTTCAGCCTTTCCTCATAAGAGAGATGCTCCAGTCCTCTAGCCATCCTCACAGCCCTCTGCTGAACCTATCCCAGGGGCTCCATGTGTCTCCTGTACAAAGGAGCCCAGAACTGGACACAGCCTATTGAGATGTGGCCCCAATAGGGCCGAACAGAGGGGCAGGATCATCTCCCTTGTCCTGCTGGCAGTGCTCTTCCTAATGCACATGAGGCTGACCTCAAGGCCAGAAAACAAGTCTTGGCTTCATGAGTTTCTTGACACAGATATAGCAAAAACATATCAGAAAGAAAAATCTGTGCAAGTATGATAGCTAAGTATTCACAATAAATACCAGTTAATTATCCAGTGTTTGAAGGATGTCCTCGTTGTGCTTATTGTGCTCACTGGTCTTTGTTGAGACAATGACAAAATACATAGATCAACGTGGTGATAACTTTTGGGTTTAGAGTATTAGTCTGCTTGCAAATGAAAACAACAGTTCACCTAACTTTCAAGTACTTCAAAATACAGTTTCTATCTTTGTAAGCAAACTGTCCTTCATAGCTCCCTTTCATATGTCTGTTTGAACTGATTTACTTACAGTGTATCTTCTGGAAGAAGTGTTTTACATCATTTTTGCAGAACATTTACTTACTACACAACAAAGACAGTTCATTTAAAATGCATCTCAGAGAGACAAGAATTAATCTCTTCATTTCCCAGTCTGACTTTCCATGAGATGCTTCAAAAAAGAAATACCATCGCATCTTTTATTCTTTTTATTATCTCCATTATTTGAGTTTCTTTCCATTTATAACACTAGATGTAGCATAATTTATCTTTAGAAATGCAACTTATTACATCTCATCCTTTTTCTGCCTTCATATTTTTTCTATCTTCAATATTTCCCTTTGGTGTTTTGCTCTTTGTTCCCTTTCCCTTCTCTCTCTTCTGCTTTCTTCCTTGGGTTTTTTTTTCTTCTTCTTCTTTTCTGTTTTCTGTCATCTAATGTCATCCTACAAAAATAATAGTCACACCTCAGGTGAAACAAGCCAACTGTTAAATACACAATCATTTATAGTGAGAAGCACACCTTTGCCAAATCTCAAACACTGTATCAGGTTTATTCATTTGACCCCACCATGACATCCATGTCTCTAGATGGCACAGCTGCAGGGCACATCCCTTTTTCCCTTTTTCCAAGCACAGGGCTGCCTCACACCTTATGCACCAAGTTTGTCTGGCACAAAATCATGGAAAAGACAGCGGCTGTTATGCACACCCTGTGTGCTCCAAGGAACAGCCCTTGGGAAAGCTCCTTTGCTGCAGTAAAATGCTGCCCCAACACACAAGGCTGCTTTCTTCCCTCTTTGGGAAGGCATACATCAGTTGTACATCTCACATGTACATCAAACACATGACATGCCTTTGTTACTTTGAATTACCCAAAGGAAAGGGAAAACTCCAGGATTCTGAGCAACAATTGTACACCAGATGGAAGGACAAATAATAGCACGTTTTTTCATTTAATACATAACAAAATGGAAGTGATTAACTAGATACAAACTCATTTTTCAACAATGTGCAACTGATTACAGATAAGCAGAGCAATTTATTCAGACACATTCAGATGGAGAATGTGAAAAAAACCCTAACTACTGTTACCACTATGACACCAAATTCACCGTATTAAGTGACATACATAACAGGCTTCTAATTAATGTGCTTTTATGGTGGTTTAAATTGACAAATTAAAATTACTTTTGGAATTTCCCCTTTATCAGAAAAAAGCAGTGTGACTACTATTGAAAAGCTCTAAAAAACCTGGTTTGATATCACATTTACTCTTTGAGCTAATGCTAGCTGATTCATAGGTATCAAAGCACAAACCTCAACTACTTAAAGAATTTAGTGAAACTAACCAATTGTCAGAACTCATAGACTATTAGCACCCAACTCTATCAAAGCTTTGTCAACATTGTGTTGTTTCAACTGACTCAAATTTCATCACTTTTTATCAATGAGTTTTAAAACCACAACACTGGGATGCTCAACCCAACTGTATCTGTAAAACAACAACCAGGAAAACCAAATTCATATAAGAAGGGATTTTTCCTCTTTCCTTCTACTTATTTGTCTTTAAACTAGGTCCTTTGAAATGTAAGCTATGTTATATTTTACACCTCTGGAGATTTTTATTATTGTGTGTATCTAACGCATTCTTCATTGAAGTAACAAAATCTTGTTTTTTCTTATTCAGTAAAAGTTTCAGCCTCCAGCTTAGTGAGGAAATATTAAAAGACAGTTCAGAGAAATATCTTCTTTGTTTCTATTCATTTGAATTGGAGGAAAATGGTCACACTTTCAGCAAAAGGAACAATTCCAGTGGTATATAAATGACAACAAGATGTTGATATAGACAGACACAAGAGAGTAAAGTGAAAACCATTTACATTTCACACAAGACTTTTCAGACTCTTTATACACAAAAAGGTAATTTATTGCTTTATTTTCCACAAGTCTGTTTTTCCTGAAAATCTCTGCTATATCATTACATCTCATTTGCAATGCTCCTCAGATGCCTAGTTTTGGTTAGGTGGCTTTGCACAACCATGTCACACTTTTTTAGGTACTAAATCATGCAGAAATAGGAAAAATAACTTTCCCCAACTAGAAACACAGATGAACAGAGGAAATGACTGAGGACTAATATCCTTTCTCAAGTCTTCTGGACATATAATCATTTTAAAACCACCATAAACATATTCTGCTACTGCTGCAGATAAAAGGCTTCAAATAGCTCTGTACTACAGGTTACCCACTCCATTTGGGGTGTGCAAAAAAAGAAAAACTTGATTTTTAAAAGGCTTTTAAACCACTGATCATGTAAGAAAGTTCATGAAGGAAAAATGTAATTTCATTTAGACTAAGAGACCAGTATAATTTCAGTATTTCAGTACTAAGTTCTGTCATCAGGTCACTTGGGCTGCCTCTGGCAAGATTCACCTATATGAAGTGCAGTTACATATATACATATACCTGGTACTGAATTGTCTTATATGGAGATGGTTAATTATGGAATAGAGTAACAAAATCTAGCTTTAGAGCTGGACTGAAGCTCAGCACCAAAACTTAGAACAGTGCTTACTCTCACACACTCCACAAATGGTGGACACTGAGGAGCTAGTAAAACAGAGCAACAGCAGTGTAAAATATCTGCTCAGCAGTTTAATTCAGCATTTCACCCTTCTATGCAACCAACAATCCACTTAGCCCACACAATCTCTGGGTAAGTAGGTTCTTATGTTTTACCCAGTAAAGAAGAAAACCAGAAACTTTTCCTTACAGTATTTTTTTTGTTCAACTAACATGCTAACTAAAATTAGAGCACTAACTCAAGCCCTGTCTGCAACTTCTAGTTCCATTTACTTCTAGTAGGCTTGGAGAGCATATGCAATTTCTCTATAAAGATTTTTAATTTCTCAACTATTTATTAGTACTTTTGAGTTACTCAAAGGCAGTTAGCAGCACAGGGAGCAATACAAAGATTCTGCTGATAAATGGGCATCGAGAATGGACCTCCCTAATCCTGAGAGTAAGGGATTTCTTTCCATATCCATCATCACGCAGCATCAGAATTTTTAACGAGGTTTCAGAGAATAGATTGGTCTTCTTAAAGGCTTTTACATAGAACTGTAACACAAACAATAGTATTCTGCCTTGTTTTCAGCTGCCTTTCCAGAAGAATTCTCCTCAGGCTCTGTTTACTAGCCTCATACAGAGGCCTGAAACACCTCTAAACTGATGTTTAAACTGGCACGAGGCACCTATGCTTTTACGTTTCACACTTCTTCCTACATTACTCTCCTATCTTGCACACTGGACAATTATTTGCAACTCGTCCTTTGTTCCAGGATCAGGAGATCACACATGTAGATTACAAGTAACTGTTTATAAAGCACAATGGCACCAAATCAAATTGAGGCATTACCACCAGCCAGGACACAAAGTTATCCTTCTACTACATTCTCTACCACTATTACATACAAGATCGACAGGATTCTACTGTTAATTAAAAAAAAATAGGAAAATGCTCAAGACAACAGCTTAAATATATTTTGTATCATAACTGTGTCTGGTTTCAGTAATTTTAGTGGGAGTTTACACTGATTTTAGGCATTTCAGATTTCTGGCTCCTAAAACATACTGAACAAAACACAAGAAGTAGCAGTCTCCTCCTGCTGTTGCATTGATGTACTTTACTCCTTAATCAATTTTCACTTTGTATTTTCCACTTTTGCCCCCGAGAGGTGAGAGCCAAGAGAGAATATACAACCCATGAGATGTGGCTGAGGTGAGCACCTGCACACAGCACAGGTGTTTTGTGTCATAGGCCCAGCATTCATTGAAGTGGAAGTAGAACAGACTGAGAGAGTGCTTGAAGTGTTTGGACCAGGGAAGGTCCAGTAGTGCAGTAAAGACAATGAAGAGTTTCACTGAAATTACCAGGACCTAGTGCCACGTGCAATGAACTCAGACCTTGGGTGATCATTAGGGATGGAAGTTGGAATGGCATACCTGCTTGAGAGTGAGCAAACTTTCCAGTCAGAGCAGGGCTTGCTTAGTCCATACTTCACATTATTAGATTCAAACAGCCCACTTTTTATAATCTGATTACAGAGCTTCAATAAAAATGAATTCCAGTGAGGTTATATTGGGCAAAACCATTTCTGTACATAGAATAAAATAATTCTAGCGGGCTGAATGATTGCATCAGTAGTCCAGCTTTCATTTGGATCATTGTTGCAATCCAACCAAGGAGCAACAAATAAAGTGTTTCTATGCCAACAAAATATAAATTATATATTATTTTATTTTCCAAATTACTATTTAAGTACCTTGTATCTTTATCCGTGAGGGTGCTTTTCTGTTCTCAGGACAAAACCTCTAATTGTAACTCATGGTTTGAATTACTAAAAATTATCTTACAATTATCTTCTAACAGGTATTTAGCCAGAAGTACATTTCCTGGTAACAAAAGCACACTAAATCATTCCAAACTTGAATGACCCTTTAGCTTCATCATTAAGGAACTTCAGTTGCATTCAATGGAAATACAATTTTCTGGTTTAAATGTTGGGGGTTTTTTCACACTTTCTACAAAGCAGCACCTAAACTACTAAAAGGAAGAAGAAAGGAAAAAAAAAAAAAAAAAAGGCAAGCACTGCTGCTTCCTATCTGGACACTTGGTTTCCATCACATAGACTGTATGTCATCTACTTAGAGAAAAATAACAGAGGAGTTGCTAGTGTATTGATCTAGCACCAAGGTAAGCCAGAGAAGACAAAACCTTTGCTGCCAGAATATTACTGAACAATATATTCCTCACGTCCTCAGAGCATTATGAAGTGCGAGTCCGCTACATTGCTACAGGTTATTTTGTAGTCCATGTTACACAGAATGCTACACTAAAGCAATACTTTTGTCTGGATAGTTTTGCCTTTGAACAATAAAACCCGTTTTATTTTTCATAACTACTGCATACAGTAGACTATTTAGTGTCAAGTAGATACAGCTACTGCAATTCCATACCGGCACAACAGCTGGACACGTATTGAATTCAAGCGCAAACACTAACAATGTTTATGTTAGTAGGATATCAGCCATGCAGCCGAGCTGTTCGCAGTACTTTTGTTTCAAAGTCTGCCTCACCAGCAAGCTTATGTCTACTGGTGAGCGATTTATTTAGCACTGAGTTATCCTCGCACGCCAGGGAATAGGGCAACCCCCTTGTCATCCCCATCTGTCTCTCATCCTTTCAGATAACCAGCACACCACCATTTTCCCCGCAAACAAAGGTTAAGGAAAGCCCAGCCCTTGAGACAATAAAGGCAATGAGGCAACTCGCCGGGTCGGGAGCGGCACGGGGGGCGCAGCTCGGGGGCAGCCCCGGCGGGGCAGGGCCGAGCCGGGA